>JAEAOA010002121.1:665000-715000 GCA_016746295.1 Potamilus streckersoni
GTTTTGTTAGATATGCAGTGCCATTTTAAGGCGTAGGCAAACTAGATATGTGCTTAGGGTCCTGCACAGATGGGGGCCCTGCGGTGGCCCATAAACAACATTTTGGTGTCGGTTGTGTTAGCAGTTTAGTTTTTGTGCCTAGGGCCTCCAAACTTCTTAAAACAGCTCTGAATATACGAGATAGAAGCAAATATTCCATTTTCAGAATATTGTATAAAAATGTTTTTATTTTTGTATACCTACTACTACACGTGTTCGGTACTCTGCACAAACAAATTATTGTACAGTATATAACAGAATCGACGGTTTTTATTCCTCAAACATTTGTTATGTTTTTTTAGATGACACGGAATACGCTAGTTTCGAAGTAATGAAGATAAGAAGCGCATGTAGGTATATTAGTCACTATAAATGCCTTTATGCAATGATGTTATTTAATAGTTACTATTATCTTTATATGAATGAATACTTTTGCTAAGTAATGTTCAATATTTTTAAATTTAATGACTGCCATTAATAGTTTATTGTAAATATGAGTCGGGAGAACCAGAAGACTAACATTATCTGGAGTGTCAGAATGGTTTAATTTTGTCCGCGACATTAGTCGGTTGACATTTAGTTACATCTAAAAATATGGCGACCTACAGTGATTCAGACGAAGACGATACGTTTGTTTCGATAGGGACACCACTAGAATCTATCAATGAAGGTTACATTTAATGACAAAATATCATCATATTCGAGATTTCTATTATCCAACGCGTGTAGCATAAAAAAGACTTTTATTGCAAATTTCGCATAAAACAAGTTGTATCGATAAGAGGGCACTGCAGAGTTACTATAAGGTATTACGGTACCAACTGCTTTTCCATAGACCGTAATGCTAATGTTTTGCGAAATAAATATACTTTCTATCCTACCTCAGCATGCACGTCACACACTGTCACAGAGAACAATGTTAGATTGTTAGTTTGATAACATCGAAAATAAGTACTCCATTGCATTTAAGAGAGATAACTCTGCTGGAACTAGACCGGGGTAAGAGTTATCTAGTTACACCGGACACATTTTCAGTCATGTGTACCACATTTAAAAAAATCCTAATACATACAAAATGTGATCTAGATATGAATAACATAATTTCACATGTTGCCAAGAGGCTCAACTTGTTTTTTAAAGCCTAACAGAAAGTACAACTCTTACATAATGCACCAGTCACAGCTAGTTTTGTTTTTTTTCTGAATGCAATGTTCCCTACACCTTAAGCTCCGCCCACCTGGGGTTGTACAATTGGTACCATTATACCATAATGTAAGACATAGCACATGTTGTTTTTGTTTTAGTGCTATCACCCAACAAGAAGAAAAATATCAGGGTAATGGGGCTTATATTGTATGACTACAGAGTTACTAGTGCTACATGTAAGACCTTGACTGGACCCCCAAAACAAATATCATGGTCAAGGTCTTACACATACAAATTTACATGAGAATGAAAACATACAGTAACTTTAATAATTTAACGAATTGACAATTTACATGCATGAACAACCATTGTAGATCGCTAGAAAGGTTATGCAAATATGTAGTCTTTTTTAATCATTCATAAACTAATTCAAATGAAGTCAGCTATGACCGCTGATGGTGAACATTTAACCACATGCTGCAAACTGCTTATATTTTCCAGTGGTGTCTGCGAATTTATTTTCTTACCAATCTTCATGCATTTATAATAATTTATGTTCATATGATATCAGTTTTGCTTGTTACAAATGTAATTGCAGGTTTTCATTACAAGTAGTACTATGAAAAACATTTTTAAAGTAGACTAGTTAGAATATAATTAGCTTAGACCAACAAGTAGGTCTCTGTTTTTTTTATATCTGACATCAGCTGTCAGATATAAAAAAAGCAGAGACCTACTTGTTGGTCTAATAATTAGCTAAGCAGCAGTAGCTGCGATATTGTGGTTGAGGCTATGATCTGATTCTATAACATACAATGGAGAAAATAAAACTATTATCAGAAACAAAAAGATCACTGTAGTTAAAATGCAGTAGAATTATGTTTTTAAAGAAAAGTTATTATGACTATTTCAGGTAAATTTTGTTGGTCTGTTTATCATAACCTTTGTCCACCATGACAGATAACATGAGATTCTCATAGTAATTCGATTTCTGAATAAGGCTTGTTATGCCATATTTGGATATTCTATGATACATTATTTAGTGAATACCATATTTACTACAACCTGTTTACATTTCCAAATAAGGGACTGAAAACTATATAGTTATCACTTGAATTATATGGCAGACATTTTCCCCAAAAATATAAAATTAAGAAGGTAAACAATATGTTACATATATATGCTTCATGATAAGGTCACTAGCAGACGATATTCTGCCCATTTTACCTGGACAATGGGCAACCTGACAGTTTCTCCTTTATGTGATAACCAAAATTACTATTTTTAACAAGGTACACTGAAGCAAAGTCAACTTATAAATTACAAATATAGATACTAATAGAAAGCTTGATTTACTTTCAGTTTATGTATATAATTTTTGTAAATGTATCTCGAGATTCATTGAATTTATTTCAACTTACAAACACCATATAAAGTGAATGGTAAATCTGCCTGCTGACTACAAATATGGCAGCTGATTTGAGAACTATCTATTAGTGCTGTATCAGCAGCAGACCATATTTGGGTGCTTAAAAAGTTGGCCCTTTATTCTACCGATGATTGTTAATATTTTATTTTGAGCAAACATTGGGGAATCAAATTATGTTTAAAAATAATATTGAAATTGTTTTGATGCAGATAATCAGTAAAAAGAATTCTACAGCCATTATGCCAAAAAAAGATTTCTATATTTTGGAAGTTTGTGTGTATGAATTTGCAATATTTTTGAAAAATCCATCTCCATGTCTTTTATCTCTTAAATGAATATTCAGGGTCTCTACCTTCTTATGTGTCTGTTCTGTAATTGAATCAGAAATTAAAAAGGTAATAATACTATGGTTTCAAATTTCTTTCATTAACATTTTCATTAAGATTTTAATGTCAGATATATTCTTATTTCATTAAATCAGGAGCAGTTTTAAAAAATCATCTTATTTACTGTTGTGCCGATTATGAAAGTATATGATTTGTGGTTTTCTGTAATGCATGGAAATATATGATTCTCAGAATCATAAATATTTTGTTGACAGGTCTTAAAAAATTTTTGTCAATCACCTTCTCAATCATCCAAACTTTTGATGCTGCTGCTAATACCAGTACTGTATTTATAGATTTGCTGATGATATGGTCCTTTTTTTGCTTACTAATAGAACACATTGCAGGACATTTTGTATGCAAATATTTGTTTTCCAAATAAATTGCCCACTCATAATACTTTTGGAGAAGGGGCCCCAAGTGGCCAAGTGGACTAAAGTGCTCACCTTTCCTTATCAATGCCATCTCACCTCTTTCTGCATGGGTTTGAGTCTCAGGCTTGGCTGACATGGGTACATGACAAAGCCTGCCAGTAGCTTTTTGTGGGTCGGTGGTTCTTCCTAGGATTTTCCAGGGTTCTTCCTCCGCCAGTTATACTGGCTGCCAGGTATAGTCAAATCTTGTGCTGACAAATGGTGTTAAACCCTACAACAGCAACAATAACAACAACTTGAGATCTACTACTACCATGCAGATGCAGCTCTCCCAGGTGATTTGTTTTTAGCTAAACAGTAGTTTGTCTCCTATGTGGCAGTTAGAGTTATCACCCTTAATATGAGTTTTGGTGCCAACTCCAGGGATTACTTAATTATTACTTTCACTTGTGCCAAGTAGCATGCTCTCTGCAGACAAAGAATCAGTGCAGTCCACATGCAAGTAGTTTGAAGTTTTGGACCTTAAAGTTAGTTGTATGAGTGTTATCTTTGAAGGGAATTATTTTCAATGTTCCTTTGGCAAGATGAAGTGTATGCTTTGTAAATAATGGAAACCCTGGACTAACAGCTACTCTACATGTGTTGCTTGCAACAATTGCCAATCTCCAAAAACATGTCTTACTTACATATTATGGACAGTCATCAATGTCCTATAAGATTGAGAGGTACCAAAGGGAAAGATGCAGAAGTGCACCTTGAGGGTCGAAAATGTCATCAGTTTGCAGGCTGATGTCACATTTGGGAATGACTGGCTTTTTGATGGGTCTTGCACTCCATACAGTTCATCAAGCACAAAGCAATCTCAGATATCATGGTCAGCAACAGCTCAGACTCCTCCCTCACTGTCACTTAACACAAACCTTTCTTGGCAGAACCAGTAGGATCTTGACTGCATGGGCACTCAGTCATCTTTATCACCTGCCATTGAGCGAGATCAAAATGAAAACAAGATCAAACAAATGACCTTAGTTACCATCTCTCATTTCATATGTATGGACCAATAATGTGGATAAGATATCCTGTACCTTGTCCCAAGTGAGTGAACTGGAAATATCATTACAATGACCAGGCTCTGATATTTGGCTCTGATTGCAATGGGTCAATACCACAGCTGATGTCCATTGTCAGCCATGAAAGGAATGTTCTTTATCCAGTTTGCCAAACCCACATATACACTCTCTTATGGATCAGCCTAACCAGCATAGTGTCACAAGGCATTCATTGCAAATGATGCCCAGTTTAGTGTCTCAGTACCTGTTTAGTGTCTTTGAGCTAGCTTACATTGATCACTATCCTGTATGATGTCCCAGTGTCATAGCACTGACACTCATATTTCTCAGTCAACTCATAGTGACACAATTCACTCAGCTCACTCCATGGCCATAGTACTGGTAATCACAAAATTTCTGCTCATCTTTGAGTAGAACTCTGAGTGTCAGATTTCAGGAAATTTAATTTTACTTTAAACTTTGGTTCTCACATCTCCATATTGAACCATATAGATATGAGACTGAACTTTCCATGTACCTTGCTGCCCTTGTTCAAGTTTGCAAACGAGTTCAGCTGCAGACTGTTAGATTCAGATATGCCATTGCAGACTGTGCTAGGAGATATTGGGTCTATGCAGTTTGTTAGGACTAATCAGTAGAAGTAAAATAAAAGAGCAGTCATTCATGCTCAGATACTGGGAACTGTACCAGCTACTTTTGAGGTTTTCATACTGTGTATGCATTGCCACTACATAATCCAGACTAATCAAGATGGCATCTGCATGAGGAACATTATTTGGAATAAAAGACTTACATGTGTTGATGATGACTGTTCAGTGTTTCTTTTTGGAAGCAAAAATATAAAAGAACATTCATATATATATTCAGTAGATTTATTATGTGTGGAATGAAAAGAAATAACAGTCTCCGAGGACGTTTATTGATCAGGAGAGTGGCATACGCAAGGGGCTAGAGGTGAGTGACTAGAGTGGCAGGAAGTGGAGCAGTTTGCTTTTTCCGTCTAGTTGGAACACAAGTACTAAAACTATTTTTAAATTAAATTTGAGTGAATTTAATAGATAAAGATACATATTTTCTTATCATATTGTCTTCTGGTAAGACCTCTTGATGGTCTTTTTTTTACAGATGAACCTAAAAAGAAACCATTTTCAGTGCAAGACTTGCCTGCTAAAGATAAACTTGGTCGACAGCGATTTCATGGAGCATTTACTGGAGGATTCTCAGCTGGCTACTTTAATACAGTTGGATCAAAAGAAGGTATATAAATTATAATTATCATTTCCACTTAGGTCAGTTCTGCTGCCATTTATTTACACTCTTCTGCACTGTGTAATATCAAGGTCAGTTGCCACTTATTGACACCCTTTTACACTGTAATATCAAGTTATTAAGTGTGTGTTCTTGCTCATGCTATACTGTGTTTCAGGGTGAGAGACTGTATTCAAGACAGATTGAACTGCAGGTTATGATGAGTCTTTGAATGAGAAGTCAGATATACACAGGGCAGACCACCAATCTGCCAGGAAGACTCCACCTTGTGCATGCAATATTGAGTGTAATTTGGAAAGCACGGTAGTTTAACTTGCGCCATGATTACAACATGCTATATATTAACACATGCAAATATTTCCCACAAAGATGGTATATATATTTGTCATTGGTCAACAGTTTAACATGACCAGTTTTAATACATTTACACCCTTTTCATCAAATTTACACTTAATGTTCATCTTTGGCCGAATATTTATTCCTGTCTGCATTGTAACTTTTGGTATATGACTGTATCAGTATTGTTTGTAACTTTTGACACATATCTTTAGATTACAATGAACTATGGATTGGTGTTTTTACAATCCTTAATATCAATATTATTAATAAACCTATTTATGAATTTGGAGAAATTTCTCATTGGATAATTAATTCTGGTAGAGTACTGCAAGTTATACTGTGAAATACATAGTAGTATGGTGTAGATGTATGCATATAGAGAGAGAAAAGTGTAATTAATGTATTCCTAAGTTGGATTCTGATTTCTTATGTTGCTATTTTTATATCAGTCAGTAGATATATTTAATGTTTGAGAGAAACTGTTTGTTTAAGCTATTTGAATTACAGAGTGTTCATGTGACTAAGGAAACATTTTAGGACTGTTGTAAACTTATTCAGAGATATTCTGGATGATGCCATTATGAGATATGAAGATTTTATTACTTCACAGCAGTTGGAACTTCTTTTGGATTTCTGAACTTAAGTATATTCAAAGATATTGTACATCATCACTTTCAGAAGAATTCATTCAGAACACTATTATTTTGGACTTGTGATAGGACATTTGTGATTATTTTGGATTTGTTCATAATGCTGTAAGTTTCTCTTAAACGTTCATTTTTATAACACAGAAATTTTTTTTAAAAATGTAAAAGTTCAAAATATTCCAAAATTGATTTGTGCATCTATTAGTCAATTTTTGCCCAGTGCTTGAACTGCTTAGTTTGTTATTTAAATTATATATTATATTATATTATATTATAATATATTATATCATATCATATCATATCATATCATATCATATCATATCATATCATATCATATCATATCATATCATATCATATCATATCATATCATATCATATCATATCATACATATCATATCATATCATATTATTAAATATGTTTGATTTTAAAAGTCCCTTTCCTTACCCTATCTAATTACCCTAATTTTAAAACCTGTGCAATAGGAAACTCATATTGTTTGGCCTTAGTATTAACATTATCATTACCCTCAACCTGGAAAAGAGTTATATAACTTTTCACCAAACAAATGACTGTCATACGGTATTGATCATGCATTATGAAAACAGATGAAAGGTAGCATTTGTGGAATTCTGTTTGGTAAATTTTGATAGCAGTGAATGTCTATTACATTTTAATGTATAGTATCTTCTTGTATTAACAGAATACAATTAATCATTTGTGTAATCTATTTGTAAGGATGGGCACCCTCTCTCTTTGTATCCAGCCGAGAGAAGAGGTCAGACATTACCCAACTAAGACCAGAAGACTTCATGGATGAAGATGTGAGTAACTAATGTTTAGGTTTTGTTTTTGTTGTTTAAATGTTAATTATATATAAAGTGGGTCACACTACCAGGCGAAGTGGGCGAAAAAGTTGCCTGAGAACTGTAAACTTTGCCTTCTGTTATGAAAGCAAAATTGACTTTGCCCTCGATTTTTTGGACGTAAAATGGCTGTAGATTATGACTTTTGAGATGCCCCTGTGATGAAATGCATCAATAAAAAGGAATTTGCTTTTAAAAAATGTGATCTGTGAAGAGTGTTTTCTAATGTATTTCTTGTTTTTATAAATGGAAATTTTAACGGCCCTATTTGAGTATTTTCTTGATAAAATCAGTTTTAAACCGTTAATGAACTTGTAATGGTGGACATCGCTACGTGTACGATATACCATATCATTAAACTGTCTGTATTCATAAATAGTTGGGCAAATAGATTCAGGAAAATATATAATAATGAAAACAAAGTTTAAATATTATGTCATAGTAGATTTAGCCTAAATATTTAATAATGTAGGTCAAAAATACGTGACAATCTCTTGTGGAATTCGAAACAATGGTGCAAGGTCAAGGTTGTTTCCTGACCTACCGTATATAATTTTTTGCAAAATTACAGAAGAGATATATTGTTGTGAAGTAAATACTATTTAACCAATTTAAATCGTTAATACCAGTAGGTAGACAAATAATTCAACCATAAATATGCATTCCTATTAATGAAATTGTTGTAACAAAGCAAGAAAGTGAATAGTTATATTTAGAAATACCCTCTTTCTGAAAATAGATGCACTCGCTTGGTGCAATACATGTTCTTGAATGTTTCAGTTTTTGGGGAAAAAGGGGTCCAGTTTAGTTATCTATTTACTTTAGTGCTTCTGTGTGTTGACTATGAATAGTTATGTTTTATTGAGAACAATGAAATCAGGATGAAGACTGTATTTTGAAGTCACTTGTTCATGTATTCCTATGTACATGAATTAGTGGTTGTTTCAAAGAATGCTACAAATCTTTTTTGACTGCAATTTTACACAAAACTTGTACAAAATAAAATAAAATAATTAAGTGGTTGTTATTAAGCATTTTTACCAACTTGAAATTACAAGACTCTAATATTGTTACTGATTTCAGTTAAAATTAATTGCAATGTATAGCTTCTGCTGTGCCTTTTAAATCATGTCTCCAATTTTCTTGTATCTCAATCCAAACACATACTAAAAGTATGATGAATAGAATGGGTATGAATATAATAATTTGTATACATGTACAAAATGGGTTGATAAAAAACATATGACATTTTTAAACTTGAAAATAAGGCAGTGTTTAAAACTTAAAGGCATGCTGAGAAATGGAGCACATAAATAAGGTAATGCATGCATGTGTATATATATATATATATATATATATATATATATATATATATATATATATATATAGCTGCATTATTATATATATTATATGTTATATATATTTCGCATTTCTTGCTTCGGTCTCAATTATCCTGGTTTAGCTTCCACTTCTCCCTGTTTAGCTCCCACTTCTCCCTGTTCTGACCTAAGAAAGAAGTGCTTCTCCCTACAATTTAAGTCTAACTTTTCTCTTGATAAAGTTAGATTGTTTTGTAACTAATAAAGACACTTTATACTAGGTAGTCTTGCCAAAATTTTGTAAACATGGGGGTGTGCTTGTCATCAAACATGGTCTTGTTGAATAAATACAAAATGATAATAGAGAATCATATGTAACTCGAAAAATGAAAAATGTCTTTCTATTTATTATATAGACAAAAGGAAGCAACTCCTACAAGTTAACTCCCCTATCTGCCTACCAGGTGGTTACTGTTACATGCTTGCAAAGATGTCCTCCATATAATCCATTTAATCTTATCCTGAAATTTCATTATCTGCCTTTTATTTTCAGTGGCATAGTAAGTCAGAATGTTGTTTATGTAGGTACATACAATATGTTTGAGAATTTTAATACATTGTAACAAGATTTTTAACTTATTTCTTGGAATCATTGATTAGTCTCAAGGGTGATGTCGAGATGCCCTCTCCAACCTTATGCTGATGCAGAAACAGCACCAGGTGATTTGAGTCAAGCATTGGAAATAATACATGATCACTATCACCCTGCAAATGATGCATGCGGGTTTACAACTAAAATCTTCCTTATCCCAAGAGGCATAAGTATGTACAAGGATCACTTTCCCCATCTGTGCATGAGAATATTAAGAAAAAAAGCCAGACATAAACATTTCCAATGTGAGAAATATATATGGATGAACTAATTGTTCATACTAACCATACCACACCAGCCACCCAGAATGTAATGCATATATTATGACCTTCCAAATGCTGACTAACTGGTCCACTAATGAGCTGAGTACAATTAGAGAAGTCTGTTATCTCTGATGGGCAGGCCAGCCAAGCAGACAGATTGCAAGAACTTTCTTATGTTGAGTCAATTGCACACAATTTTTTCACCCCACTGGTAAAATTTCATTAACTGGAATATTTTATCCACATGTATCCTAAACAGTCAGCAAGTAGGGTTATTGTTTATGACATGAACAATGTTACATCCCTCAAAGTGTGGTGGATAATTTAGTTTAGAGAAGTCAGACCTTGTCACTTCAAAACTTTTTGTCTGTCTAGTCAAAACACATCATCTTGGGGGTCTTCTTTCCAAAGACATCAAAAGAATCAATTAGACAGTTCAAGCCATCCACTACATTAAAGGCCGCATTCCTGGACAAAAATCAACAAAAATGTATGTCAGGTATGGTTTTAGATTCACTGCATGAACAATCTTACGTTGCTCATTTGCAGTTCAGGGTTGAAAATCAGTGTAGAGAAGTCGGACCTTATCCCTTCTCAACATTTTGTCCACATAGATATGGAACTCACATGGTGTCTTTCTCCCAAACACATTGAAAGGTTAGCTTATTCTTAGGACAAAATATTAAACAAAATGTCATTTAGGTAAGGAAGTTCTTACTCAATGCAGGCATAACCCTGTTACAGTGCCAGTTTACATCTGGATGTGCATTGGTCATTGGAGTATGGACACTTAAAGTGAGAGCTATTCATATAAGTCTTCTGTAAATAAAAGCTTTTTTCAATGGCTTCCACATGTGAGTGGAACACATCTATGGAAACAATTGGACAAATCATTTGTGGAGATGTACCTCTGCAAATGGGTTACAATCACTCGGTCATTGCCACAAAGAAAGTAAATACATTCATGGGTACTACCAATATTTGGTTATATTTAAGCTTGACACATTCCTGGCCTGCTCTTTGTTTTGTCAACTCATTTTTAAAGGGGGGACAACTGATTCATATATATATATATATATATATATATATATATATATATATATATATATATATATAAATGATTAGTATTGCTAATGTACTAGGTACTTCAAGTACTTGGCTAAACCAGTTCAGTTAATGCACAAATCAATATCTGAAATTTAAGAAAAATTTTGTAAGAAAAATTCTAGGGCCAGCAGCAAAACAACCAATTGGAGGCATTTTTTTCTTGGCCTTATGCAAATTGAGATACATCTATCATATATCATTACTAATGGGTACATTGAGTTTGGTTCACAAGTATTTTGTACTGTCTTCAAGGTCAAGGATAAAAGAAGTATTTAAGTTAGTTTCTTCTTTTCCTTGAGCTCTACAGCTGTTGAAGATGGAAAGTTGAATCTTGATACATTTATGAGTTTGTACTAGAAAATACATCTGGTATTCTAGATGTTTGGATTACATTTTTATGGCATAATCTATTTTTAAGATCTGCAGTTGCAGAATTCTTACTGATTTCTAATGAATGTCAACAATGAAATTGAAGGCCAAAACAGTGATGCAGATATTTGCAGGCCTTATCTTTGTTTGGTTTATAAAATTACTCTAATGCTTCAGTGACCTAAGTGGTTAGATCGTTTTCCACGAATGTGAGATGTGATGGGTTCAAACCACAGCATACCAAACACTTATAAAAATGGTACATGTGGTTGCCTCTCTTGGAGCTCATCATTAATAAGTTTGTATTAGGACTAATTGTCCTAAGGCCAGGATAATGTGACTGGGTGGGACATGATGATAAATGTCTGGTATGATGCCCTAGTGCTGGATGTCACTATAAAAACTGCCACACTGCAGACATTGTAACAATATGACTGAGAAAAAAATTCTTAAAATGATATTAAAAATTCAAATCATGCAACCTCATATAAAGTCACTCAATACCTAATGCAGAACATAAGAAGTTGTCCTTTTTTCATTTCAACACAAATTCTTGAGTTCTCCACAGTGTACCATTACCAAGGTTTGTCAGTCGCTTGCATTTGAAACAGTTAAGAAACCTCTCAGTTTTCAAAGTTCTAAAGACATTGTCACATTTAATAACTAGATGACAATCTTTGTCTTGCATTTGAATCTAGAAAGAAACCTTTTGATTTTGGAGTCAAAAGGACAAAGCTCAAAGGTCATATTGACTTTAACAATAAAATGGTCTCTGTATGATATTTACTCAAATTTTACTCCTAACGTTTTAGTTGTCAATGTCATGGATCAAAGTAATATGACATTGTTGTTTCCTTATTGGGCTGGACAGGAATTAGAAATTAACCATGCAACATTAAAATACCTGATTGGGATTGACAAGGTACAGAAATTAACCTTACTTGTTTTACAATGCAACTTTAAAACACCTGATTGGGCTTGACAGGTGATGGAAATTAACCAAACTTGTTTTAAAATGCAACATGAAAATGTCATATTACAAAAGATTGAAAGCAAATCTTTGGCACAGAAGTAATAATGCACTGTATCCAGTAGTCAGTTCACATAATTTGTTATCTTTCCATATCTAGGATCTTGGAGAACATGGCATTGCACCAAGAAAGTTAGTGACAGCTGATTCATTTTCCTCAGAAGAGAGAAAAAGACGGAGAGTGGAAGAGGCTACAGCAGCTGTATCAGACACAATCATACCTGGAGCTCCTGCAATTATGGATCTCATTATTCCAGAAAAGTAATATTTTTATGAACTGATGACATACCCACTAGTTTCATTATTTTCTCAGTGATTTATTATGGTCCTGTTTGACTGAGTCATTGGAGCCCTATAGTAATAACATCAGCCCAGCAGTCCATCTGTCTTTCCAACCATCACTCCACCACCAATTTGGTTTCTGCCAGATTTCTGGGAATATTTGGATTTAGACAAAATTTGATATGCAACATAATATTGATAAAACTTTGAAAGATTTCAGTTTATGGCTTTTTTTTTTTGTCACGATTTGGAGGAGTTATGGCTAAACCACTAACTTTCTTTTTCTCAGCATAACATTCCCAAAGATGTTGGACTTAAGCTAAGCAGACAAAGCCCTCTTGTGATCATTTTGGTCAGCTGTCTGGTAGTCCGACTTGACCATCAGCTATTTGGTTTTCAGTATATTAACTTTACAAGGAATAATTGGATTGCAATAAAATTTGGTATGCTGCTTTACATCAATGGGATTTAATTTGATTTATTGTATTTCATAACATCATTTACACATGATTATCCATCATTCTGATTAGATGGATTTTAATTATTTTGGAGTTTATATTATTGAAACCTGAACAAGTTTCATTTCTGCCTTTCCACAGCAGTATTTACTACAGTTATGCTCACTGATTCAGTGATGGCATTAAGTCATGCATCCACATCTATGACTCGCCTGCAGTTTATTTAGAGGCATTGTTTTCTTTACAGAATATTGCAGATGCATCTGTAATAAATAATTTCCAGTTCAAGTGGATGCCTGTCTTTGTGCCTGTTGACCTGAACTTACCTCTTCAGTCTGACTGAACTTGAATGCAAATTTTCTTTGGTGCTTTCTAAAGAAAATTGAAAACCAGTCAGTTATCTAGAATGCCATATTGTTGTTGCTGTTGTTTTGGGCTTAATGCCATTTTCCAGCACATGATAGGCTATTCATGGTAGCCAATATAACTGGTAGAGGAAGAACCAGAAGAAACCTGGGATGATCCACTGATTCATGGGAAGCTACTGGTAAGTTTCTTACATGCACTCATAGGCTGATCCTGAGATGAGAACCAGTATGGACAGAGATGAGATGGCAGTGATTGGTAAAGACAAGTGCTTTAGACCACTCTCACATCTGGTGCCCCTAATTCTTTATTAGCTGTAAAAATAACACTCAGAAGCGCTATGGCAAAAGAGAATTCATTATTCATCTGTTCTTCAGTCAGCTGATTGAGATGAAGTGTATTTCAAGCAGAAAGTAGAACCTTCATGTGAAGAACAGAAAAATCTTATTATATTTTATTGAAAGGGTTATTGTTGAAATTTTAAATAAAACAGAATCTACTCTCTGTTTTTGACCTCTAAGCCCAGTCAAAATACATGAAAGTTCAGATCTACTATTCAAAAGGACCTGGAGAATTTGGAAATGGAACCACCTATTTTTACAGAAATAGATGTTGATAGGTCCAATTTTTTAAAAAAATTCTTAGTATCACCCATTCTTGTTGCCCATCCTCTGGACTTGGTTTCAACAGCTTTCCTTTTTTTGTTGGATTTCAGTTGGGTTTTAAATGCAATTTTGTGTTGATGCGATCTTAAATTTTTCCAGAATTTTTACAACATCATATACAAATGTTATGCTGCCTTATTGCCTATCATTTTGACTTTGGTTTCCGTTGATTAACTTTATCAAGTTTTGATGAATTTCAGTGAAATTTAGTTTTCAGCTTTGGGGGTGCTCACCAGTTATTATCTACTTTTGAGAGAGTGACATATGTAAGTTGAAGTTGTTTGCATTTGAATCATACACAGTGGAAATAATGTTGACATACCTCTATGCTACTTTGATATAATGTGGCTGACATTTCTTTGCAAATTGTACATATGGAAATTGTACATGATCTAAGCACACTGGTAACTTAAATGACTGCTCCCTTATGCTAACAAAAATCAGCCTGAATTAGCCTAAAGTACACTCTCTTTAGCACCTACTCAGATATGAAAAAAAGAATTTTGCCCAGATAGACAAGACCAGTTTTTTAAAGTGCAATGGATGAATTACTACATACATAAAATGTAAAAAAAGTTATTGGCTCTTAATTTTTACAATTTACCTCACAAGTCTAGGAAGTGAAAATGACCAAGCAGATGCACATCTGGAGTAAGGCCAAGCTGTATACTCTATAACCCATATTACACCCATCAATCATACACCAAAAAAAGGGAATTAAAGTCTTTGAACAATACCTAAGATATACAAGGTCTTTTGTAAAAAGCCAGTATAACTAGTGAGGATACACATAAAAATACGTTCTCTTTAAAATTCTAACCCTATGCAAAATATGAAACTGTAGAGTGCAACCTTTATGTCGGTCATACCAGGTTTTCCAGAACATCATTTATTAGGAGTTATGTCCTCCTGACTGGGTTTTAAAGCATAACCTGATTCATTTCTGTTAACTTTGAACCAAATTTAGTTTCAGGGGTTTATATCAATGAAAACCTTAAGTATGTTTGATTTCCATTATTCCATTACATCATTTACAGAAGTTTTGACCCCACATTTCCAATCCTTCTATGGCTTTCAAAGAATATCTGTACCAAAGTTTGTTGGATTTCAACCAGAATTTGTATGGCACGTTTTATTGATGACATCTGGAATGAGTTTAATTACAGTTTGATTTTGTTACTGTAGTTTTACTGCCTCATTGGCAAACCTCCTAAATTCAGTTTCTGCAGTATTCACCAGGATTGTAAGATTGCAGTCAGGTTTGGCATGTGTCTTTATACAGATAATGCTATGAGTTTATTTTGAGCACTCCAACAATTATTGTTAAGAAGAGTTATGATCATTGATTGCCCATTCCTTAGTTTCTGCACCATTTATTGGAAATATTGGATTTAAACTAGATTTATCATATAATGCAATCTTGAATGACCTGGATTTTTAACATACAACATTACTGCCTTAAATTAAGTTTCCAACACAAGCTCCTCTGTTTAAAGCCTATCAAATTTTAATGAGTATAGACATTTGTGATCCATCTATAACCATTAGGTCTGGTTGGCCTGTAATTAGACAGCTATTTTGAACATTCTTTATGTGACTCTTGTATATCATTTTCATAAACAATAATAGTTTTGAAAGAATCATTTTTTAAGCCCATGCTGCCAATTTCTATAAAGTCACAAGATCCTGTAATCGCATTATAGGAACTAGTCATATCACAAATTAGCTTTCTAGCATGAAAGGGTAGGAGAGCTGATCCCCAGCATTGTATTGGTTGTTTTTCTTATTGCCTTATATTGGTTGTTTTGGTGATGCATTATTTTGTTGTAGTTGTTGATATTAATATCTTTATTTGTGTTAAACTTTTGCCTTAGGATTGATATATCATACAATTTATATGTGACAGCAAACTGCATAGACCCAGATCCTCTGTCACATAATGTGCATATAGATTGGTGGACTATGCAGTTGGTTAGGAATAGTCAATAGAGCTAACAGAATAGACTATGATAAGCTGGCACAGTATTTAATGGCAGATCAGGGTCTTTGCTGTTTGTGGTTGGAACAGACATATAAGCAGCTTTAGTTGATAATAATAGCTCTTGTTATATTTGGACAATCTGGAAATTATGCAATAATTTGACCAGAGTTAGATTTGTTTGCAGGATCAGTATAGGAGTAACGCTGCTAAGAAAAATGGGTTGGAAGGAGGGACAAGGCATTGGACCCAGACTGAGTAGGAAGAAACTGAAACAGCAAAGTAAGTATCTACTGGGTCAAATAAATTTAAAAATGGGCCCATTTTGCTACCCATTGATTGCTAGTAAAATAACCTAGTATGCCAAAGAAAGAATCTGTTATGAATCAATAATACCTTTTCTCCAATATGAAATATATTTATAGGTATTATATTATTTCAAACAGATTTTGAAGAATTATATCTTATTGTAGCTTAGTGGGATGACTGAATTTATTATATGGTAAATATTCGTGATTGCTCTCAGATTGGTTTACTAGTATCAAATAAATTCTTTTTAATTTCCAGTTTTTACTTTTTTTGTCTACTGAGTAAGGGGTAAAAAAGCATATTAAATGTTCATTTTTTTAGAAGTCAATGATATTTGTAAAGAAAGAAGTTCATTTATGTCCATATACTTTATATGGGATAATGTCAGAAAATAGTTGGTTTAAACCTGCATGCAATTGTTGTGATAGAGAACCAGACTGTCAAGTTTATTAAGGAGGAAACAGCCTTGACATTGATAAGACTACTGTCATACTTGTAGCTTTTTTATATTTGGAGCTAAGTTTTGTGTATGTTTTTTTCCTTACTGAAATATGAAGAGCAGCAGTGAAATATACATTGCCATAGCCAGTTGTGTATGACAAAAGTGGATAATTATAGACATTCCTAGATAGAATCACATTTTCTATTAGTTAATAATAGAACAGTACATCGGTAAAATCTATATGTCATACTTCCATTCACCTAGCAAAGTTTATACTATGGTACTGCATCTCTTATGCATGATCCATTATATTTAAATTTGACTGCTCATTCATCAGGTATTTAAATTGTTACAGTTACAGTTATAACCAGATTTCACACAAAATATCCTATCATTAAAACTTTATGAATCTATACAAATTATGCCAATCTGTTATCAACTATTCCTAAATTTAAAATAGAAATCTTAAAAAGGAAAAAAAAAACGTAAAAAAAAAAAATTGCTGCAACAAATTTTGATCAAAATTTGACAGAGGATCAGGACATTTAAGTGATTAGGTAAAACTTTCTTTGACTTTTCAAAATCTAATTGACTAATTTAGGTCAGATTTGAAAGGGAGGATTCATGATTGTATCCACATAATGTTAATAGGTTAACCAAAAGTGCTTGTAATAGTTGTCTAACAGCTATGTATTGTAACATAAGTGTATAAAGTTATTACTCATTGGTGCCAACTCTATTATAAATACTTGCACATGCCATCTTTAAATAAATGCTCTTTTCTTTTCAGAAGCTGGTATGAAAGTTTATGGTTGTGATTTACGACAACCATCAAGTGACGATGAGGTATACTGATCCTGCTAGTAGATAACTTAAATAATAACAGTGTGACAGTGCGATGTGTAGTAAATGTGTTATATTGTAAATATAATTATCCCAGTGCTTTAGATTCAGAGTGTTGTGATACCCTCATGTCTGTCTGTATTTATGTCCGACTGTATGTCGGTTACCAATCTTCTCCTAAACAGCTGGCATGAAAATTCATGAAAGTTTGTTATTTGTACCTGTAGAAATCATGGACAAGAGAGGGGTCAACATTTTTCATGGCTTAATTCTCAAATGTCCTTGGGAGACAGTCAAAGGTAAAAACAAATTTAAAAAATCATTTTTATCCCATTTATGTAGAGTTGTAATATATAACAGCAGTTTGGTTAAGATCCCAGGGTCACTGCTCCAGCTCTAGTATGAGTGAGTAATATATAAACAAAAAGTGAGAATTTGAAATGGCATGCCATCCAAGTTTATTTATTTCATATTATTACAGTCTTACAAAGAATCATGCTTAGTATAATATGTGTTTACATTTAAACAGTTTTTTCCCAATTTACTAGGAAGAGATGGATGATGAACAGTTTCTTGAAAAGGTGACATTTGCACCAAGAGATTCTATTGCCATGACAGTTGTTGCCAAGGATAACTTGCATGGACTTGGTTACCATGGAATTGACCCTAGGAGTGCTCTCCCTTCTTCTCACATCAATCTTTTTGAGGCACCACCAGTCAAGGGGACTGGCAGGAAAGGGATCAGAGGGCAGGTGAATTAAATAGTGATATATTAAGTTTTAGCTCATCTGGCCAAATGCACTTAACATTCACTATATATATTTCTGTTATCCATTATGTGTCAATCAACATTTCTTACTTTCAGTATCTTTTTCAAAACCATTTGACTATACAAAATATATATGAAACTTAATGTGGAAAATGACCCAGCTTATACTGTATATTTGTGACAACAAAAGCTGCAGTGGTTCTGCAGTAATTTTGACAGGGGTTGGATTTCAGCTGGTATTTTACAAAGAGGGATTTCCTTTGGGAGGTATGTGTGTGAGCAGTTTTATATGAGTTTAAGATCTTTAACTAGATGCCTTTCAGTAAGTTTCAAAAGATAAGTGTGATAAATAGCTTGTGTTGAAAAAAAGATACAAAACTTAGTTGTTTATTATTATTATCAGAACAGCAGCAGCAATCTCTTGTTTTGACCATGGTATTATAACTGTATGTAATATGTTAGATATTACCACTGAATATTGAAAATGACATTTCCACTTTTAATACTTAAATTATCAATGAAAGCTTCTCGGGGCTAATTTGTAAAGTATTCGTAAGTGCTTGATTTTAGTTTTTGATCAAGAAAAAGATCAGCATATGCTATTTAATATCAATAAAGGTTGCAGGTTTGTTAGGCCCTGTGGCAAATCAGTCTGCGTGATTTTTAAATGCTCAGTTTTAATGGGGGATTTGTTGATATGGCACAGATTTGCAGAATTTTACATACTGGAGAAACATTGTAGATGTATGAAATTGTTTCTCCTTTGTCTTTATTAAAAAACAAATCGGCTTAACTTTATTATTTGGCACTATTATGTTCTCTATGGAAAATAAGATACAGCTCTTGTTTAAGTGCAAACTTTTGTTAGGATTACTTAAAGATTTAAGTGATTGATTTGATGCACAACTTTTTGAATCATCTTAATATAGTACTTAGTGTTGTAATGTATGTATGTATGTAGGTAGGTATGTATGTATGTAGGTAGGTAGGTAGGTAGGTAGGTAGGTAGGTAGGTAGGTAGGTGCATCTTTGCCTTTCCTTTGTAACCATTGTACTAGCATCCAGATTTATGTTATATTTTTTGTTACTGAAGAGGAGACAGTGCTTTCTACTGAATCTTGAAAATTATATATTTGTTATTGCATTTGGCAAGTTTCTGAAAATAAACATTGTTTTAAAGAAATCATTTTAACAACCTTTGTATGGTACACATGGAGACATAAATAATTAAGTAACCTAAAGAGAGTAGGAAACTATAATATTAAAATTCTTTAATAAATAAAAATTAAAAAATAAAATTCTTTAATATAAACCATAGTTAGTTGACTGCAGATTAAACACAGTGATATTAAACATAGTTGATTGACAAATAATTGGACACAAATTATATTAACCATCGTTGGTTGACTGCAAATTGAGCACATATGATATGGGCCATTGTTGGTTGGCTATTAATTGGACACAAATGATATTAACCATAGTTGATTGACTACAATTGGATACGATATTAACCATAGTTGATTGACTACTGATTAGACACAAATGATATGAAACATATTTGATTGACTACCAATTGGACACAAATTATATGAACCATAGTTGGTTGACTACTAATTGGACACAATATTAACCATAGTTGGTGACTACTAATTGGACACATGATTTGAAACAAATTATACACAATATTAACCATAGCTGATTGATTACTGATTGGACACAATTGATATTAACAATAGTTGATTGACTGCTTATTGGACACATGATATTAACTGTAGTTGATTGACTACAAATTGGACACAAATGATGTTAACAATAGCTAGTTGACTACTAATTGGGCAAAAATGACATTTATCATAGGTGGTTGACTACTGATTGGACACAAGCAACATTAACCATTGTTGATTGACTACTAATTGGACACAAATGATATTAACCATAGTTGATTGACTACAAATTGGACACAAATGACATGAACCAGTTAGTTGACTACTAATTCAATACAAATAATATTAACTATAGTTAGTTGACTAGAAACTGGACACAAATGATAATATAGTTAATCAGTTACAAATTGGACACAAATGATATTAACCATAGTTGACTGACTAAAATTTGGACACAAATGATATGAACCATAGTTGAATGACTACTAATTGGACACAAATGACATTAACCATAGTTGATTGACTACAGATTGGACACATGACGTTAACTACAGTTGATTGACTACAAATTGGACACAAATGACATTAACCATAGTTGATTGACTATAAATTAGACACAATATTAACCATAGTTGATTGACTACAATTTGGACACAAATGATATTAACCATAGTTGATTGATTGTAAACTACTATTTGGATGCAAATTATATTAACTATAGTTGATTGACTACAAATTGGACACAATATTAATCATAGCTGATTGACTAATAATTGGACAGAAATGATATTAACCATAGTTGATTTAGCCATAAATTGGACACAAATGATATTAACAATAGTAGATTGACTACAAATTGGACACAAATGATATGACCCATAGTTGATTGACTACAATTTGGACACAAATGATATTAACCATGGTTGGTTGACTACAAATTGGACACAAATGACATTCATTTATGTTGATTGGCTTCTAATTGGACACAAATGACATTAACCATAGTTGACTGACTACATATTGGACACAAATGATTTGAACCATAGTTGATTGACTACAAATTGGACATAAATGACATTTATCATAGTTGATTGATTACAAATTGGACATAAATGACATTTATCATAGTTGATTGACTACTAATTGGACATAAATGACATTTATAATAGTTGATTGACTACAAATTGGACACAATATTAACCAGAGTTGATTGACTTTTAATTGGACACAAATGATATTAACCATGGTTGATTGACTAATAATTGGACACAAGATATATGAACCATGTTGATTGACTACAAATTGGACACAAATGATACTAACCATAGTTAGTTAACTACTAATTGGACAAAAATGCCATTTTAGAGGATCAGACTCAACTTTTTAAAGGACAAAAGCAAATACATCTAATTAATACATCTGTTTGACCAAGGTAAAAAGGATGTCTGTTCATTCAGATTTGCATAAATCTCATCATCTACGAGTTGGCATTTACAATGTATAATTCACAGATAGTGGAACCTTGATCAGCAGACACCTTCATAATCTGCATTTGTTCTCAAAGGACATCATGTATAAAGCTGTTTTCCCAATTTCACTTGCATTAAGTGAGTAAGTGAATAAAAAACACCTTAATTAAAGAATTAATGAATATGGTGTATAGTGTCTCAAATCCATACATTGTAATAGACAGAAATAAGTTACAGACAGACAATTAAGAAATAAAGCAATGAATGCATGAATGAAAGAATGTTTCTTAAGTCAGTTCCTTGTAATATACCTTCTGGAATAGGCAAATAAGATGTTTAGCCAGTGAGCGAAGGAGTTGATATTGTGAACAGTACATCAAATAATTCATCACTCAGAAATTTAAGACTAGGCAAATAAACATTTAAATAAAAGATTGATTTAGTAAAGTGAATGAATGAGTATTGTATTTTTCTCAGGCATTTGGAGTGGGGGCTATGGAAGAAGACGATGAGGATATTTATGCTGTGGATAGTCTTTCTAACTATGATATAACCATGACCAATGAAGAAGAGAATCAGACATTTGGCTGGACAGCCCCAAAGGGAGCAATGAAAGGTAGATTATTTGGACAGCCACAAAGGGATCAATGAAAGGTACTATTTGGACAGTCACAAATGGTGCAATGAAAGGTTTAGTATTTGGACAGCCCCAAAGGGAGCAATGAAAGGGAAAGAATTTGGATAGCCCTGAACGACTCCTAGTGGTATATTGTTGGTTAAAAGTCAGCCTTTTGCTGATCAGCATAAAAAGTAATGGTCATTTTGATAATTTTATTAGTGTTACTTATCCTGAATTGAAAGTTGCATTAACATTGTCTTCTCATTAAAAAATTTCTGATGATAAGTACTTAGTACTAAATGGATATGGTGCTGAGCTGCCCTCAAGTATTGTCATGCAGACTGACTTGTTTACACTGAAAGACCTTAAGGATGGTTATATAGACATAGGGTTCACACTAAAAGACTTTTTATAGTGACATGTTTTCTTTTCACTCGAACAATTTTCACTAAATATGGTTGATATTGAATTAAGATGATGACTATCTGACCTCTCCAAAAATTTTTTTTTGATCAACTGATTATATAATGAGAGGAAGAGATCTGGCTATTGCTATGCCCATATGTCAATCAGCCAATAAACATCCATAAATTTATTAGTTTCCAGAGCTTAACAATGAATCTATTCCTGAGCATTATGTATATATGTGAATCGTGTTGCATAGATGTGCCGTTTGATTCTTTGAATTTTTTTGTTTGCTGAATTTGCCATAGTATTCATGGAATGAGAAATATAAATAATGATTTTGGTTCCTCCATCAAGAATTTGTTACCAGAGAATTGGGGAGGGGGGCATGGATGCAGCTTTCACAAAGATGCATTACTACTTTATATATTGGGACTGCAACTTCTCCATAAAGTGTGCTTTGAAAGCATCAGATAGCACTACCATTTTTTGTTCACACTGACTAATTACAGTATTAACCTTGTTTGTGTAAATATATGCATGAAAAAATGTCAGCATATTCTTTGATTCAGATCTACACATTTATACTAAGACTTAGTATAAATGTGTAGATCTGAATCAAAGAATATGCTGACATTTTTTCATGCATATATTTACACATATTAGTAAGTGTTAGCAGTAAGTAACATAACTGATCAATATAATTACTGCACCAGGTATTAAGCTTTGAAATTCGCGAAAGTGAATAACAGCATCATCTTTTAGATAGATGTATACATCATTGCTCAGGATTTAATTTTAGGGGTTTTGTTGATTTTTTTCCTCTAAATGACAAATGTTTGAAATTAAGTTTCCACAATTATACATTCTGTTTTATCAAACCACAATCTTATTAATTTGAAATGCTTCACTGTACCAGCTGGAAATGGTCAAATGATATTTTCGTCATCTCATTTGGAGTAACTCAGCATTTGATGGTAATATAATATGTATTGGTTTATATTTCATTGCTATAAGATTATGCTGTAATACAGTAGAACCTGTCTTGAAAGACCACCCCTTCTGCCAAAAAATAATGATTTCTCAAGACAGGTGGTCTCTCATAACAAGTCATAAAACTATATAATCAATAAATCTGTGAATGAAGATACTGGTCTCAAAACAGTTGGTCTCATAGCAGTGGTCTCTCAAGACAGGTTTTACTGTATCTTAGTATGTTTTCTGTCTGTAGATATCTTTCATAACTACTAGTAGCAGTATGTTATTTTAGGGAAGGTTTGATACAGAAGTGATAAAATTAAATGCTTAAAGTAGAATTTCTGTTTGATGTATTTCTTTACAGGAAATATTGATGTCCCAGTTGGATACATTGGAAAAGTTTTGCAAGGATTTCAGATATCTTCCAAACCATATATTCAAAAGAAAGCATTTCCTCCATCTCCACTACCAGCAGAATTCAAACCAGTTCATGCCTTTAGGAAACCTTCAGAATATGAAACTGGTCATGGCGATGAAGAGGAAAAAGCAACAAAAAAGAAAGACCTCAATGCTGTGGCCAGAGGAATTGAATTGGGAGAAACTCCAATCATAGGTACCTGGATTGGTTTGTAAATTTAAAATGGGAAAAACTCCAGATATGGGTATATGGACTGGTTTGTAAATCTAGTTTTGTTGAAACTCCATTTGTAGGTACATAGTCTGGTTTGCAAAAGAAATTATTCCTAATTGGCCTAATAGATTAAGATCAATAAGAAATTTATCTGGATGCAAAATTCTCGTTACAGTCTCTAACTGCCAATCTCTTGAATTTGTCAATTTTGTCATTTGGAGGTTCAAGTTATCAAGATTTCATTGTAAGCATGTTTTACTGCTTCGATTGTTACAATATCCATCATCAACGTTATGCTTATAAGATGAATAATAAAACCCCAGAATGGTGTCCAAAATCAGAATAGAATTAAAAAAATATATTAGTTTGAAAAGTTATTGTTATAGAGGTTTTTTATTACAAGTCTGACAAAGATGAATGTACCAATTTCTTTTTCAACTACATTACATGAATATAATACATTGGGATTCCTTCTGCTATCTCACAAATTCAGCTCATCCAGACAGACAGATATGGTAGACATGTCGTTTGGTTTTACTGATTAATAAAAGTGCTAACATGTCATCTCTTCACCTACATTAAAATCAGCTGAGAGTCATGTCACATTGAATAGAGGGATTGGCACCAAATTCTATCACTGATCACTGATCACAGGACTGGAGAACCACATACTTCAAATCCATCCAGTCCTGGTTATTATGATTTCTCCTTTGTGGTGCTGTACCAGTATCTGACAACAGCCAGCTTCATGCTACATCCACTCCAGTCCTGGTATCATCTCTAGGTTCAGTGAGCTCAGTCTCAAACCCAAGATGTAAATGGTGTCTGATACTTGTTCATGCCACTTCCATGCCTGGCTTCCTTAGACACACAGTACAGTCAGCATCAGATTGGATAATTGGGTCTCTCATAATATCAAATGCCAGATGTCTGAAGGGAAATGGACCAGTATCACACCATTCCCTCTCTGTTCCCAGATCATTTTGATCCCCACACAGTATCTATTAGACTTCTCTGTTGTACCATTCCTTTGACATCAAAGACATTTCAATTGTCTTTTCTACTCAGTGCAATTTACAACCAGGGGAGACTCATCCATCAAAGCATCCACTGAAAATGTTATGTCATCTTCCTTCTTCATCAGCAACCACCTCTTAACCAAGAAAGAAAAATAGAATTAACACATCTGTTGAAATATTAACCAAAACAATTAGTTATCCTTTACATAGTTGCCAGTTGCTGACATCTTTCATTGCTTTAAGAGGCAATTTCAAGACTAGTATCAACACGCCATACTTTTCACAATGATTAGAAGCTTTTTCATTTTGAAACACTGTCTTCATTGAATCCTTCTTTCCAAGGATGTCATCAGGACTCATCAAGACAATGAAGTGGTACCTGAAACAAACTTATCCAACCAGAAGGAATTAACCTTAGACCATATGAGTTTCTTTCATATTGGCTCAAGAGATTATGGCAGTAGCTAACAACAAAGCAGTTCAGAGACACTGTTCTCAGCTTGATGATAACATGATGTGGAATCGAGAACTGATATGGCATTTCTGGCTTCTGTATGAGAGACCTTTCATGCCATTGGGCTTAATTTGCTCAGGTGGTATTTATTGGCAACTCAACAGCTTGCATTTTCATGTCACTCAGTACCATTGAAACAATGCAGGTCACTCAGCATTTGGTGGATTTGTGAGAAAGAAATTTTGTTCTTAAAGACAACAACCATTCATCAGTCTGTGCTAAGCCTTGTCTGTATCTTACATGAAACTCAGATTAGCTTCCCATGGTCAGCTCAGGAGTAAGGGGATGTAACTCCCTCAGTCTCATGTATTCTCCAAACATATGATGCGGTAACATATTGAAGAACAAACCATTTTTAGAGTAGCATGCTTTTTGATAATACTTACCCAATCATACCTGCACTCCCTCCGAAGCCATTCCTAAAGTTACATCTCGGGGAGAGTGCACTTCCATTCAATTAAAACCTGAAAAATAATGAAATTTGGTGATGATTTTACTTTTATGGGTTCAGACACTCACATTTGACATGCATCTTGATAAGCAAATTAAACTATGAGCATTTTTATTGATGAAACAAACCAAAAAGATGTTAATGTCCTGTTATAGGGAATGCTGCATTTGCTGGGTAGTAAAAGGATTCCTGACTTACTGGAGGCACAGTGGCTTAGTGGTTAGCATGCTGATATCATGATGAAAAGTTTTAATCTTATCATCAGATAAGCTCGGATCAGCTTCTGTGGTGTGTCTTTGGGCAAGGCACTTTACTCCAGTTGCCTTGGCATTAGAAAAGCTTATTGTTTTGCAGTGCCATAAAATACTGAATCAATCAAATCAAACCTAACATATTATGATCCTGTAAATATTATCAAATACACAGATTTTCAAAACTTAAGACCTGACAATATTGGGTCAAATTTTTAACTTTAATATTCAATCATGTATTTATCATCCATGTCAATATATTATAGTAGAATAAGGTTCTTAAAAGTTAAATGTCTCAGATTTTCTGTCCTTTGTCTTCATGTAATAATCACATACTGCTTTTCCTTTTTCTAAATCCCTCCAGCAGTACTTTTAACATTCTGTGGCACAGATCCTTAGATCAAAGGACTTGCAATCAAATGTAAATTGTAAATGTGTTTGTAAATAATAATATTATTGTTCAGAATATTTTACTTCCTTATTGTAATCTGCATCCTAAAATCTGTCCTTCAATTGATCACAACTACACTAATATCTCATCAGATTGGTTGAGATTTTGGATTAAAGGACTTGCCTACATGTAAACAACCCATCAGTAAATGTAATTTTCAAAAAATCTTCATATTAGCTAAGAAAAGAAATTGGCTTTTGGTATATTACTGACCCCCACCAAAATTTTTTTACATAACTGATACCTTGCCCCAATCAAGGAGAATCATTGTCATTCCCCATGGGAGACCCACAAAGGGGATTGATGCTATCATTTCCTATAGGAGACCCACAAAGGACCTTCATGGTATCATTCCTTTTGAGAGACACACAAAAGGGATTCATGCTACAATTCCCCTTGGCAGACCCACAAATGGGAATTCATACTGTCATTCCCCATGAGAGAACCACAAAGGGGATTGGTGTTATCATTCCCCATAGGATACCCACAAATGGAATTCATGTAATCATATTTAATTGGAAACCCACACAGGGGATTCATGCTATCATTCCCCATGAGAGATACACAAAGGGGATTCATGTTTCAGTCCCATGGGAAACCCACACAGAGGATTCAGATTTCATTCCCCATAGGAAACCCACAAAGGGAATAGATACTATCATTCTACATGGGAAACCCACATAGGGGATTCTTGTATCATTCCCTATGAGAGACCCCTAAAGGGGATTCATGTATCATACCCCATGGAAGACCCACAAAGGGGTTCATGCTATCATTTCCCTTGGAAGATCCATAAAGGGATTGATTTATCATTCCCCTTGCGAAACCGAGAGAAGGGATTCATTCTATCATTTTCCTTGGAAGATCCATAAAGGGATTCATTTATAATTCCCCTTGAAAAATTCAGAGAAGGGATTCATGCTATCATTTTCCTTGGAAGATCCATAAAGGGATTCATTTATAATTCACCTTGGAAAATCCAGATAAGGGATTCATTCTATCATTTTCCTTGGGAGATCCATAAAGGGATTCATTTATCATTCCCCTTGGAAAATTCAGAGAAGGGATTCATTCTATCATTTTCCTTGGGAGATCCATAAAGGGATTCATTTATAATTCCCCTTGGAAAATTCAGAGAAGGGATTCATTCTATCATTTTCCTTGGGAGATCCTTAAAGGGATTCATTTATAATTCCCCTTGGAAAATTCAGAGAAGGGATTCATTCTATCATTTTCCTTGGGAGATCCATAAAGGGATTCATTTATAATTCCCCTTGGAAAATTCAGAGAAGGGATTCATTCTATCATTTTCCTTGGGAGATCCATAAAGGGATTCATTTATAATTCCCCTTGGAAAATTCAGAGAAGGGATTCATTCTATCATTTTCCTTGGGAGATCCTTAAAGGGATTCATTTATAATTCCCCTTGGAAAATTCAGAGAAGGGATTCATTCTATCATTTTCCTTGGGAGATCCATAAAGGGATTCATTTATAATTCCCCTTGGAAAATTCAGAGAAGGGATTCATTCTATCATTTTCCTTGGGAGATCCATAAAGGGATTCATTTATAATTCCCCTTGGAAAATTCAGAGAAGGGATTCATTCTATCATTTTCCTTGGGAGATCCATAAAGGGATTCATTTATAATTCCCCTTGGAAAATTCAGAGAAGGGATTCATTCTATCATTTTCCTTGGGAGATCCATAAAGGGATTCATTTATAATTCCCCTTGGAAAATTCAGAGAAGGGATTCATTCTATCATTTTCCTTGGGAGATCCATAAAGGTATTGATTTATCATTCCCCTTGGGAAATCCAGAGAAGGGATTCATTCTATCATTTTCCTTGGGAGATCCATAAAGGGATTCATGCAATTGAGAGGAACTATTAGCGGAAATAGAATTAAGGAAGGGTTCTAGTATTTTTCAGTATTTACATCATTGACTTGATGGGAAAAACAATGGCTATTAGTGTTATTATTGTAACATAACAAACTTATGTACCTTCTATCTTTCTGTAAGTGTGGTTACCAAGTTTTCTTTTGTATAATTGATGCCTTAGGCTATTTATCTTTTATATATTCTACTTTACATTATTCACTTTTGATTAAACAGTTTTGTCTCATTTTTTAAATTGATCATATGCCATGTTTGTATAAGTTGAACACAATATGTTCAGATCCTTAAATTTACATGAATACATGAAAATCATGCTTGTGACATTTTTCTGATTATCAATAGTTTATTGTCTTCATCTATTCAGTCCAACAAAATTTTTCTTTATATTAAAAAAGTTGCTGAATTTTGGGTTCTAAATATGACGTTGAAATTCTACATGCAGCTTAGAAAAAAGAAAAACTAGATGTATTGGGCAACTTTCTATCTCTCTGTCTGTCTGTCTGTCTCACCTTTTGTGCCAGTGTTAAAGAAGATTGAAGCATTGGTTGTAAGAAATCATCAGAAAATAATAAGTGTCACAGTTACTGTAAATACTGCCTTATAAATCAAGTCAGACTGTAACAACATAGACCCTGAGCTATCTCTATCTTTGATGTATCTTATAACACTGACAGATCAAGGTATATGTTGTTTGTTCCACTTATTATTCCTAACAAACTGCAAAGACACAGATCTGCATTATGTGATGTCTGATCTGGGTGTTTGCAGTTTACATTTGAACTTGATTTATAGGTAAGTATTTAAAATATTTAATTTTGTTGTCATTTGATTTTTTTCATGCTTCATTTATGATAATCATTTGCTAGTTTGTGCACAGGGGAGATTACTCCACAGTATTTTGTAATATTAGTTATTGACTGAAACCAAAATCTCATGTTGGTTTAGATATTTAACTCTAAACTCATCATCATAGGTTCAGTATTTGATCTGATTTCCAAAGAGGATAAAGCCAGACTTGACACAGCAAGATCAGGCCCACTGTATACTAATAATTCCAATAGACTGGTCACTGAATCACATGCAGCTGGACAAGAAGAGGGGGATTCCAGCAAGAAGACTGTGTTACAATCCAGTGAGGAGCCAAGTAGGAGTAATTTGCCATTGTTTCAGGGACACAGTCTGATGTTCAGACCATTTGCCAAAGACCCCAAGAAGCAAGAAAGATATGACAAATATCAAACTTTGATACGACATGGAAAGAGAGGTAAATGTTGTTGTGAATGTTTGTTCATGAGATGGAGAAAAGGAAAGATATTTTACTTTTTTGGCTTTTTTCACATGGTTTTGATATTTTATTTCTTTAACCTGTGTAAAACATTTCACATCTACTATGCATGTTTTGAAAGCATTACAATCAAAGATGATATTATTTAGTCCAGACAAAAATGTATTATTTTGAAAATATGCTTAAAAATGACTTATTCTTCAAGTATATTACTGTTGCTAAAAGTTGTATCTGTAATTCTTATATGGCCTCCTGGCTTGAATTTCTCCCCAAGTTATATATATATATATATATATATATATATATATATATATATATATATATATATATATATATATATATATATATATATATATATATATATATATATATATATATATATGTATTGTGCATTCCTAGAGACCGAAACAGGCGGCAAAGCAATCATTCTGAATTAGAAGTTTTATTTTAGAACCAAATAACCATATGCACTCATATAATTCTGAGTCATATCCCTTCATAACAGTGCAGTTATTATCAGGATATTATCAGCAAACAAATATATGAACAAGAGTAATAGGGAATGTATTGTTTTATACGCTGAGTGCAGCTGCAAATTGCAGATCCAGATCTACCATTATATAAAGCACTGGTTGATCTTTGTCTATGCATTTTGTTAGGAATAATAAGTAGAACAGCTTAGACCCAGATCTGCCATTGTATAAAGCACTGGTTGATCTTTGTCTATGCATTTTGTTAGGAATAATAAGTAGAACAGCTTAGACCCAGATCTGCCATTGTACAAAGTACTGACAGATCTATATCTATGTTGTTTGTTAGGAATAATAAGTAGAACAGCTTAGACCCAGATCAGCCATTGTACGAAGTACTGACAGATCTAAATCTATGCAGTTTGTTAGGAATAATAAGTAGAACAGCTTAGACCCAGATCTGCCATTGTACAAAGTACTGACAGATCTATATCTATGCAGTTTGTTAGGAATAATAAGTAGAACAGCTTAGACCCAGATCTGCCATTGTACAAAGTACTGACAGATCTATATCTATGCAGTTTGTTAGGAATAATAAGTAGAACGACTTGATCAAAAACATTAACTTTGAATTACTCCAGTGCATACAATTATTGGACTATTTCACTTTGAGCAAATATATTTGTCACCAGATGCAGATGCTTTTGAGGAAATAGTTAGTGGTCACATGACTGAGTGGGAGAGAGAACGAGAGAAGGAGGAATTCACCAAGGCCTCAAAGCTGTACAAGCCATTGACAGCAATGATGGCTTATCGCTTTACAAGAGGGAAATACTATGAAGAAGATGACAAAGTAGAAGTTCCAGCAGAGGAGGAAGTGAGTTGAATTAAAAAAAGAAATTATGCTATATTTCCTCTGAATTCAAGATGTTACATATTGTTTTCTGTTTTTATTTGTGTGGGTGGGTAGGAAGTGTGGTAGTAGTGGTGGTTGTTAATCTTTGGAAGATTTCAGAAAATATTTCAAAAGTATGTTCAGCATAATATTTATTGTTTTTGAAATGTCTTCACCTTTTAGAGATTAATATTTTACACCTAAAATTTAAGAGCATAAATTCCAGTATTTTGTTGGTGATGAGAAAATATCCCAGAAATAACCACATGCCAACAACATAATAAATGCTGTGGTCATTTTCTTCATTATTTGTCTCATTGTATTATAGTCAATGTCAGCCAGGCACATTTTACTAAATAAAATAGATAGTAAGATATTGATTATCAGTAAATCTAATGCAGTCACTTATCAATGAGTAATGCATATGACTGTTGATTAAACTTGAAAAATTGATATTGGCAAGTGTTTTCTGTTTATAGTACTGAACAAAGACAGCATTGTATATTTGAGCAAAGCTGTGAGAGAACCACCCTTTTGGCACTGAAAACCAAAATTTGGATTATTTCATTTTCTGCACTATATTTTTCCAGTCATTATGCAGTTTGTGCATTTTTTTTGTTCCTGTACCTGAATTCTACCATTGGATCAACTTTAACTGGCTTCTACAGTGTGCATTGAGCACAACACTTTTCTACAGTTCTCTCGGGAGATAATAACCTCTGCCATAAAGCACTAAGGAAACAAAGCAAACCTCATGTCCAATTCTCTTTGCATAGCCTATTGGTGTAAACTGCCTCTGTTTTGTAGTAAAACACTGCAATGAGCTCACTTAAGAGTGAATGAATCAAGATAAATGACCAAACTGCAAATTGCAGACGGAAAACATTTGAACCCAGGTTGTCATTTATTCATATCTTTTTACTAGTTTTGTGTATTATTTCGAAATATGCAGAAGATGAAACTCTTAATGCAGTTCTATTCATGTTGTTTGAGTCCATTAAAAGAAGCATATCATTACACCTTTAGAAAGTTGTTTTTTTAAAAAATAAATTTCAAGTAAATGGGTGGGTTGTATTTTTATACACTCTTCACATGTGGTGGGTAGGGGGAATAGTGTGTCCTATCTGAACTCATCATCCATCCATTATTCATCCATTAGCACCAGTCTGTTATCACTACTTCTAAACTCTTTGGAGAATTGCCATGATACTCAACACATTCATCCCAGGGTGAAAATGAAAATGGTGCACCTCAGATAGTTCATATGGCTGCTAGGTGGACATCTTGAAAATCATTTTATATAGTCCTTCTTAAGAGATGGATATATCTTTAAAGTAAGTTTGCCAAAAGACTTTTTTGTGACATCTAGTTCATCTTAACTGAAAATAGTGTCCATCTTGGTCATCTTGATGAAATTTTGTTTTTGTTACTGCTTTTCCTTAATGGATTACCTTATTGATATGGGATTTTCACCAGAACTACTTCTTAAGATGTTTATTTGGTCCTGATTGAAACTTTGAAACTTTCTCTTCAGACATCAAGTAAGTGGTATGTCTAGTGGGTTCTACATGAAAATGGTGCTAATTTGACTGGTCATGATGGTAATTATTTAATCCTTTTTATATTATGTAGCTGGTTTTAAAAGAAAATTATGCCAATAAGACCTGCATTATGGCTATTATTGACCATTATAACTATATTGAAAATCTTCCTTTAGACTTCTCCTGGACAGATGCTCATTTAGAAATGGGGTTTTCACTGAGAAACATCTTAGATGTATTGTGATGTTGTTTGTTACTGAAGAATGACTTCAGTAGGCGATCTATAACATTTATTAATTACAAGACATCAGTACAGTTTTGAAGAGGGGATAAGACTGCCCAGAAAGTATTTTTCTCATAGAATTTAAATCTTAGTGAAGGCATAACATAAACCAGTTGTTCATGTATATCAGTATATATAGTCCATGTGTACAATGTCAGAATTACTTCTACTGAGTGATATATTCAAGCTAATTGGATTAAGACTAACAAACATATTTACTTTTTTAAATTGTAGTTTTAAAATTGTCTATCTCATGTCATAGGATTGTATAAATCTTTTTTTTATTATTATGAACATGTCCATCAAGGCAAAAAAAGAAAGTGAAATGATGTTAAAACAAAGCAAAGATCATGCCTATGCTATTAAACCAAATTATTGTCATTTGGGCGCTTACTTTGTTAATCACATAAGAGCATCAAGCATTTAGGTGACTGACTTTTTATGTGGTTTCATGTGTTTGAAAAATATGGAGATTTTTTGATTTCTTGATAATGTCTCTCCACCCCCACCAAGAAAACAAAAGACAAGAAACTCAAAATAAAACGTGTACAAAGAGTCAGAACAAGACGATATTTTTTCTTCCAGTCAATTTTTGTAAGTTATTAGTGATGTCTCCACTGATATGTCTAAAAAAGAAGCAGAAATTGTACCATTCCTTTCGAATACAAGGTGAATGTTATTAACTTTAATTTTATACTGTTGAATTTAAACTTTTAAACCAGAAATTTAAACTATTAAACCAGAAATGTAAATTTAGATCCATTTAAATTATAATATTGTAAACACTTAAGCCACCAATTTAACTTTAGATCTATTCTAATTTATTTAATTTTGTTAACTCAAATATTTAGTATTTCTTCTTAGGTTTAAACTGCTATATTGGGTCTTGTGTCAAAGAGATATGGGAATGAATGGATGAAAAAGATTATTGCAGAGGACAGGTGAATGTATGGTGCATCAGTTAAATTGATGCTGGTGATAACAATGATAAATGTAAAGGGCATATTAAAAACTCACTTAATTGTACATGTTAACTTAATTAATTTATTGAATAGGCCTGCTCTATGACCAATTGAAAACAGCATTTGTTCTGTTCCCACAGCAACATTAAGAGATAATCAGTCCATCAGAATCAAATGTTTATGGTACAACTTTTGTTTATATGGTTTCATGTGTTTGAAAAATATGGAAATTTCTTGTTCAAAAGTTGTACCATAAACATTTGAATGGAGATTTCTTCTTCAAAAGTTGTACCATAAACATTAGAATGGCTCATCTTTTTTCTTTATTTTGAATTGCTTGTATAGAAAAATGGAGCATTTGCTTATTACAAGGACACTATGGTTTTCTAAGCTAGAGGGATCCATGCAGATTTTATATTGTTGTAATGATATGGTGACTTCATAAGTGGGATGGCTGCTTATGCACTATGAATAAATGTAGGAACAGAGGTAACAATGACTTCACACAGAATATCTTTAAATTATGCCCAAATATATTCTAAATTCGTACCTTAATGATCATCAACATTGAATGTTCCATATTAATATTTTCAGATTATTTTTTAGAAATTTTGTAGGCCATAGAACAGTACAATCATTCAGATCTCCAAAGATTCAGTTGTTAGTGATAGATACAGACTGACTTTTACATATACTTAGATACAAAATGCCTGTAGTATGCAGGATTTTAATTTTAATTCATCCAATTTTTTCCTTAATAAATATCAAACTTTATGTCACAGCTATTGAGTGGTTTTATTGCCCCTTACTAATGATATTATCAAATGTTCTGAATTATGGTCAGTAATACATTCCATTTTTTATCTTGTATATATGGTAAAAAAGTGTTTTCTAGGTTTTTTTGTATTTCAGACACACATTAACTCTTCCAATATAAAATAAGCTTCATTACATATACATTGTTAAAATACACTGTTGACATCTGATATTAACACATGTATATACCAGCAGTAATTACTCCTTTACAGGATATGGATAAGCAAATGTTTTTAGCAATCTTTATTGTACATTATGATTATGGGTGGCATTATCTGTTTCGCTATTGATGCTTGAAATGATTTCAGTGTGTACAAAATTATTTTGTCTTTTGAAATTGCTCATTATTTGAAATAACAAAATTTGTTAACATGCTGCTGTTGTGAGAGAATATTTTGTGAGCCCTCCTATTGATTTTTTCCAGAATTAATATTCATCCAAAAGCATTTTTTTAGAACATGTAATTAATATTATTATTATTATTATTATTATTATTATTATTATTATTATTATTATTATTATTATTATTATTATTATTATTATTATTATTATTATCCTTATTATTATTATTATTATTATTATTATTATTTTATTATTATTATTATTATTATTATTATTATTATTATTATTATTATTATTATCCTTATTATTATTATTATTATTATTATTATTATTATTATTATTATTATTATTATTATTATTATTATTATTATTATTATTATTATACAACATATTTTCATGATTCTTAACAGTTCAAAAGTTAGTTTCTTTTTGATTGTCCTTGTGATGCAGGAAGTCTAGAAAGCATTATTCATTGACATGAGTGCAAACACCATTAGAGTTGAAACTCATTGTACTTGGTGTTTTTGTTAATGTAAAACAACCTTCACAGTTGTGTCTATATTAATTTGTCTCAGATGTTCTCTTTGCTTTGCCTAATTTTTCCTGCTTTTCTGAGGAACTAGGGATTTGTTTTCTTTTCTGTGCATGCAGCCATAATAAATGTTATATATGTTGGCTGTTAAAAATGAAGACCATCTGATCAAGAAAAAAATTATTAAAATGAGTTTATCTTTGATTTTGAATGGATTAAAGAGTGTGAGAAGTACAATAAAATTCTAGAATCCCCAAAAGTTGTTATTGGATCATATTCTGAGCATAACCAATGAAACTTATTCCCAGCCAAGTTTTGAAAATTTTACAATATTGTTTGTAATTGACAAGAAAACTTCAAAGAAACTTTGAAAATATTCTCTGCAGGTCTTATCTACCTATTAGTCATCATGTTAGGTACTGATGTATATTAAAACTGGATGAAACACAGAATAAGAGTGAAATTCTTTTAAACCCCAGATACATTGTGTTAAATTAAGTGTAAAAATTACAATGCATGAAAATCATTTTTGCCAAGACCCAAATGATTATAATGTTCCAAGAGCTACAACTTTACTTCAAAGTATAAAACATAAAGGAGAAGGTAGGCAAAACTTTCCTTCAAGATGACAGGTAAACAGTAAATACCATTTATTCAAATCAATAAAATTAAAATCATTATAGATTTGCAATTTTATTTTTGACATTTTTTTTCTTTAGAAGGACAAGAGTGACAAAGTAAAGGCTGCAGAAATGAATATGTATGGACAACTAACACGAGAGGTCCAAGAGTGGCACCCAAGTAAACTCCTGTGTAAAAGATTCAATGTCCCACACCCCTATCCAGGGTAAGTAGCTAAAAGTAGCTTTATAAGTGCTCCACCTGTATGCCAAGATTTTTCAGTTAAGTGTTTTAGCAACTTTATCAAAATTCCAATAACTAAGAACCAATCTCTCTGCTGGCCATGCAGAAATCACCTTGCAAGAACACCTGGAGCAATACATTTTTTTAACCATTGTTCATTATTTTAAGACATTCAGGTAGTTTTCACTAAGTGTAACAATTCATCAATACATATCAGCAAAGTGATATTTTTAAAGTGATTTACTGCATAGGTACTATACTTTGAAATGAATATCTCAATATATACTGAATCCAAGTTGTGACACTATATCAGTATGGAAGTTGAGGAATATTATGTACATAAATCAAGGTTGAGAAAGTAAACAAAATTAAGAGTTATGTTTTTCTGTAGACCGGGTGATTGAATAATAATGATTCATTTTCTAGTCAGTTAAAATTGTTCACTGACATAGGGTAGGTAGCAGTTAAACCTTCAACATATAAAACAAGCATTGAAGTACAAATACAAACAAGAATTACCATAGAGACAATGCAAACTTCATACAATTCATATGCAACACAAACATGATGCAAATATCATTCATAGCTATAAATTATCTACAATTCTTAACAGAACTATTACTTCAGTGTTTCTTGTAAAAGAAATATATATGTAGAATATAGATTTATACTCAAGAAGTATTGCTACATACTAGAGTTTCACAACTGCTCTCAATCTAAACTTCTGATAGCCTGTGCTGAGAGAAATGAGGGTAGGATTAGTAAAGTGCACCAAAATGCAGTGCACATGCTATTATGGTCTACAATTTTATTATTTCACTCACTACTCTCACTATACTAATCTACCTACTTACATGTACATGCTTCATGTTTTGAGATGACCTCTGCAGTGTATTCTACTACACATTGTAATGCACAGTCTGGCATATACTGTATATAGGCAAGACACTACATTCAACAGATATAACATTTATGTCCAATATGACACTCTGATTGCCATCATTTATGTTAGCTATCAGGAAGTGGTTTCCCCCATTCAGCAGAAGAAACCACCAGTCAGAATGACAAGACATTAGAATAATTTTTGTCCCAAAATTATATGTTGGGCATTTATATTTTTAATGTCGGTGTGAGAAAGACCTGTCAATGCTATGATGCTTTACAGGGATCAAAATTTCAGATGAAATCTTGAACACAACCCCTTCAGTTGTATTGAAGATTCCAGTCTGGAAATATTTTGGGTTTCAGAGGTGAAATAAAGGCATTGTCCTGTTGGTACCAAAACCATCGCAGAATCAGCAAAACAGTCACCATATATTTAGGTATTACAGTAAAACCCCACAATAATGGGACATTTTGGGTCCACTAAGTGTATTCATGTTGTTTGATATTTCATGCAATAATAAAGCAAGTCAGTTATGCAAACATGGGTGGATGCTAACTACAGGCTTATAGTGATACAGGAACCAACTTGAATTGATGCATATTTAATGAAGAAATCTTTAAACAGTGATTGAAGTTTTGTTATTCAATTTTTTGCACAGGATTGTGCATTATTAATTCATATATAAGAAAATTGGCAACTAAATAGTGTTTCAAGTTGTAATTCCATTGAAAATGTATGCAAAGAGGTATAAATTTAATTCATATCCATAATATTGCAATTTCTTACCCAAAAGCTCACACTAACTTATGAAACACTGTAATATATTTTATGGAAATATTTACAGAATCTAAGTGTTGCGGTAAAATCTGGATACTGGCTTATCCGTGTTTGATTTTGATCTGGGTTTCATATTAGGTTTCATATTAGATTTAGTAGAGCTGCCCAGGGAATCAGACTAATTCTGCAGTAGCTCAGACACTTTAAACTGCACATATTTACATGCAGAATATCTTCATGATCAAGCCAGTGATACATATTCAACAAGAAAGACTAAATAAGTCTCTGAAAAAGTATTCATACCAGTAGTTAGAAAAGAAGAATTAAAAGGAATATTTAGATTCTTGGGGGATAAACTATGAATTGCAACAGTTACGTTACTGGACATGTGTTGATTTGAGTATATCTCATGATTGCTATTATCCCATGAAATCAAAAACAAAATCCAAGAATTAAATCAAGTTGAGAGATAGCAAGAAGCCAGTGAGCTCTATTGGGTTTGGAACTGCAGTTTGTGAAACTTTAATGGAAGTAATTATGGTCTAACTTTACTTACAAACTATAAAGACGGAAATAATGTTTAATTTTGCTGAATCAGTCTCTCTGATATAATGTCTGAGCTTTTTAAATGCCTTTTTTCCAACCTTACAATAGCGGTATGTGGTATTTTATTATACCGTACTGAAAACTGGTCTAACAGGGAAAAAAAACTGCTATACTGAAAAAGTCTTGTTAGGGTTGGCCGGTTTGTTTTAAAAAAATATCTCCATCCCCTTGTTGAGAGATATAGACTAGGGAATAGAATTTACTATTTATTAATAGACTAATTTGTTATCAGTTGCCAGTCATTTAATCAAATAACAAATAGCTCACAACCAAACGATGTGCAGGAAAGCAGCTTTCTTTTGATTTATAATTTAGCAGTGGCAGATACTTGCAAATTCCATTTGCTGTGTCAGAGATGAATGTTGATAATTTGCAATTTTATATAGTATTAGATAGGTAAATTAATCTATCAGTTTAGATGATGAACTTATTTTTTCGTTGGCATTGCTTGGTACACAGGAGGATATACTGGTTGAATGAGCAGGGATTGGTGATTTATTGTTTACCCTCTCAGTGACCTCTGAGGAATTTCTTTGTATCATGTTTTGTGGGTGGTAACACCACAAAGTGCTTTCAGACATGCACATCAACATCATACACGTGAAACAGTCAGTGAAATATAAAATAAGTATAGAATTCTTTAATCCCTTAATTTGCATTAAAGCTCATTGCTTTCAGTTTAAATGATCTATATCTTATTTTTCATTACCCTGTATTTTTTTGCTGTCAAATTGAAATCAAAGTCCTATGGTAAATTCCTGATGTTCTGATGGCTGAGCACCAATGGATGTAAGTAAAGATAACATATACCTGATTCCTAAGTTAACTATCAAGGATAAGCTCTTTAAGAGTCTCAACTGTTATGCATCTTATGTATAAACACCCACATTTGCCTTTCTGTGTATCATGGCTGCCAAATAGTTTGAAACTCACTGTGGCATCCCAAATTTGTTGATACTTTTTTTTGTAATATGTGTGTAAATGGTATTATGGTGAGTGTAATTTTATGCCAGCATATGCATGATAGGAAAGTGTAGCATAGTTTGAGTTGAATACAGCAACTGATGTTGAAGATATCTATGCTGTCACCACATACATGACATCAGTAAGTCTTGCTGATCATAGCAAGACCATGAGGTATTAAGTAAATTTACTTTTATCTAAAACTTTTTTCTGTATGGATCAAGCTAAATGAAAGAGTAATACAGCTGAGTTATAATAATTTTTTTCTGTTTTAGTTCCACAATTGTTGGACTGAGAACAGTCAAGAGAGACAAATATTCTGTGTTTAACTTTCTCAACTTCCCATCTCAAGAGGACATTCAGGAATCTGTGAATTCACCAGAACAAGAAACACTTGCCTTGCCTCCTCCAGCCACATGCTCCTCTGACAACAGCTCAATCCAGACTCCAAAAGACAGAGGAAAAGTGCCAGAAAAACCAAAGGGTTTTAAGTCTATATTTAGTCACCTTACAGAGTCAAGTAGGACAGAAAACTGGTCTAATCAGAATGATGGTAAGGAAAAATCAGACAACAACCAGTCTGGAGGTCAGAGGACTGAAGGCTGGACACTGACATCAGAGGCACATGGTGTAAAGGATTATTCAGAATTTGGGTTTAGGATTGAAAATAAGAGTGCAGCAATTGGTATTTCTAAAGAAAACATTTTTGAAGAGTCAGAAGAAATAGAGAAATCCAAAAGTGTAAGTTGAAAGTGTATGTTCATGTACTGGTAATTTTCCATGTAAATATAGAGGATTCTTCCAGATTTAATTTTTTTTAAAACTGGGTTTCTATAAAATACATATGAGTTTACACATGTGTATCATGATTCACAGACAAGTCCAATTGTTATGCCATCTTCTTCTGACTTGTAATTATTGAAAGAAAATTAATCAGAATGATAGTAGATCATATTGTGTACAAGTGTAATCTTATTCTGATAGATTACAGCAAACTATGTGATGACAGTCTTGGTTTCATTTCAATTTTGGTAACAGTAATGATATTAATATCCAGACAATGATTTCATATCAGTTTTGGTGACAGTAATATTAATATCCAGACATATGCAGACAATGATTTCATGTGAGTTTTAGTGACAGTAATAAAAATATCCAGACAATGATTTCATGCCAGCTTTGGCATTGATTTCATCTCAGTATTGGTGACAGTAATAATAATATCTAGACATTGATTTCATGTCAGTTTTGGTGACATTAATAATAATATCCAGACAATAACTTCATGTCAGTTTTGGTGACATTAATGATATTAATATCCAGACAATGATTTCATATTAGTTTTGGTGACAGTAATAATAATTCAGACAATAACTTCATGTAAGTTTTGGTTACAGTAATTATATCCAGACAATTAAATCATATCAGTTTTGGTAACATTGATAATAATATCCAGACAATAATTTCATGTCAGTTTTGGTGACAGTAATAATAATATCCAAACAATAATTTCATGTCATTTTTGGTGACAGTAATAATAATATTCAGAAAATAATTTCATGTCAGTTTTGGTGACAGTAATAATAATATCCAGACAATAATTTCATGTCAGTATTGATGACAGTAATAATAATAACTAGACATTGATTTCATGTCAGTTTAGGTGACATTAATAATTATATCCAGACAATGAATTCATGTCAGTTTTGGTGACAGTAATAATAATATGCAGACAATGATTTCATGTCAGTTTTGGTGACATTAATAATAATATCCAGACAATGATTTCATGTCAGTTTTGGTGACAGTAATAATAATATCTAAACATTTATTTCATGTCAGTTTTGGTGACATTAATAATAATATCCAGACAATGATTTCATGTCAGTTTTGGTGACAGTAATAATAATATCCAAACAATAATTTCATGTCAGTTTTGGTGACAGTAATAATAATATTCAGACAATTTCATGTCAGTTTTGGTGACAGTAATAATAATATCCAGACAATGATTTCATGTCAGTTTTGGTGACAGTAATAATCAGTAATTATATCCAGATAATGAATTCATGTCAGTTTTGGTGACAGTAATAATAATATCTAGACATTTATTTCATGTCAGTTTTGGTGACAGTAATAATAATATTCAAACAATAATTTCATATCAGTTTTGGTGACAGTAATAATAATATTCAGACAATAATTTCATGTCAGTTTTGGTGACGGTAATAATAATATCCAGACAATAATTTCATGTCAGTATTGATGACAGTAATAATAATATCTAGACATTGATTTCATGTCAGTTTAGGTGACATTAATAATTATATCCAGACAATGAATTCATGTCAGTTTTGGTGACAGTAATAATAATATCCAGACAATGATTTCATGTCAGTTTTGGTGACAGTAATTATATTTAGACAATGAAATCATGTCAGTTTTGGTGACAGTAATAATAATTCAGACAATAACTTCATGTCAGTTTTGGTGACAGTAATTATATCCAGACAATGAAATCATGTCAGTTTTGGTGACAGTAATAATAATATCCAGACAATAAGTTCGTGTCAGTTTTGGTGACATTAATAATTATATCCTGACAATGAAATCATGTCACTTTTGGTGACAGTAATAATAATAGCTAGACATTGATTTCATGTCAGTTCTGGTTACAGTAATAATAATATCCAGACATTGTATTTCAGTCTGCTATGTCTTTTAAATGTACTAAAATCATCAGAAAAGATTGAGAATTTGAAGATTTCACCCATATTAAAAAAATAAAGAAACCTTTAAATAAATCCTTCTCAAAAATTACTTGGCAGTTTTTGATGCAATTTGAAGATTTCTCCAATGTTATAAAGCATCTTGATATGACAGGTTTTTAGTATTGTACAAATGATGCTTATCTGCCATTAAGCAAGCATTATTAAGACTTAAAATAGACCAATTGTTAAACAATTTTATCTTTAAAAAATCACTTGACAAAATTTGACAAACTATGACAGCATTTTGGCTTCAAGGCCTTTCAGAATTTGAAAACTTTGACAGCATTCTGGCTTCAAGGCCTTCCAGAATTTGACAAACTTTGACAGCATTCTAGTTTCAAGGCCTTCCAGTATTTGACAAAATGATGCTGATATTTCTTCTGATAAAGATGCAGAAATTAGAGAAACCATAAAATAACTGCTTTCATAATACATGCAACCAAGCAGATTGGAAGAAATCTCTACATGAAGTATCCTACTCAGACCTTCTAACCCTTAAGATTGGATAAGTCTTACTGAAATGACCTTTAAATTATGGATTTATTGAATAATATATATTTAGCCAAAATTCTGCACATATGATCATTGTGGTAAAATTTGGAAATTGACTTGGAGTTGATCGTGTTTGATCTAGACTTGGGTTTCATATTAGATTCAGTGGAGCTGATCAAGGAACCAGTTTAACTTTTACAGTAGTATCTCAGATGCTTGAATCTGCTATTATTTATCATGGTTGCATGATCAAGCTGGCATTTTTGTCATTTGAATGGGACAATAATTCTCAGTCAGCATGGAAGCATAAAAAGGAATATTCACATTATTGGGGAAACAAACAGGAAAGGCAGCAATTAAGTTTATTGGAAATCCTGTCATGTTGATTTGAGATTCCCACTGCAGCAGCACATATCAAGAGTTTTGGCCCCTGATTTGTTGATCCACACACATTTGTTTACAATTAATCAATCCATTAATTTTGAATTGTTGAATTTCAGTAAGATTTGTAATGCAGCTCTGTATGGATATATCTAAAAGTAGAATTTAATGATAAACTTCCCATATCATCACAGAGTAGACTTTTGGCTGTTGTATGTTGGACACACATTTTGTATGTAGTTTATATTGAAACTATCAGGGTTCAATTGTTGTTCTTAATCATCACTATTTTCTCCGTTACCAATGTACCTTTACTCATTTACTATATATCATCATTGGTATCTAGTCCTTTTTCTCAACAAAACTTCACTCATACTTCCAACAAGAAGTGGAATACATCAATTTCTGGAATTTGATTCTTTACTTATCATGATCACTTTTCATTGAGTCTTTCAATTCATTGCTTGTAGTAAGCATGAAATCCACAAAAATGGCACCTTGTGAAAAATAGCAAATTACAGCATCTCTTTTACACTTAAGCTTTGTTACAGTGTGCATTACAAGTGTGAAATTAACTCATAACCATAACTTTCTATAACTTTCTATGATGTTTAAAAGGTAGGCTTTTTATATTTATTTTCCTACTGTGACAGTGTTACTGCTACCCTAATCCATCTGTCCACCACAATTCAGTTAAGCTTTGTGTTTAGGTAAAGTTTTCTGGTTCTTATGCATATGTCCATGTTCCAGGAAATCATTTCTTGTTCTCTCTCCAAATTCAGTGAGAAACTTAAACAGCCCTTTTAACTTAAATTTAAATAAATAAAATTTCTAATGGGATTTTCTTTTATTCAAATTAAGGAAAATGCACAATGAACAACATATATAAATTTATACTTTTACTTTCTTAAATGCCTAAGAATTGTAAGAAATCAACCTCGGACATGTTTTTCTGTCATGTTAGAAGGACTGTGATCCTCTTTTTGGTCAGCTCAGTATATGGTGGTCTTATGTGTCTACTTTGATGTCCTTTGGTAAGCAGAATGATAATGTGTGACAGTATTATGTATGCAGTGTTACATATTTGTGTGACAGTATTATGTATGCAGTGCTACATATTTGTGTGACAGTATTATCTATGCAGTGTTACATATTTGTGTGACAGTATTATGTATGCAGTGCTACATATTTGTGTGACAGTAATATGTCTGCAGTGCTCCATATTTGTGACAGTTTTATATATGCAGTGTTTCACATTTGTGTGATAGTATTTTATATGCAGTGCTACATATTTGTGTGACTTATATATGCAGTGCTACATATTTGTGTGACTTATATATGTAGTGCTACATATTTGTGTTGACAGTGTTATATATGCAGTGCTACATATTTGTGTTGACTATTATATATGTAGTGCTTTGTATTTGTTTAACAGTATTATGTATGCAGTGCTTCATATTTGTGTAAAAATATTATATGTGAAATGTTGCATATTTTGAGTGACAGTATTATATATGCAGTATTACATATTTGTGTGACAGTATTATGTATGCAGTGCATCATATTTGTGTCAGTATTATTACAGTGCTTAATATGTATGTGACATTATTGTGTTTGCAGTGCTACATATTTGTGTGAGTGTTTTATATACATTGCTACATATTTGTGAGACAGTTATATATATATATATATATATATATATATATATATATATATATATATATATATATATATATATATATATATACAATGCTGCACATACATATATACAGTGCTACATATTTGAGTGACAGTATTATCTATGAAGTGCTACATATTTGTGTAACAGTATTATATATGCAGTGCTAAATATTTGTGGGACAGTATTATGTACGCAGTGCTTCGTATTTGAGGGGTTCCAATTTAATGTAAGTTTTTATATGAACATAAACATAAAAGAATTCATTATATGTGAAAATCTACAAAAATGACTGCTTTTTTGTTAATTTTTCTACAGGTGGAAAAGAAACAAGAGGGGGAAGAAGATGTCAAACCTCCAATGGATTTGTTTGAGGCCATTTTCAGGAACACAGATTCTGAGGAGTCTTCCTCCTCATCATCAGATGAGGCTGAGGACATACAGAAGGAGGAGGAGGTTAAAGCAGAACTTGCTGCAAGAGGTATACAGATGGATACACAAACCTCTGACCCCAGTTCCAAGGTTCATTCAGGTATGTACCACATGGTCAAGACAGATATTTTGTACCCCACCTTTTTGAATAAAAGTGGGGAATATAGTATTCACACTTTTGTTCATCATCTGTCCCACTTTCATTTTTATTCTATAACTTGAAGTGATTTGAAATTGAGGAATAAAACTTGGTATCCTTATATATGACAGCTAGAGTGTGTTACTGTCATGGTCCAGGTAATGGCCAAATATATTCTGTTTCATTGCACTTTCCTTATTACTCTACAATTTAATAAATGAAACTGGGTTGACTTGGATATCATTACTTGAAGGCATATCATGTGCCATGTTGGGGGTGGTATCTTCATGATTATGATCACAGATTTTCTATCACACTTAAACTTTATCCAGAATTTGCACATGCTGGAAAAATCATGGAATTATTTTTGTGTGTGTGGGGGTATAAAGGGCTTTTGTCCTTGAAAAGTCCATTAACTTTTTAAAAAAAAAAAATCCTTCACTTTTACTGGAACATACTGAGTGATTATAGCTTTGAAAAAATAAATGGGTTTTTAGAATTTATTCAAAATAAAAAGTGTTTTCTGCATTAAAATGGTGATCAGTCATGTTGTAATTGTAATGGCATTGTTTAGATGAATTTGTCCTGGTATGTAAACCTGTTAGAACAAGACAGCCTGGAACATAGCTGTGATTGTATCACTTGAAATCTTAAGATTATTTCCATTAGTATACCTTCTAGAAAAGAAAAACACATGGACTGTGAAGCAGGAAGGATTTATAGTGAATAAGTAAGTGTGGGCAAAGGCATTATGTTTACAATATTAAGTGAGATAATGACCCACTTTGTAAAGACTTAGTGAAGTGTTTAAAAGGAAAAGAGAAGAAAGTAGTTTTGCCACATGTGAGAAAATTATTGATGTCTAAAACAAGGGAAAAGTGTTCAAAACTCTGACCTTTAAGATGGCAAACATTGACAAATGTAAGAAATCAACACAGTGTGACATTTAGTCTTTCTTTTGTCCATCTTCCATAGATAGACTGATGAAGATGGAAACAAAAACCAAACATCATAGTTGTCTCCTCTAATCTTACAATCAAATGGTACTGCTTCAGACTGCATTGAAACCTTCATAACAGAAGATCACATTCTAGAACTTTAAATAGTATGGACATTCTATTTGTCACATATCTCCATTCTTATTGGTCTTCAGAAAATCCTAGTCAAAAAAAGAAAATGTTAGTCAAAGCAAGAAAAGACTAGTCAAACTGTTTTCAGTTCATGTTTCCTGATAGTGCTTATATTTTTCTACCTAAATTGCAAATTGGAAGTAAGTGTGAAGACTTTAGTTTAGATGTTCATTTTAATTTTATTGTGTTGATTTGAGTATATTTAAAAAAATATACAATGATATAACACAAATGTTTCAGATTTAAGCTATTTTTGTCACTATTGTTTTCAGCTTTATTATTTTCTTTGCAATTTCATTATAGATTTGATCTGCCACATTTATGTCTCATAAAAGATTTTCTTTAAAAAGATTTGTTGTTTGGCTAAATAAACTCTTTGGAAAAAAAATTGAAATGTCCTGGAAAAGTCCTTAAATTTTCATTCTGGCAAGTCTGTATGAACCCTGTCTTTAAAACCATTTGAAAATAAGAGATGAAACTTTTTATATTTGTACATTGTCACAAGAAGGTGTATCGTGTAATATTTGTAAGGCCACTTGAGATTAAAAAGTAAAACTTAGTATAGTTATACATTATCGCTAGAAGGCATGCTATGTACCTGGGTGGGTGGGGTGGGTGTGCTATCTACAAGGTCAAGGTCACAGATCAATATTTTGTTTTCCATCATTTTCGTGTCACATAATATTTTAAGGCTATTTGAGATTAAGAAATTAAACTTAGTCTACTTATACATCGTCACTAAAAGTTGTTTTGTGTACCATATTCAGCATCCTGTCTTTAGAGATCAGGGCATACTCTTTGGAATTAAGGGATTGAACTTGTGTGTGTGTGTGTGTGTATGTATATATATATATATATATATATATATATATATATATATATATATATATATACATATATATATATATATATATATATATATATATATATGAGATTAACAGGGGTGTTGTGTGCAGCATTAGATGTATTAATTATCTTCATGGTCAGTATTTAACATTTCAATAATTTGTGCCTGTCCGCTTTCTAACTTTTGTTAAATTGCTTGAGATACTTACATTTTGACATTAGAAGATGTGTTGAATTGTACATTTATCCTCATGTTAAGGTAACATACCAACATTTAAAACTTTCTTTTGTTTGCACATGGAACTCTTGTGCTTCTCAGTTGGATGTATTTTTGTGTATCACATATGACAGTTAATGTTAGTCTTTAAGATCAAGGTCACTGATAAATAATTTTTAAAACCCCTTTCAGCACTTTTTTTCTAATGCCCTTTGAGCAATAACAATATTTCTACTCTTTGCGGAATTACTGGGATGAACTTAATGAGGAATAATTACCAACATAATTCAGTTGTAAAGCAATAACATTGCAGTAACCTATCTACTATCTACATTTTGTACTACATTTTTCTAATTTTGCTTTTAAAAATTTACACTATTTTTGTCACACACACACACACACACACAGAGTTGTGGGTGATCTTGGTTTATACTCTTTTGATGTAGATTATATACATGGATAATTATGGCCAATAAATTAGTGCCCTAATCCTAGTTAGTGTATCATTACATTGTTTCTTTGCATTTTGTGCATCTTTATAATACTACTGAAATGTATTTTACAGAAATTGCAAACATACCAAATCCAGATCGACTTCCAGGAGATGCCACAGAGATTGAATCAATTGAGAAGCGCCTGTCCCCTGTCATTCATGATAGAGAGATGAAAGTAGAGGAAGAATATGGACCACCTTTACCACCAACAAATCCACAATCTTCATCAGTATCAGGTTTTAAAATTATGATTATTAAATTAGGATAAAGTGTTTTGTACATATGTATTTAATTTACATCCATGGTCTATATTCGTTGCGAATCAGTTTGATCTTGGCAAAAGCCACACTTGATTTGGCATGCCAGTTATTGTATGAGAAAGAGGCAAACCTGTGTTGAGACCATTTTCCCATTTAATTTGTTGAACCAGTCCTCTGTGGTCAGGGTGAATTTAGGCAGTGTCTACAAGTCCTAATGATGAATTAGTTGCTTGTTTTATGAGTAGATTTTGGTTAATTGGGTGGGGATTACTCTTGATTGAGTCTTGTCTTGATACAGTACTTGCTAAATAATTTAATCATTTGGTCTTATAGTTTAAAATATACAGTAATGTTACAAAATGTGTATTCCGATGACAATACTGTTATAAATCATTAAACCTACCACTGTATTGTGTTATAGACATAATTCAGAAATGTGCAAATTCAGTGTTGTAGGATTTGCATGCAAACAATTGCATTTTCTTAATATTTTCTTTCAGTATTTAGGATTAGCTGAGATATATGAAGTCAATAGTTACTTCCCTTGTAAAACAATCATTGAAGATTAGCTTGGATGCTGAGCCAACACTGCCATTATTTTCCTCTTCATTGAGAACAAAACATGTTGGAAAGCTAAAAGCTTTACTTTTCATTTTTAAAAACAAGTCAGGTTATGTGAGTTTTAAATGGAGTTTGGTAAAACAGAATGATATTATATATGTCTGACAACTGCCCTAATCTGCCTGCCATAAGGCATCTTCATCTATATTTATATTAATGTGTAGTTGATATTAGATTTTCACACCTAATTGTTTTTGTTTTTTTTTGGCTTTTTATCAGTTTGTCTGACTTTTTGACATAGAACATTTTGGTGAAACCTTTTTTTCATAATTATAGAGAAACTATATGACCTAGGCAGCATGAGATGAATTATACATGTGTTGATCTCATCTTAAAAATTCATGTTATGTTAATGATTTTTTGAAGCTTTTATCAGATTATTGGACATCTGGAATTTGATTTATTTTATAGACATTTGTGGGGGAAGAGGCATATGTGTGTTACAAAACACAAATAGGTTCAGGAATTTTACTTTGTCTAAGCTTAACTGTTGATAGGGTCTTTATTTGAAGTTTGGATTATTTATTATAAGTTTGTGGATTAAAAACTCTGT
>JAEAOA010002121.1:722500-1057500 GCA_016746295.1 Potamilus streckersoni
AATTCATCAACTGTTTTTAATACATTGAATAATCTTATGAAACTCAAAGAAAAAGGTTGGTGCTAGATATGTCCCACATTTGTCGACAGTTGATTAAAAAATTGACTTGGGTCAACATCATCATTGACGAATAGAGTGACCAGAAATGTTTAAAAAAGATTTTCACAGGTGATTAGACATAATTTTCTGAACCCTACTCAGGAGAAAATAATGAAAATAATAAATTTTGGATTGGAGAAAATGAGTAGGTTGTCAAGAGAGTTTTATATGTTTTTTTAATGTAAAAGGCCTTGAATTCCCAATACCTGACCTTGATTATATAGGCACTGGAGATTTGAATGCCTCCAAAGTGTTGCCAAAAGTTGTAGAAGACCGCCAAACCATCTGTCTATGCAATGAAAACATTATCTTTTTCATGACAATGCACTGGCTCATAAATCCACCATGGTAACTAGACTTCCTGAAGGTATGCAGCATCCAGACTTTGCCACATCTTTCATACAGCCTTGATATTTATCTCCAAGCAATTTTGGCCTAGTCCCGCCATCAAAGTTTTGCTGCAGTGGATTCAATTGATCTTTCATTCAGATTCTGACATGACCTGGTTTTATTGCCAAAATCCAGTTACCAGCTGCGGGCAATCAAAAAGTTTTCATCCACTCTTTCCTCCATTGACATGTCCAGAGGCAAAGATGCAAAACTAGATGCATGGAAAATAGTTTTGGTTTCAGTGTTGTTTTCTTCCAGTTGTGCAGAAAAAGACAATATACCCTCCCTTCCCAACCCCAGGAATGATTACTGAAGTGGGTTTTATGTTTTGCATGTTCTTTGTCTTAAGGTCATATAAGCATCAGGCGTTTTTATGCTTATAAATTAGAGTGATGTCAGTGAATCTCATGTTTAAATGCAACATTTCAGTCTGAGATATAATATAAACTATTGGAAGGCATATATAGCCAGACTACTCAAATTTTATCAGCAAGATACAGCATTGCAGAGACAAGTGCAGTGACTGTAGTTCAGACAACCACCAAACACATTTAAGGTCGGCACACCCATGAGGTGCTTTTGCAAGGTTGATTAGATTTGCCTAAGGTCAATCTTTTTTTCCTTATCTTAGTCTTTATGTTACATGGTATTTTACCATCACTTGTGACACTGTCATGTTAGGAGGGTGGATTTTTTCCATCTTAGGAGGAATTCAGGCAATCTCGAATCAAAAGATACCAATAGCATAGTTTTAGCTTGTCATGCATTTCCTCTTCTCCATACCAATTCTCTGATGTTAACATGATCATGGAATGTATTAATTGGAAAAAGTAAATTATTTAGTAAATTGGATATTTCTGGGAACACTTACCTTGTCACATTACTATTATACATTCTGACGATTCCCCACAAATATGACCACCCAAGATGATGTATTATTAGCTTGAATTGGTAAACAACTAGTATTCACCATAGGGGGAGGGGCTAGGGGAGGTAATGGATAAGAGTTGCTTCCCTATGTCGCTCTAACATTAACTTCATGCTGGGATCCTTAAATTTATATGATAGTAGAGCTTATTTCCTAATGTCTACTGATAAGTATTTTCAGTAAAATTTAATTTACTAAAATACGTGATCTCCGGGACTATTCCTTAGATTATGCATAATTCTTGTACTAAAACATTGACTCAACAAAAATTGTGACATCTTATTGGTCACAGCAAACCACTGGCTAATCAAACATCAGAATCTTGAGTTCAGTTAGAATTAAAATGTTATAATTGCTTCAGGCCTGATGGTAAATACATATACAGGGTGGTATTTGAGATGTAGGAACTCCTTAGCTCTGAGATAACCAAAAACATGTATGTGCTAGGCCTGAGGATTAAAGTGTAAAGACAGTTTTACCCCTGCACTAGTCATAGTTTATGGTTGCCCCATTACATTTATAATCATATGTCCTTATCTCAGAGTTCTCTGCCACCATTTGTGAATTTGAGATTATTTGATTGTTATGTATAAAAATACTTAAAAGTTTTTTTTTTCTTTTTCCAGGTTAAAAACTCTTCAGAAAAGTCGGATTCTGTGAATTTCATTGCAAAATGGCAGATGAATAAAAACAAATCACAAACTTACAAATTGCAGATGCAGTGAAACTCATTATCATGGAATTTTGCACATTTTTAAGCAGCAGGATTATATTGAAAGAAATTGAGCATGAATTATAAATATTGTGCATAGCTGAAAATGTGATGTATGAAAAATGTTGAGCTGTTCTGAAGGATTTAAAAGAGTCTGTATAGAGTATTGCCTGTAGCAGAGTTATAATGCACAGAGATTTGTCATGTACATTGATATGAAATGCAATCATGAAATAAAAATTATAAATAAAAAAACTAAATGTTTAAACTAATTGATTTTTAAGAAGGGCCTGTTTGTTGATGCAAGAGTTAAGACTTGCAAGTTTCTAAGCAAGATTGATAAAGACAAAGAAAGTTATAAAATTATACATTGATCAGTTTTTAAATACATACAGAAATTTAAGAGGGATTAATATACAGCAATAAACCAGAGTAATTTTTTTTTTACACACCAGCTGGAATGCTAATGTTGACCCATAATTCAATACGTCATTTCTGTGATTTTTGTAGCTTAGAGTAAGGTAACATTGCAAGTCTTTGCTTTTGGAAGCTGACATGGTCTATTGCACTGAAGAACAACTTAAGGTCTTTACAAGCCTTCGCTGACTTGCTTATTAGTTGATAATTCTGTCCTTATGATTAGCAACAATTCTCCATAATTGCAACAAAAATTATTAGAATGTTATGTTGTGAAAAGACATGAACTGTACCCATTGTTTTTCTTAAGTTATTACCAACCCATTGGTGGACATACTTAAATTACAATGTGTATTAACTGTACCCATTATTTTTCTTAAGCTATTAACAAACCATTGATGGTCATTACTCAAACTGCAATGTTCATTAACTGTACCCATTGTTTTTCTTAAGTTATTTCCAACCCTACGATGGAATTACTTAAATTACAATGTACATTAACTGTAACTGTCATTTTTCATTATGTGAAAACAGGCTGAATTGTCCACATACTTAAAAAAAAAGGATTAGGAACTGTGTGCTTGGCACCATCAGTTAATCAGTTTTTTTGCAAGGTTTTCAGGAAGCCCATCCAGTAACATAATTTTGTTTACAGAAAGTACAATGTCTTTCTATAGCAACACCCATAATAATCTGCATTTTTTTTCCACTCTGAGTAGAAAAAAACCTGTTAATATGCAGCAATGTTGATTAGGAACATCCAACCCTTAGTGTCAAACTTTTCAAACAGAGATCCAGATAATCTATTTCCAACATGGCTTGTTTTGACCTCTGATGAATATTGGTAATGGCAAGCAATTTTACATGTAAATCGTGCAGAGTTTTTTTTTTTTCAAAAAGAGTATCCAATGCATAGTCCAGTACAAGCTTAAACTATGTTATGTACCATGTTTGGCCCTATCTATGACTAAAAAAAAAATATAGCTATTTTAGTTATTTCCTGCCATTATTCTTTTCTACTTTCTGATATTCAACACACATTATGATTTTACAATTGTACTGCAGCTTAACTTGATTAATACAGATTTTTAGTAAAACAAAAACATGTGTTGCTATACTTTTTTAAAACTAAAATATAGCAAAACACGCCAAATTGGCATATGGGCAATGATCTTTTGTGAGGCAGACTATGCAGACAAGGGATAGTCTCTTTTGAAAAGGGAATACCAATGAGCTTAATCTTGGTCATGATACCTGTTTGAAATTTCAGAACTCTATGATGCCAGTTATCCTAATGACCTTTGCATTTTCTGATGTATGGACTATTTTGCTTTTGTATATTGAATGCTTATGAAGACAAGTAACAAAAAAAAGGTAACCATGATATATTTTGTCCACTGTTAGACATTATCATTGATTGGTCATTGTGCTACAATCAAGTGTTTTGAACTGAAAGATGCTGATAAATGCAATGAACAAACTCTGAAAGCTGATGTAATTATTATGGATGGGTTCATCATAGTAAAGTCAATACTATTTCCATTTGCAGCACTGGTAAACATACATGCCAACACCAGACAATGAAAAAGTGTACTCCAAGAGGACAAAAAGAGTAATCCACATATAGCATGATAAAATTCAATGAGTATATGTTCAAAATGATTTATTTACCCTTTTTGTCTTTTAACATCAGTAACTGCTTCAAGTTTTCATATCTAGCGCATTTAGCTTTAAAAAGCAACTCTCATACTGCATTTCAAAACACTTTGTACCAGTTAAAATTATGAATGTTTTGTACAAAGTCGAGCACTACTATTTGCTGTGTTACTGAGTTTGGATCTGAATTTAGTCGGGTTTTTTTTGGTTAACTTTGAACAATCTCTCAGTCGGCATTAGAATGGTAAAGAACCAATATTCCTTTCATAACCTGACAAAAAAGAGAAAATTTATATCCTCCAGTTATTGGGTCTTTTAGCTGGGAAATAAGGTGCCACTGCAGATCAGGTCTGTCCACAGGAAATACATTGTCAGGTAAAATGCCAACTTGATACTTCAGAAGTTCTCCTTTTAACTTAATGGAAACCTTTCCTGCAGAAAGGTGAATCATATGACAGACAACCCGATATATACACTGATGGAGATATTTTTCACAATACAGAATGCAACTCCTTTAAGAATTCAAGACATCACTGATGAGCTATCAGCTGAAAACCCCATACAGTTCTGAAAACTTGTGTTTAATCAAAGCATTATCAAGCAAATAATGTTTTCTCCAATAGAATATACTGTTAATTCTGGTATTGAAAGAACAACACTGACTTTGCCCTTTTTGTTGTCATAATCTCTTAAACAGACTGAGTAAAACTTGTTATCAAAATCACTACTCCTATCTGTGGCAATACCAAATAGCCCAATTTTTGTGGCCTCCGCAATTTTAAGTGATTCAGTATCTTCTTTTAAATAATTAACAATATTAGATGATTTTCTTCTTGCACATGAAAATTTTTGGAATCTGTGAACATCAGTTTGAACAAAGGACCAACATAGTCTTCTACTCCTAGTGGTAGTACTTGTTCATCCTAGTGGTAGTACTTGTTCAATAAAGAACTCTGTAAGTAATGCCTCTGCATTTACAAAATTTGTATCCACAACTGAGTTCTGATTTAGTACTGGAGTAAAAAAAACCCAGCTAATTCAAGGTTTCTTCGTTTTACTACCAAGATCAATATTAAAAATCCTTTCCACACAGCCTGCAATGGGAGTGAAGCTGCCATAGAATGGAACACTATTATCTAATTCATGTATTCATCTCTGAATATGCTCTTTGTCTTTTTCTAATCCATGAAATTATTTGAAAAACATTTCTGCTCCCAACACACATCAACTAGAATGACTTAACTTTTAGCGCCAAATACCTACAGACTGGTTCTGTACCATATATAAAATAGAACAAATAATCTGTGATGAGATTACAAATTAGAAAATCAGTCTCTTCTCTCCTAACAAAGCCATACAGCTGCTATAAATAGAAACCTAGGTCAAAGGTTTGAAAGTAGAATCCAGCATGTTTCTTGGAAATAGGGCAGCTGCTAAAAATAGAACATAACTGTTAGGTAAGTGCATGCCAGTCTATACACAAGCTTACTCTTATCTTGTAGTTAGGTAGAAGCTGTCTTTTCTAGAATAACTGTGGGATTATTGGGATGTTAATAAAAATGAGAAAACAAATTTTTGTTGGGAGTGGGATATACCAAAAAAATGCGTAATCCAGATACATTTATGCGTAAGGCATTATTTAGTGGAAAAAAAGTAATGATTATGCCAAAAGTGTTAACAGTTGACGTATAGTATAATTCAGTCAATAACTAAAGTTATAATATTGGGACATACTTTTTAAGGTATAAATGCAAGTTTGTATTCTTGTAGATAATACTTTGGCTAAAGTTTTTATCCCATTAATTTCCTACAATTGCACAGAATATTTCTTCTTGAAGCTAAGTGTTGTATAAATTACTAAGTATGAGGATCAGCGACTAAAGTATTTTGATACAACATTACAGACCTGTCTTAAGACCATCAGATCTATTCTAAAACTAATTTAGTATGTATGGATTTATGTATTTGACACAGAATATGTATGAAATTGTATGAGCAGAGCAATTTACAATTATGAATCTTTTAAGATGATCACATCTGCCTTTCTTTGCAATCCATCAAAAACTGCAAGACAAGTTGTGCTAATAAGCAATGTTGTCATATTCTGCATTAAGTAACAAGACAAAATGGGCATGAACCAAAATTGGTACTGGGCTGATGTACATGATTTGTATATATCCACGTTTTAAAATAGGCAAACAGGATAACACAAATGCTTCATAGAGACAGCTTACATAGATTATGGATAGATCAATATGGCAATAGCTGTTAACTGCCATATTACATGCCTTTTAAATAAAAATGAAGGCATTATGTCAGTGAAGTTGAACTGCGTCCAGTTTTCCATGAAGTTTCTCAAAAATCAACATTTCCATCCTCAATCAAAAATTGTCTTCTTTGTCACAATAACCTTAATATTTGATCTTCTGAATCCAAAACACACAGGGTTCTACCATTACTCAAAGTGCAAACTATCCACAACGTTTGGTTTAGATCTGTGATGTACAATAATATTAGTGCTGAAGACATGTACCTCCTTTATTCATAGTGATGTTGACCTTTATCCCAAAATTAATAGGCTTCCTCATTACCAAGTACAAACTATCAGCAGTTAGATCCAAGTATGTAATGTCTGGAAACATATTTTTTATAAAGCAACTTTCAGAATTGTAAGGTGTTGATTTCAACACCTAAGTCTTTTAGTGACAGTCAAATGTTTAAAAGCAGGCACTATTAATCTATTTTGTTCATGAAATTCCAATGCGGTTGATTTTGTGCATAGTTCTTGACTGTAAAGAACAGTGAACTATAGAAATTAAAACCCTTGCCAGACTTGTATATTTAAAAACAAAATGTTTTGGGTTTAATACCAATTTTTAGCACATGAAAGGTATATATATCTGACTAAATTTAAGTGGAGGACATACCCAGGAAGATCCAATGATATAGGATGCTACTGGTAAGCTTTCTTATTCACTCAAAATGGCCAGATTGATATCTTAACTGATACAGGTGAGTTATCTGTAAAATCGTATGCCTTAGACCATTCTTCCACCCTGGTCCACAAAACATTCAAAAGAAGCATTGGAGAATGGGCTCATTTCCCAATATTATTTTTTCATCCGAGATTGTCAAAGTGGGTGTACCACACACTAGCATTCATCAACTACCAGGCAATGATAACAGTACAACAGTCATTCCTGTAAAGCACATAACTTACTTTCGAGATGAAATTATCATGATAAAAATATTTAGGGTTGTTCCCTGTAAAACCATGGGACCCAGGAACAGCACTTTATTATGGAATACTTACCTATATATGAAATTTAGAATTTTCTTAATATTTTAATATCAACTCTGAAATCTAAGTACCCCGACATATATTATTTATAAAAAACTGCCATTACTGAACTATGTATGCTTAACTGGAACAGCACTTAGAGCATAAAGCACTTTTCCTTCCTTTTTAAACAATCCTGCAAAGTAACCAATTTGTTAACAAACAGGATCTAAGATAATGTAGTCTAAATCTTTACCCATGCAGCAGATCAATGATTTTATTTTGTAAAAATATTTTTAAACAATAACAGCATTATTAGAAATGAGTTTATTGCATACTTTCACAATTTCGGGTTTTGACATTTTCTTTTATAATGGTGCCTAGTTGATAATAGTCTCATCACAAATTTAGAGAGTCCTTGCTAAGGACAAGAATGTTGCCATGTGCATTATATTGCAATGCTTTGATTGCAATTATTTCCTGGAAATGCTTATCTGGAATTTACTTTAAATTTAACATGCCAGGTGTATCGTAAATGGCATATTATACCCCCACTCCACGTTTCATACCCACATATATTGGCATTCAAAATATGAAATTTAAAGCACATAACTATTTATTAGTAGATTTACCATGACTTACCTTTTTGTCCAAGAATTGAATAGTTACTTCATTCCCTAAATCAGTTGGGCAACCTATTCTACATAGAACACCACTATTTCTGGATTAATTACAAAATGAACGAGCATTTGCCACAGAAAACCTCTTGATTTGCCACCTTGTGGCATGCGTGCCGTAGGTTGCCGATACCTGCCCTAAACACAAGTCTCAAAAGTTTGATCAATTAACTTAATAGCACAAAACTTTTTTTCAAAATGTAATTTATTTAGTCACAATGATCATGCAAATCAACTTGAAAGTCTTTTATTTCAATGCTTTACCAAATATTGACAAATTATGGTGGGATTTTGTGTTTTTTAAGGTATCATGATTTTGTTTACAAATAGCCTTTATGATGATGCATCTGTAATTGTGCAAACTTAACTCATGCTGCCTGGATCCTTCCTGTCATATTCTGTCATGCAGTTATGAAGAATGTTGTTTATAGGATTTTTAACTTTTAGCAATGACAGTCATATTGATGGCAGACCAAATCTTGTATAAATTTGCAAGACCTCTATGCATTATCAAATTGGGCCAAAATCTGTCAAGCAATTTTTAAATACCAATTAAATTTTCAATAATTTTAACAATCAGATCAGTATCATTTGCAAAAATCTGAAAGCCCATCATAGCAGAATCTGCCAAATTTGGTTGTAATTTACCTTTTTCCTTTTAATTAGTTACACACAACAAATGTTCAGATATAGATTGGATGATGCCATACCATAAACTTACTTAGCTTTACGTACATAATTTTAAATTGTGGACAAGTAAACAATAGCAGACCTCTCAAAATACTTGCCACTTGAAGATTTCAATGGATTATATGGATATTTCAATATGTTTCACTGGAATTTTATATACATCAGAATCCATGCTACTACTGGGCAATTCATGCAAAATAGATTCCTTCAAGAATGTAATGTTGGTTTAATATGCCCAGAATTAAATTTCTCTTGAGCTGTCTTACAGTGTACATCTATAATAATACCCATTTTCTTCATACATGAGAAGTCATTACACAAAATTACACGATAATATGAAGCAGAGACTGCAATTTATAGTTCAATTTACACTAAACATTTTTATTACCTAAAGTCATGTATATGTGATTGCAAACCATTTTTTAAAAGCCAAGTAAACCGATTGTAATTAACTCTTGATCAACTGTTTATTCTCTAAACTACAAATTATGTAAAGTTACCAATGTTTTGAAACCAATCTTTCTTCAATGTTAAGATTTTTAAAAATTTCTATCTTGTTAGTTTCATGTCAAAATTCAACATTACAGTGAATCTGATATTTTGATTTTGCATGTGAGCAAATTTCCTTCTGTAAGCAAAACAGACTCATTTTAGGAAATCAGTTTTAAGAAGTTTTGCATTAAACTATTACAATATATAGCTGCAAGTAAAAGCATTATGGCTGCTGTTGATCTTTAAGTATTAGTCTGACAAAAGACGCTAAGAAGGGAAAGTGTTTCAAAACCATTTATCATTTAATTTTACTACATAGAAACATACCATCACATAGTCTTTATACAAATGACAATGAAATACAGGAAACAAACTTAAGCTAGTTGATAATATAGTTTCTTGACGTTTGATTTACACAATGTCAGCTGAAACACACAACTGTATATAATGGATTCAAATTTAGTAATTACTATAGTAGTTGCAAATAAAGTGGAACCAGTTATAAATATCACCTATATTAAGCAAACACCCATATATGGTGACATTTTTGAAAGAACCTACAACTCTATTTTAGAAGAAACTGACCAGTATTAAACAGCCAAACAGTATTACAAGGCCAATTTTTCTCATTCCATGAGGTGACTGCTCAACACAATGGACTGTACTACACAGAGCAAGACAAATTTTAAATGTGCATGGAATTACTAATGAAATGAAAATATGTAATTAAGATGAAGTATACAATGCTGTTATCTCATAAAAAAAATTGTTAATTAAATAGCAGTTCCCCAAACACATAAATGTGATAATGTAACTAATGAATACGTATAAATGTTGCAAAGAACACTGCTTTGATCCTTTTTGACCTCCATGAAATTCCTGTCCATCACATATTACTTGTTTATCATGACTGAATGGGCATCACTCCTGGCAATCTCCAGAAAAATGATCCATGCTGAATATAAACAACAAAATGAAAATCAAGAATGCTTTCATCGCCTTCCTCTTCCTCGCCCTCTCATTCCTCTGCCTCGACCACCCCTCATTCCTCGCCCTCTTCCACGGCCCATAGTAGCTGAAAGTATTAAAAAAATTATTAAAGATTTTATGTATCTATATCAAATATTAATAAAGGTTACCTTCTGAAGCATCTTTTGGGATTAGTTCTGTACTTAGCTATTTCAAAATGACTACAAAGTCAATGACAACTAAAATGGTGGTAGTCAATTTTATAACATTAAACTACATTATCTACCTTTTCCTTTTATCTGGTGTATTTTTTAATCAGCTGACCTAATAAATATGACAACAGAATTCCTTGTCTGCAAGAAAATGCAACATTAAAGATAATATAATATGTCACAATGCTTTTGCATTGTTAAAATTTAGTTAATCATTTAGCAGCAAACATAGCAAATTTTGGTAAAGTTTCATCCAACTTCAAAATAATGATAAGGGGTTTATCAAATTATAAACAGTTGGGTTTGCTGCTACATATTATGAATGCCATTCAATTATCAATGAAGCATCTAATGACATTATTTCACATTAAACAACACCGAAATTCACCAAGACAGACACGACTATTACTATCAATGTGAAACAGCAATGCCAACTTCAATAACTATAAATGAAATGTAAAAACTGACTGCAAGTTTGTTCAGTGTCGAAGGTGAAGACCTACCAGATTCCTTTTTCTTCTTTTTAGTTCTGGGTGTGTCATCTATCAATAATGTGTCAAGGGGCAGACTGTCTGGTAGAATGTAATAACGGATGTTATTTCCTCGAATACTGAGAGTATCAACCTGGACTGGATCTTTGTTTTTTACTGTCATCTTCACTGCCTTAAGATGAGTGTTCATACTAACATCCACTCCTAAATAGGGTAAGAAAATGAAAAAAGCCTATAAATTTGGAAGAACCAAGTACAGTCAATAATTATAAAGCTCACCTCTACAAAGCTTTTAGTTGTATCCAATAGCCATTTCAAACTTAACATGCAGGAAATAAATTATAACTAAAGTGACCGTGACAACAAAATATTGGCCCCTTTATTAAATTAGGTTAATGTTTTTCCTCTTAATTTTTATTTAAATTTAGCTTTTGTTCAAAATATATAGCCAGTATTGGGCAGACATGCCATTAAACCACCAATATGTAGACATGCATATATTCAGCAAATGAACATAAAATATATCAAACACACACAAAGAAAGAATTTTTCCATTCAATCATATCAAAAAAGTATTCTAACAAGTTGATACAAGTAATTAATTTCTGTAAAAAAATCCAAATAAAAGGAAACTGCTTCAGGAGCTTCTTCCATGCATAGAAACCATTTTTTAATGGGCAAACTTCACAAGAGTAACCATGGCTTGACAGCTACTAATACAAGTGCAGTTCATGGTTCAGTAATTATACTAATCAGCCGCTAATGCTAATTCCTATACTTATTTACATATCCACCATTACCTTAACCTGTTACCTATTATATTATGCAATGTATAGCTGATATTAGTATGGGTAGTGAAATGGATAAACATATTCATTGCTACTTCCAAATGCACAATTCAGAAAGGCCGTCTGTATTAACAGTTCTAAAGAAAACCAAAGAATGCATGCATCACTTATCCTATAATTATACCACCCCTTCAATAAAAGTTACTCTTTGCATCAATTGACTGATGCATGGTAACTATCAATCATAAATATCTCATCTGTTATTCTGAGTGATCATAAATTTTAAATTTATTTTTGGCAAAAGTTAACACACATCAAACTTTTTGTCATTCAAGTGCAACTCTTTACAATTTTGGTACACACCTATTTTGTATAGAAAGATTTAAGAGTATAATCTGATTATAACTATACAATTTTTTTCACGAAGAAATTTTAGGTGCTTAAAAATCTTGTGAACTCGTTCACCATCAAGCCAGTGAAGCTGTATGGCCATAGCTGTCATTTCTCATACTCAAAATTTACCAGTTCTTTATCCAAGTCTGTATCCCTAAATTGCCTGAATTTGATAAATTATAAAAACTTAATGATGCCTATAAACACCAGAGCCTTTATCTATGCTACTGATGCTTTACTACGGTTTCACACTAACTTTTTTAAAATAGTAATCCTGCAGGACTGATAGGTTATTCTTGTTTAAAAATGTGTATTTATACAATATAAAAAAACCTGCATTCAAGGTTTTTTTAAAATAAAGTTTACATTAAATTGATCAACAGTTTATGTGTTTTGTTTTTTTATTGCTGACAAATCTTGTGTGTGGTCTTTATTATCATCAGCAGCGTCAACATCACTGACGCACCATCCGTTTCCAATGGAACAATCTTTATCATCCATGCATTCACAGAAAATTTTGACATAAGGCCTACTATAGCACAACTGATGGTTTCACCGTTTACCCTGGATACATCTTCTATACCAATAAAATGAGTTTAAATCAAAGAATACATACTAAATTGACAATATTAAACAAACTGGAACAGATCTAAATTTAAATTGTTGGTTTAAAAGTTTACAATATTATACAGTCCTACCCACTTATATCAACTTCACTTATGTCGACAAGCCGCCTATTTCTACAAAAAGCAAAGTCCCAGTCCTTTGGTCTACTATTACAGCAAAAATTGTTATGCCTATGTGGAAAATAAACCTACATGTTGATTGAAGCCCTTGAACAAATCCCGTGTTTTCATATCATTTATGTTGACAAGCTGCCAGTTACAAATCCTAATTTGTTCAACAATTATTTTATCTTGCCGCCAGGCTTTAATTTACCTGTCTAATCCTTTATGCCATTTACAACCCTTACTGGTGGACAGGTTTCATTTCCCCGTGAATAGCCCAAATCCATTGGTAGCCTCAATAAGAATGAACAGACTGACCAAAATCTAGGACAATTTAAGCACACATACATGTACTTAAAGAATGTAAATAACTGTGCTAATGCCGACATTGAATATTGTAATGTTTTTTATATCAGGATGTGACTGATGCAATATTTTATTGTGGATTTTATTACACAAATGTAACCAAAATGTAATTTGTCAATGTACAAGTGTCTTTCATGCTGGTTTTGCCAACTACCATAAAAGTTTTACTGGTTTTGTGAAAACTCCAATGAACCTAATACAAAACCCCGACCTAGCTCAAGGCTGCAACAAGCAACTTTCCGGATTTAACTTTAATTATAATATTTGCATCTTTTTGCTATTATTGTGTTGATTTGATACCATGCAAGCTTGCCTTCTCTCCATTTGTATGACTGATCTTATGCACAAATTATTGTTACTTGGTGTGTAAAGGAAGTGAGCTAGGTTTAATATCTCAGAAACTGAATGTTTTAACTAGGCAACTTGCTGTAGTCAAACTGGCACTGCCAACATGCACAATGGAAAGAATGTTGACATAACTTGATGTTATTTTCATGCAGTGTGACTTATCATGTATGTATGGAAACTGCACTATGCAAAAAAAATTATGTTTGTGGTTGGCCGACTGCCCCTAATCTTGCTGCTGACCTGAGCACTTTCATCCTGGCCAATTTTTTCCCTCCTGAAATTGATTTATGCACCTAACTGAGATGATTTTGCCCAGTATACAGAGCTGCCAACTCTCCAGACTCGCAAACAGGGAAAAGTCGGATAAAATTTAGCGAATTTTTCACTTAAAATTTGTTTCCCCTCCCCTCACAATAAAAAATAATCTTTCACTGTCACCGTTGCTATCCTGAACTGAGAAAGATAGGTTATGTTCAACAAGAAAGCTCACAAACAATGATTCAGCACTGGTAGCATGCAGGACTTAAATAGGTGGCTCAAAGTACTCCAAAACTGAAATCTGCATGGGGTATTTTAACAGTGTGCCATTTCACATCATTCTGCCATATGCCCACAGGGGCTCGTATCGTTGCTTAAAATTTATGTCACACATGTACTATATAATAATATTACTACACGGTGACAGATAAATTGTTTAAGCAACAATACAAGCACTTGTGCACATTTTCAATTGTAAAATTTGCAGCACACTACTGTGTGAAAAGCATAATGTGTATCAATGTTTGATGGCTGAATGCGTTACCAAATTTTGGTGTACTCCAATCTATACTTTTGTGGAATACAAATTTTTTGCCTTGGAGGTGAAAACATTTTAACTGCTGAGTAGCTTAATTATGAAATGGTATTAATCCGGAAAATGAAATGTTGAATGGTGAACGATTAGTGGTGTTGGCACAATCATGGAAAACTGCGCTCAATTAAATTATGATATATGCTAAACTTTTAATCTCAACACTTGAAGAAACTGCCTTCATATAGTTTCCCAACCTCTATAATGCTTTTTGCTACCTATGTGCTCCCTCGCATAATCTCTGCCACCATGCCCAATTCTACAATTTGTGGCAGAATGCATTGCCCATGTTTTGCATATTCCAAAACTAAACTTCCCTTTCTGAGCAATACATTTTTTTCCTTGGTGGTGAATAAGTTTTAAAGATGCAATGCTGAATGGTAATTCACATTAGTGTTGACAACACACGTGTTGAAAACTTCCAGTTAGACACCAGTTTCTTTCAAAAGCATTTGTAAAACAACTCTTATAGACTAAAATACATTAAAATGCTTGCTACCAGGCCAACTGTATCAAGTCGCTATAGTTCTATCAATATCGCAACTAGCAGTATTGGACTGTTTCGGCAATGGCTGGTATCACGGCTAGCACTTAACAGGAAAATTAAAAATAATTGAGAACTGGTGAATTCGCATTTTGTTTGCATGCAGCATGAATCACTGTAGACAGTCATGAAATTCATGACAAAATCGTGAGGGTTGGCAGCAAGGTATATGTTTAAATAAAACCCTATTGTTCTAATTTGATTCCAAGGCAAAATGAAACAAGTATTTTTTTGCCCTATCAAAAGCAGACAGCTACTAAAACGAGTTGCTCCCATGAGCTTGAAAAATATAGTCTCCACTAGTTCCGAACTCACTAATTTTAGAAGTTGCTGATATAGAGACAATGGCAGAATACCAGCTTCTGAGAGTACAATAAATGAATTAAAAAATACAAATAAAAAAAAAGTTTTTTTTCTCCAATTTACCTTTGAAGCCGAGGAAGTGACAATGATCAAGTGGAGCTAGCAGTCCATTAATAGGTCCAAATCTGAAGGTAAGGCCACAATGTATACTCTCTAAACCAAATTAAAACCCTCAATCACACACAAAAATAAAGGGATTGAAAAGTTATACAGGGTCTCTTTTAACAAAACCATGATAATCAGTGAAAAAACATGGAAATCCTTTGTCTTTAAGAAGCAAATATTATGCCAAATAGTAGAACCAAACCATAGTATTTTGCCAAGCATCTCAACAGACTTGCCAACTCTGACGAGTCCATCTCAATAAGGCATCTTTTTCAAGATTGACCAGTTTTCAGTAAGATGTAACAACAAAGACTGCTATTATAAAGCTGGAACACGTAATTACAAGTTTAAAGCAGTGACGATAAACATTATGTTCATCTGAAAAGTTTGTTGTTGTTGTTGGGCTTAACGCAATTTTTCAGCACACAATAGGCTATTCATTGCCGCCAGTAGAAGAAACTGGGAAATCACCGGAAGAAACCACCAACCCACGAGAAGCTACTGGCAAGCTTTCTCACATATCCACATTCACCGAATCCTAGACTCGAACCCACACAGACAGTGATGAGATGGAAGTGATCCGTAATGGACTGCACTTTAGACCACTCAGGGCCCCAAAAAGTTTGTAAAGTACTCGCAGACTTTATTTTTTATTAGTATAGTAGCACAAACTTTAGTTCCAAGGGTAATTTTAAAAAGACTTGCGGCAAAATCGTAAGAGGTCTGTTTCAATGATTCTTTTACTTTCTCACTAACTTTACTGTTGAGAAAAAAGTAGTGGTGCATTCAAGTACTGGTAGTGTTATTTGCAGTTTGTATGCACCACCATTATGTAGCAGCTTTCCAATAGTGGCAGTGGCTCATTTTTGTGCCCATGGCACAAAAAACGTGCTCTAGAAATAATCTTGAAGCTAACACAAAATAGTGTACAGGTTCTGCCATAGTACAAATTTCAGAACCAATGGTTATTAAGTCTTGGAAAAACATGACTGTATTTATACTATGAAGATGGAGCTATAGGATGTAAGCTTGTTTCATGGACATAATAAGATGGTTTGATTAAATCAGACCTCATTACTGTTTAACAAACCTGTTATTGTGCCATGGACCTGTGTTCCATTTTTTAACTCTATCGTCACAGTCTCATGACTCAACTTCATTAAAAACCTGCAAAGAAAGATAAAATCAAGATTTTGTTCTGCTATATAATACATATTATGTTCAAAACCATAGCAGGATAAAATTCCCGTGTTTATGCAAACCAGAGGAATAGTATTCGTAAATGAAAAATATGACCCAAGATTGGCCTCAGATCAATAATCTTTCCAACAGCTAATTGCCAAATACAAAAGCTGATGACAAACACATCTGGGTCTGTAAGATGATTGCTGTAAAAATTTCATCCAGTCATGGTGAATATATATATATATATATATATATATATATATATATATGCTAGGTTTTTTATGCCATTGTTAGTTTTATTAGAAAAGCATTTTAGCTATGACAATTTCTGTCAGATATGGTCAAATGCTATTGAGCAGTTTTTGAATGAATAGTAGTTTTGGTAAGTTTTCTTTCCCCCATCTTTTCCATACTTGATGGCTAATTGGCACAATTTGTAAACAAAACACTTGAAACATACTAGAATCCCTTCTGCCAAATTTGGTCCAATTATGTTTTTGCAAGGTTTTTAAGTCATCTGAAGGTTTCTTCATTATACCAGCCATTATCTGATGTTAGATTGATGTCATCTGTACAAATCCAAATGATCTTTTATGCAAAGCCAACAAGTCATTAATTTTACACTAAGGTGGACATAAATCTATAAAGTTTACGTTGTTTTGGTTGTTGTTGTTGGGCTTAATGCCACTCTTCAGCACACGATAGGTTATTCATGGTGGCCATTATTATTGGTGGAAGAAGAAACCAGGAACTCCGTGGAAAAAACCACCCACCCATGAGAAGCTACTCGTTGTATTGGTTTTATCTATGGCAATCTTGATAGAGAAGGTAATTATGACACGCTTCTATAACAGTAGCTTTTGATCAGATATCAGCATTCGTTTGATCATCCATCAACACGCACATGACCATACAATCCATCAACACGCACATGACCATACAAGCTCTAGGTAAAAATGCTATTTTAAAGGCCATGCACATACCACTGCTGGAAAGATTATTTTTTAAGACAAAAAAAGGCAGGATATTGGTGCAATCTATCCCGGGTAGCAATCAACTGGTGCAAAGATGTGACTGAATAATCACAATATGAACCCTAACATGTACACAACTATTCATTCATTACATTACTGTAGAGTTTAGGCCAAATGCTGTATGTTTATGGGTGTTATTTGAAATAAAGTGGTCCATGATGGCTATCAAGTCTTTTACAGTAAAAGGTGCTTGCTTTAAAAAAGTTGTCACCCAAAAAATCAAAGAGACTAATAAATGTCATTTTATGCTAGGCTGTTAATTATTTAGTTTTCTAAGGGAAATCTTTATATCTCACTGGAGTGGAAAAGTATATTTTCATTGGCTGTGGATCGACACAAAAAAATATTATAACCAAGAAATATGAGGTTTCTCTTATTCTCTTACAGGCTGAAAGTAGTCAAGGAGTAAATAATGGCTACATCCAGTTTGACATGAATTAGGTTAGAAATCAAAAATGTTCAAATTATTTTATTTTCTTAATATACCATTTTATTTTAATTGAAAAGAAGAATTTTTTTGTATGGGTATTCACAAAATACAGCAGAATATAAACAGTACACTGCAGGATCTGGTAAAAAATATGCTAATTCAATTTGTTATACATCATGCTACCTATTTCATTTAAACAAAAAATAAAAACATGACCTTGTGAAAAGACCTAGTTTTTCACCTACTTGATTAAATGTATACATTATTTATTAATTTCAAGTAAATATCCCCACTTTATTTCTATATTAATACAGTGCTTATTGAAAAAACATTTGTTTGCACAAAAATTCGCTATTTTCTCAACATCATGCACACCTAGCAAACTCTCAAGCAGTCATGAAATGACATACCAGATGATAACCTTATTTCTGGTCGACCATTGTGTTGTATGCCAATAAGCACAGTGCACCTTTAAGCGGCATTATGTCTATTGGCATGTTTTAAAGGTGGAGTTGCAAGTCAGATACAATAAAGACCAAACAAGTACAACATCTAAGATATACAATGGTGTCACACTGATGAAACTACAGAAAGCAAAACCTTAAGCATCAAATGTACATTTTTAAATATTTTCAAAGAAAAATGAGAAGTGTCCACCACTGTATTATTATATAGTAAATATAAAAATGCAAGCAACAGTATAAGCCTCTTTTGTATAACTAACGCAGTAAGACTAAGCTGTGCAACAGTGTTACTGTATGCTCCCAACTATCAGCAATATCCTTGAAAATTTTAAATCAAGTCAAATGACCCTGGAACATGCTACACTAATCCATAGGTTCGTTACAGAGGGAAATTAAAAATATCAGTAAAACCTGTAACAATATAACACATGACACATGTCCTCACCCCTCCATATCTGCGACCCTACTAGGTTGTCCTATATTTATCTCAATGTAAAACTTTATACCAGCCAGTCAGAAGTTAAATTTTCAATACATCACTAAAGACCAAATTCAGTTCACAACATATTAGAATTGTTGGTCAATTCTGAAGAACGAGATGCACATGTGAATTTAATTCCGGTGAACGTTTTGATAGTCTTTTATTTCACCTGACAGAAAGGCTACTTCAGAAGACCCAACTTTACATGCCAACACATTATAATGTAAATATTTGCTGTGGAATATAAGCTGTTCTGAACATGCCTTTCTGTTAGGGTAAATCTAGTCCTACAATGTAGGACCGTAAGACGTTGTCCTCGATATTTTTGTTTTGGGTATTGAAGTCTTACTGCATAAATGACAACACTGAGTAGTATGTTTTGATGACTGACATCAAAACGAAAGTAAAATTTTCAGGAATATCTCACACATTTGGAAGTCCATAGCATCGCTTTTCTACAAATTAAAAGTTATAATGCATTAGTCGGACTTTACTTACTGTCTTTTTAATAAGAAATTCAAGTTCTCACACAAGCAAATGGATCTCTTTTCAAGTTAAGCAGGCCTACTTTTCAGCTGGTTAAAAGCAATATAAGCCAGGAATGCCAAAGTTGGGTTAAGTTGAAGTGTTTAAGTGTGTGTGATTTGGATTTTTAATTTAGCTTTAACAGTTTTTCAGTCGTATCGCTACAATATTTGCAGTGTGGCAGTTTATAGTGATGTCTAGGACTTGGGCACCATTCTACAGACATGTGGCATGATGTCCAACCCATATTATCCTGACACCAGGCCAACTAGCCCTAACACTAACCTTTCAATGCCGAGCGCTAAGTGAGGCAGCTGTTAGTAACATTTGTACAAGTCTTTAGTTTGACTTGGCTAGGGATTGAACCCATGACCTCCGGCATCTGAGGCAGATTCTCTAACCACTAGGTGTTATTCCATAATGAAACGAATAACAAAATATATGCCTGCTGGATGTGTGATGTGATTATGACCTTCAACGTAACTTTAACACTTTTTCAGTCATATCGCTATGATGTCTGTAGTGTGGCACTTTATAGTGATGTCTAGCACTGGGGCATCATGCCGCAGACATGTAGTATGATGTCCCACCCAGTCACATTATTATGACACCAGGCCTATCAGTTCTAACACTAACCTCTTATTGCTGAGTGCCAAGCGAGGTAGCCATTAGTACCATTTTTTGTAAGTCTTTGGTATGACTGGACCGGGGATTGAACGCATGACCTCCTGCATCTGAGGCAGATGCTTATTCTTTAATGAAACAAATAAAAAATATATGCCTGCTGGAACTGTTTGGAACAATTCATTTCGTTCAAGAAACGTATCCCCCACATGAACCTATTTGGCATACCTTGACTACCTTTGCATTTAAACAAATTGAATGTCAATGGAACATGAAAATGTATCCATCTGCTATTGTCAGATTTTAATTCCATCAGGATAAAAACACAGTAAGCATTGGTCTTATAAGGTAAAACCCATCACCTGGCATTTCAGAGCTGAAAGGTGGGTGATGTGTTTTATTTCCAAACTAATGGCACTGTGTAGAATCTTTTGATGTCAACTAACAGTGTAACGACAATAAAATTTTCAGGAATATCTCACAACTGGCAACCAATAACAATGCTTTTCTACAAAGTAGTGTCAGAATGTTTTTGTCAGACTTTATTTACCCCAGTATCTTTTCTCTAATATTCTTACAAAAGAAATGGACCTGTTTTCAATTTTCGTTGGCCTACATTTCAGTTGGCTGGAAAGCGATAAAAGCCAGGGATGGTGAAATCAGGTTAAGTTGAAATATTGTTCTTAACCCTTTCATCACGGCAAACCGCATATGCGGTCCAGGGGAAGTAGCCCGTCAACACTATGGACCGAGTTTTCGGTCTGGGGCAGTGTTCTTTGTTAACGTTATAGTACCCGACTAAATATCTTTCGGAATACCTCAAATAACTTCCATCTGGTAATGTAGATGTTATATTTGGATTATCTCGTGAGTTTAGCTTGTATACAACTAGAAATAACGAACAAAGTAGGAACTTTTAACGTGTTTTCCGAATGCTGAAATTTGTATCCAAAATGGCGGCGTTTGAAGGATTTTTTTTTTTTTAGAGGAGAGTTTTCGGAGGATTTAAATAATTTTGACCTGATAAATTTGTTTGACAATGAGGGAAGACGTATGGAGAGACAATGGAATGCACTTGTGGGTGACAGTGATGACAATGAAGATGACTTTGAAGGTTTTGAACCTGAGGAATTGTACACTCCACGTGGTTTTTTTTTGGGACGAAGCCCGAAAACCAAAGAGATTTGTTTCAGTTTTCAGACAGAGTTGGGCACACCCGAGAGTTATATGGCTCCAGGAAGCTTCGGATTAATTTCAAATATTTTATTCAGATGAAGTTTTTGGAAAAATTGTCCGTTTAACGAACTTCAATGCGACGATCAAACGTGGCAGAGGCGATATAGGTCACTTAGGTGTGTGGACAGATCTCACCTTGGAGATCACTTTGGTTAATTTTATAGAATTTTATATATTATGGATACCATGAAAGAAAGACTTGTGTTGCTACTATGATTATTCACTAGTACATCTAGGGTCAATTGAACAAGTTTTGAGAACATTCTAAGTTTTCTAAGAGGTAATAAAATAATTATATTTTACCTGTTGTTACCTGTTTGTACCTGCATTTTAACAGTTGTAATAGATATGCACATTTTATTGAATTAGTCATAAAATTTGATTTTTAACCTTGATTTTGACACCTAATCCAGCCAGATATCTTTAACATTGGCAAAGTTATGTTGTTTTAAAGTCCACAAGTCATTTTGCTTTACAACTCCAAAGTTACTTAGTGTTGAGGACTCTATGCCTACAAATCACTTAGTGATGAAAGGGTTAAATGAAGCAAAAAAAAATATATTATGCCTATTGGAACTGTAAGCAAAATTTTGTTTTGTTCAAGAAGCATATCTCCCACATGAACTTACTTCTGTATACCTAACTGCCACTGCACTGTAACAAATTAAAATGTATGTCAACGGAACATGAAAATGTATCCATTGGCTGTCAGATTTTGATAAAAACAGCACAGTAAGTATATTATCTGCATGTCAATTTGTGGAAGTGTTGACATGGGCTGCCTAGTATAAGATATTATTGACAATTTGACTACTTGTTCCAATGTCAACCTACAATGGAACACACTATACAAGGCCGTTATTTGGGTATTAAGATGTAGCACTAAAAGATAAACAAAATGTGATATGTCTTACATTGTAGGACTAAGTATATTAACTGCATATCAATTTAAGAGTATGATATGAGCTGCCAAGTATCCAAGATATTCCTGAAACTGACTACTAGTTCTGATGTCAGCTGACATCATGTCACAATGCAAGGCAATTATCTTGGCAACATGACATAGCACTAAAACGAATAAAAGGTCTTACATTGTAAAACTTTGGTACATACAATTCAAAACACCAAAATGTATAATGTATTACAATCTAAAATATTTATTGAGGAATAGAGATTCGTCATAAGTTACCTTTTAAGGGTGAAATCAATGAATATTCTTGATTACAGCTGGCACTAGTTTTACATTGAGACAAAAACGGAACAAGATTACGAGGTTTGACAACGGGTGAGGAAGTCTTCCATGGTGTTGAATTGTTAGATTTAGACCCCTCCCAAGCTATTTCGTCCCCCGATGTTCCTAATTTTCTCTGTAATATTAAAAAAAAGCATATTTCTACGAATTTTTTGTTTAATGTTCAAGCAATAAAACATCACCACTCCATAACATTACGCTTATTTTATGTCAACGTTACAATGTAGGACTATTATGATAGTGCAGACGGAGAAGTTTTTGCAGAAGCCTCTATATCGTCTTTCACAAGAAAATGATATCCTAAAGAAACATTACAAACTGCACGGAAGCGCTCAAATCGAGCTAAAACAACTATCAAATGGTACAGGGGTAGATGTATACACAAAGGAGCAACTATCTGTAAAATCAATTGCATGGTAAAATATATCGCTTAAGTATAAGACCAAACGTCGGTGTGCATTTAGCATTATTCTAGACCATAGCCATACCGTACTAGCTTCATGATTGATTTGATTGCAACATATATCGCAGACTTTCACCGGCGGCAAGCAACGATCTACTAACGCGCGATAGTTGAAATATGTATTACTTTGCGAAGAGCTTGCAAGGGAAGTAACTCAGGAAACAACTCATTTTATATAGTGCATTATATATTTGCCTGGAAAATAGACCTAGTTAACTTACTATTGATTAACATATATGATATATTGACACAAACAATTTACTAAATGAATCGTTTTAATTTCAGTTAGCGTATACATCACATATTTAATGATACACTCCTTCAATGAACAAGTACACGATCCAATGGAATAATACCAAAGATTAATTGTTCAGGGTGGCTGTAAACAAAGTTGTTTCTTTCGTCTGTAAAACTCATCATTTGCTTGTTAAAATACAGTACTTAATATTGTGACATCCATACATTTTAATGCCCTATTGTACAATAGCCATACTAAACCATACTTTTGTCACTGTTATAATTTATTGAATTTTCTAACTTATACTTTTTGTAGCAATATTTTTATGACCAATTCTTCTAACAGCTTTTCAGATTTCTTCTTTAAACAGTTGTCGTGACCCGACTTGACGAGCCATTTAATTATAATCAGAGAGAGAGAGAGAGAGAGAGAGAGAGAGAGAGAGAGAGAGAGAGAGAGAGAGAGAGAGAGAGAGAGAGAGAGATCAGTTGACAAGGGTATAAAAGACTACATCCATTCGGCTAAAGCACAATGGACAGGTAGGTGTGTGTCTAACATTTGAGGATACCCACTAAACATAGAGGCAAACAGTTAATAAAATGAATATAAATGAGACCTAATTTCCCCGTTAGAGGAGTACAATAGCGAGTATAAGAAAACAGGTCACACTAACATAATTTCCATTTCCTGTTCTAGAACTGTGCTTAAATCTGGAGATTTGCTAGGAGGACAATCATTGTACAATTAAGTTAACAAGTTACCAGTATAATAAAAGTATGTCGCTGTGACAAATTTTCACTTGGGATGTTAAAGAATGATACAAGGAAGATCCTTAGTGTGTTCTGTGAGCACAACACATATTTACCGACGGAGATTTGCTAGTGAGAAAATTTTATACTAGAGTGAACTGTAAACCTTTACTAATTTAGGCTACGAAAAAGGTATATGTGCCCTATAAAGATCTGCCTGAAGATAACCTTGCACACTTGGTTAACATTTAATAACATTGTTCTAAATTTCATTTAAAGTAAAAAAAGTATGTTAATGTGACTTACTTTCCCAACAATTGTTCAAAATGATCTGAGGAAGTTACTTGAGTAACTAGTACACACAAATGGCAGCAACGGAGCAACGGAATTAAACAAAATGTGTATCACTATTAACCTGACTGAGGACTATGCCGACATATCCAAGGTATACAATGCACTCATATTTCGTTTGTAAAAGCATTATTGGTTTTTTTTGTTGCTCCAGTTATAGCACCTTGCTGTTAATTTTTGTAAATTATGTCCAAACGGAAAGTTGTGAATATAGAGACTTAATGTGCTATAGCTTTTTGGTCGATTGTTCCAGAACGACATTATTACATTAATATTCAACCAAAAAACAAAACCAAGTAATCAAATATTTATAAGTTTACAATTTATTATATAATCTCTTCATTTAAAAACTCGTTGTTTTAATACTTGACATAATTCCTTACAAAGACCTGTGACGTAAGTCGGTGAACGTGAAGTTTCAGTACTGTCATATCTAAGTAGAGAATGCTCATTTGTATCTTTATAATACTGTTTAAGATTATCTCTTCTGAGTTAAGGGCCCACAAGTCTTCCGGATACTTTTCCAAAGTTTCTTCTTGATTTGTTTTTAACATTTGTCGTGTTGTACTTGACTATAGTGATCAATTTGAGAACAATAGAAATTCTCATTGGTCTGGCATGTAATTTTTCTTACAGCAAATCATTATCTTTTCCTCTTTGTTTACATTCGTTACTTCTTGTTTCATATGTATCTTTTCTTTTTCGGCTCCATTTAGTGTCAGTGACTGTTAGTGTTTTGGATAGAAAATAAATCTCTTCACATGTTTTCATCGGTTTGTGTTCCATTTGTTTAGTTAGGGTTATCTAGGGTCACGTCTCTCAGACTGGTGAATAACGTCGAGTTTGGCATAAAACATTAATGTTCACTTTATTCACCACAGTCAATGCAAATTAAAATTCCTTGCGGAGTTGATCTGATTTTATAAGATGAAAATGTCCCTCGTCGATGAAGTAAAATCAAATCTCTGTAAAGTATATCCGTTTGAATAATCGTCGTACGAAATGTCGTGGCTAGTCTTAGCTCCTAATTGTCATGTAGCTTTAAACAGAGTCAAACAAGATCTCAAGTTTTTTTTTTCTAGGCAAAGTTGGGTTTAATAGGTCTGGAACAAAATATCCACCTCGGATGATTTCTGTCCTTGACACATTGAAATGGTGGAACACGAAACAATTTTAATCAACATCTCTGTTGAGAGCTGAGTTACTGACGACACCAACGAGTAAACGGTTTGGTAGCTGACTTAGAAAACATGATCTTCAATTCTGGATTTTAGTCCAATATCAGTGTTGAAGTTTTGACCACTCATCATGAGGATACATGGCGGTCATTCTGGTCAGAGTTTAAATGATGTCGTTTCCACTTTATGTAAAATTTTCACACGTCGCACGTGAAGTCTGGCTTCTTCGATGTTTATTTTGTACTGGTTAGAATTAGCCATGAAATTCAGCTGCTACTTCGATTTATCAGATGTATATGTATGCCATTCAAGAAATACTTTTCTTGCAATCACGTGTCCAAATGCAATTCAGCTATGTCCTTGTTTGATTTTCTTATGGCGATCGTTTAATATAACATTTAGCCTCGTCATCCGCAGTCAATACTTTCTCATTGAAGGCCTCCAAAGAATTAAGTTTGACGCTACCAAAGAATCCAGATTTCTTCTTGATTTCTTTTCTGTACCCCAAGAGATTTTTAAAGTAAGCCCTGCATGGGCAAGGGTACCATGCAGCTTTTGACCTATGTTATGCTGAAACACAAATCCACTTCACAGAACATAAAGTTATTGACTGGAGCAATCAAACATCAGCCCCAGAGTTGCTGTTGTCTGTTTTGAGAAACTTTAATTTCAGGTAAAAGTAACTGTTATTTAGATCGACGTAATCTTTAATTTGTCCTTTGATTTCTAATTCGATAGGTGATGAGGTAGTCAAAGATGTTAACACGGGATTCTTACATCATCATCGTCATCGTCGATGGCATGGAAAAACAAAATCTAATTCTGACTTGGAACATTTACTAGAATCTTCGTGCATCATTTTGGTTACCAATAATAAAAAACAACAAAACTTCAACTCTCTGATAGTTTGTTCTTCCCTTATTATTCTGGACATATTTGTGAGGTCTGACGGGTTTTCGACGTCTCTTCCTGCATCATTGCTGTGGTATGAGTCAATACTTTCGACAGGTGAGTGAAGAAAAATTATACGAATGTCTTGTCCATTCAAAAGTTATTTTCTTGTCTGAATCGACACAATTCTTTCCAGCTTTCAATAAGGCTTGTTTTGGGGCTTTGAAGGTCAGTGAGTATGTTCAGAAGAAATTCGTTTGTTTACGTCAGAAATACATCTTTTAAAGTATGCACTTCTCGAGTCACCATTGAAATTAACTGTGTAGCAAATTTTGATATATACCCTAAACCATGTTTTCGTTGTGGAGTTACTCCTTAGAATATATATTCATCTGTTACAATTCACTCGAGCATCTTTTTCGAAATTGTAATTTCACGGTGACGTTTCCTTTCGAGAATATGTTATCTACAAGATAACCTTTAATACCATATTGCACTCGGTCAAAATACGATCAGCTGACAGGTAGATACAAATTCTCGGTGAATGTCGTGATCAGTGTTTTCTTCTTCATCGTGAGCAGTTGTGGTAGATTCCACTTTGAACGGAAAGATTCACAGCAACGGAACAGTTGGATTTCATACGACGTTGAACTTGACAATATCAGAATACCAACACTGCATATTTAGTCCATCGTTTGATTCGAAAGGATGTTTCAAATCCTCGTAGATTTACTTGTTGTTGTCGATGTCTTGTGACTGCAGTGCTATGTTTATGTTTCCGCCTAGAATAGCAAACAAACTGTGAACACATTTAATAGAAAACGTTTTGCCGTCGACAAAAATCAATTTGTGATGCAGAGGAATCGGATGCAGAACACTTCTCCTCCCCTGGACACACTTTCTTTGATATAATACTTATCGCTATTGCTAACAACCACAGCTGGAGTTCCAAAACCAGGTAGGAAAAGGAATCATACTGGATACGCCGCCTCAGAACATTGAAACCAAGCGGTCTAAACCAAGAAGACTAGAAAATGAAAACTATGCACTAGTAGAATTTAACATTTTCTAAATCTTCTTATTATCCTTCAATTTTTACTATAAGAATAACCGGTATAGAATCAAATATCCGGGATATAATCTGCGTTACATATGTACAAAAAGTAAAAATAGATGTCGCTTTGGCTTGTAGACTTTTAGGGAATTATACAACGTTTTCAGTTTCCGCAACTAGTCTATACAAGTTGGTTGTATTTATAGTTTTAGCACATGTGAAGACAGCCATGAAGAGGTTTACAAACACAACGTTTTTGTGTTTATTTGTTTGTCGTATATATGTTTTGTATTTGCCTTTGAAAAAGACTCATTAAGAGTCGAAAGCGCTTAGGCTAGTTAGTTATTAGTTTCGTACTGTTCGTCGTCAGTTTATTGCATCTATTTTAATTAATCCTTGACACGCGTGATCCCTTGGTGGATCCAGTACGCTTGAAAGGGTTGTTATTCGCCATATGATTTGTATTCTATATATATATATATATATATATATATATATATATATATATATATATATATATATATATATATATATATATATATGCAATAAACTATATATATTGTTGGGAAAGTAAGTCACATTAACATACTTTTTCGAATAGGATCATTGACTGTTGAACAATTTGGGTTAAATCGTCAAACATAGATGGTCATGCCTAGATATTGGGTCCTTCTGATATGTTTGATGAAATGCAGCAGACAAAGTACAAACAAAATTACATTATATTCATTTCAAATAAGGAAGATAAGTATATCTATACTTTCATTACTGCATGTACTGCATTACATTTATTTTGTTGGTTTTATACATATTTATACATGCTATGTATTTCCTTTTTGACAATTTATAAACCCACGTATGCGGAACTTAAAACAATATCCGTAAAAAATGACCCGGTAATGTGAACAAAATTTAACGCTGAGATTAGTTTTCAACGACTGTGAAATTAAAATTCAACGTCACGAACTGATCCTGGGTCAACTTTCAACGTTGAAAGCAGACGCCGCGGGGGTCAGATTTCAACGGGGTCAAAATTTAATACTACACTGGCACCAGCTTCTTCGCCACTTTCTCTTTCTTTGCCACACGTAGACTATTTTAGACAAAGACAGAAAGAAGAATTAGAGAATTTTTTATTGCAGCAGAACGAGGCGGGGAAAAAAACATTTCTTCTTGAACAGCAACAGCGAGAAAGATGAGACGAGAAGGAAACGACAGCAAGAAGAAGTAGTAGAAAAGAAACAAAGTCTAGGAGAGAAGGAGAACAGTGAGAGTCAAATGGTCACGGTACTCTTGGACATTTTAACTGAGTTAAGAAATCTGAAACAAATGTTATCAAATTTCTTTATTGCGACCCAGGAGAAAAAAACCTTCTCGAGCCAAATAGCCAAGTCATGTGACTACGCCAGAGATACCATCCCTAGTGATTTCAACTCAATCATTAACAGGAACAAGTCCACAAGTAGGCCTTGGCCGTGGCAAATACTTAAGGCAGTTAAAGCGAATTGCTTCTCGTTCCTGAGTTTGTTCTCTGGAGAAAAAAAAAACAAACACCCAACTCACTTCTTTCGAAAAGAGTTTTGAATATTCATTTTGCCAAAAATCAATGAAAACTCAAAATCAATTTTTTTTAACTCTGACATGAATATAAGGAATCCATGATGTTTCAAATTTAGTCATTTAACTTTTTGCAATCAAGATGAAACGATCGCATCATTTCGTAAAGAATGGAGAAGAAAGTAAGAGGCTTAAAGGAGATTTACCGCATCGCACAGTAACTTAAGTCTTGGCTCAAATTCATGCCAGCGATTTTGAAGATGTGACGAATGAACCAGAATATAAGCCCAGGGACTCTACTCCAAGCCAAAGTGCATTACCATCAGTAAACCCTGAAAACTACTACCACATTCGAGAGACGGACAAACGCTCCTTCAGAAAACTTAGAGAACTACGGCCTACACGTAGGCAGTGAATTTTAAAGATTTCAAGTCCGATGTACCACTGGAGAAAGTAGAATGGTTCATCAATGATCTGTGGGATTCTTTGTTATCCAGTCTGAAACGGCAATGTCAAGCCAAAGAAGACGATCGATTGAGACTTTCAAAATCATCACGACAATTTAAGTCTCCCGTTTGAAAAGAGCTTAGCAGAATTGACACCTTCCAAAGTCATGGACAAAATTCAACACGTGCAACAATCCAATAACAAGTTTCACATCACCGACGGACAAGCGACAATGTTCATGACCCACGTGTCTCTTTCCGAATGGACCGAACAGCGCAAAAAGGTGCTCTTGGTCAACGAACTTCGCAGCATCAAGCATAGCCTCTTCCGAATTAACAATCTTCAAGACAAGATGTGTTGAGCTCGTGCCATTGTGGTGGGACAAACGTATGGTGACAAGAACAACACGACAGAATGGAAATGAGCCTGGCAAGCTATTCAAAAATCTAGCCGAGCCAAACATAGAAAAAAGCAGAAATCCTGTTACAATAGGCTGGTATGTCCAAAGACATAACTTGTAGCATTCCTGAAATGCAAAAATTGCAATACATCTTGGCTCCACGCTACATCTTGAAAGTACACCCTCATGAAGTGCGCAGACCATTGTTATTTTGAGGCAAAGATTTCAAAGATGAAAAATACATTCACGTATATTATCACGATGAACATTTTGATACCATTACTAGTATCACTGCTTTCCCGTCATACAGTTATTACTGTGAGAAATGTGACTATGACTATAACAATTGAGAGCAACACAAGCATTGTGGATCGAAATGCTCAGGATGGTTGGACTCTAAATCCTGTCTGTATGAAGGACAAGAACGAGTGCATTGCCCAGCTTGTCAGCGTATGTTTGTCAGTCGAACTTATTACCAACAAAATTTGAAAACGCAAGGATCACGGCAAAGATGTGCTTGTCAGCTAGTGAGATTGTGCCCTACTTGTGGACAGGAAAGAAACGATGTCACATTTGTCGTCAAATCGTTGAATTGGAACAACAATATTACATTCAAAAATACCATATTAAACATGAAGAAGATGACTAGAAGAAGAAAGGCAATTTCATTTTTGTCTATTTTGAATGCATGCAAGAAACTGGCATTCACATTCCTGATTTCTGCGTGGCTTACCGAGCGTGTGAGAAGTACATCTTGACTCATTACCCTCACTGTAGCAAGATACCTGGAGGACGTGAAAAAATCTTTCGGGGACCAAACACACTGGCCGATTTCGCCCGATGGATCTTAGACCTATCGACGAGACGTGGAACCAAGAAAACATCGAACGATACGGAGATTGTCATCGTTATGCCACGGTTATGGCCCACAATTTCTCGGGATACGATGAACAGTTCGTGTTGAGATACTATACGGAACAAAGTGATGAACGTCCTAAAGGGACTTTGAACGGAACCAAAATCATTTCCATGCAAGCGGACCAAGTGCAGTTTAAAGATTCAATGAGTTACTTGTCCATGCCTTTGAGTCATATGCCTAAAATGTTTGCCATGACAGAACTGGTCAAAGGCTAATTTCCACACTTTTTCAATACAGAAACCAATCAACACGCCGTTTTATCCATTTGCCTGAAGCTCACTACTACAACCCTGACAACATGAGTACCGAACAACGAGAAGGTTTCAGGAAGAAATGTTAAAATATTGTCGTTCCGACGTGGACATTTTATGACGTTGCTGTGGAAAATTTCGAGAACTGTTCATGGAACACGGAGGATCAATCCTTTGAAAGAAGCTTGCACGATTGCCAAACCGTGTTCCTTAGTATACCGCCAACGATTCATGCCCAAACCAAAAACACCCTGGCTGTTGTAATCCATCAAACAACACCAAGTTTGTTAAACGTCAATATTCGGTTAAAGCCCTACGTTGGTTACATTAATTGTGCAGCAAGAAAGACAAATAAATCCAACATAATCGCAACGGAGGATAGGAAAAAGAGGTCGGAAGGTATTCAGTTGATGGCTGGGACTTAGAAAATCCCAAGATCGTGTACGAGTTTAACGGGTGCTTATTTCACGGATGTCCATCTGTTACCCTTAACGTAACAATAAAACCATTTTTTACAGCGAGCTATTGAATACTTGTACCAGGCCACTTGTTAGCGACTCATTAAGTTAGAAGAGCAGGTATCCCAATTTATAGAAATGTGGGAACACGAGTACGATTAGCGATTGAAAACCGATCCCGAGTTTAAGTGGAACGTGGAAAGTTACAAAATGGTGGACCCTATGAACCCAAGGGACAGTTTGTACGGAGGTCAGACAAATGTTACACGTTTGCTGTACCACGCTGACGAGGAGAACAAAAAAGAAATCAAATACTTGGACGTGTGTTCTCTGCACGTGTGTAAATATTGTCACTTTCCTGCATGGCACCCACAATTGCTGTCCAAACACATCGACGTGGATAATATTAGACAATACGAAGGATTGATCAAGTGCAAAGTCTTGCGTCTCACGAACTTGTACCTTCCCGTTTTACCACATCATTGCCCTTTCCGTTTTACCACATCATTGCCAAGGAGAACTGATATTTTCCTTGTGTCGTACATGTGCTGAAACGTGCAACTAAGATCACCCTTTTCAGCACACTCAGGAAGAACGCGCCATGACGGGAATATGGGTCAGCATGGAATTGTTTAAAGCTCTGGACATGGGATACAAATTGTTAAAAATGTACGAAATTTACCTTTTTCCTACCACAGAAAAATACCATAAGGGCGACGAGACTCAAAAAAAGCATGTTCGCAGACTACGTGAATGATTTTTTAAAACTGAAAAAAGAAGTAAGTAGCTACCCTTCCTGGTGTCGCACTCCAGAAGGCCAAAAATAAATTAAAAGAGAAATACTTGGAGCAGGTATGGATCACTTTACACCACGTGAAAAAAAAAAACAAGGATGGCGATCGTTTGACATAGTGATGTCAAATTGTTTGTGGGGTAAAATAGCACAACGACGTATTTACCCAAGACAGAGTATTTGTCAGAACCATCCCGCTATTTTCAGATGATTCACGACAAAACCATATACATGAAACACGTGGACATCGTTCGCGAGAACTTGCTCTTAGTCAATTACAAAGAACTGGACTTTGTTGAAGCCGACGAATTTGGAAATGTCATGATTGCGGCTTACGTGACAGCTCATGCTCGCTTAAAACTGTGCGAAGCTTTACAACTATTAGGGGATCGTATGCTGTATTTTGACACAAACAATTGCATCTACATCAATCGTTTGGGTAAAGTTCACCCTAAAATTGAAGAAGACCGTTTAGGAGCCTGGACAAACTAGCATCCAGAGGACAAGATTCTAAATTTTGCAATTCTTTTTGGCGGTCCCAAAAGTTACGGCTTCGAATACCGTGACCGTCCAGGAGAAGTGCACACGGAGTGTAAAGTGAAAGGACTGACTCAATTATCGCACCAGTCAAGTGGTAAACTTTGACGTGCTAAAAGAAGCTTTGCAGTCTGAACAGGATAGAAACTTTAAAGTGACCACTTACCAACCCAATAAGATTGTACGTTTACCCACACATCAAATTGTCAGTCGCCCCTTGGAAAAAGTCTATCAATGCGTGTACCAGAAGCGAGTTCTGCTTCCTAACCAGTTTACTTTACGGTACGGATACGCCGATATTAGTCAGCATATAAAAATGAACAACGTCTAAGACCAATAATTTGTTGCCACTACTAAGACCAGGAGAGAAATATGAATTCTTTCATTCAGCAAGTATCAAGCAAGAGCAAACTCGAGTGGGATTGCAGAGATGCCGTACTCTGTAATCACACTGATTCAGTACCACATCATCATCATAGGAACTTGACTATTACTACCATACCTACTATGGAAAGTGGAGATGATGCTGTGCGTGTCAAACCTGACGGATGCGAAAGCGATGCCACTCGTTATCGTACACCTTTCCACTTTACTGGTTTTTATGGTGGCTGTCCATCTCCAAAGAACAAGATGCGGCTACCAACTTTCGGATATCATGCAAAACTTAGCACAGACCTAAGAATATCACCACACACTTATCGAAATAAACATGTGCAAGACGAATATTCGTTCACTGTACGTTTACAGTGAATACAGTGACTATGAAAGTCGATTCCACACCTTTTGTGGAAAATGGTCAAGATATCTGGGTGGACCTACTCCGGAAGAATTAGCCAGAGCCAGATTTATCTACTTGTTACAGATTTTGCGTGTAACTTCACCAGTGGTAGAAGAAAGATTGCGCTTACCTGTAACATGCTCGATGGTCTCCAGATTGTCACTACATACCTTTAGTGGGACCTCGTCATTGAAGTGGGCCTACCATGTCGTGTAAGAAATTAACTACGTGGTTAGGAGTCAAACGTTGGACTATCCCTAGACAAGTATTTATACCTGATATAAACAATAATCTTCAAACATTACACATCGAATAGCAAGAGAAGATCTACAATGACACTTGGCAGGGACTTGCCAGAACCAAATCTCAATTAGTGACTGTAGAACTTTTATGTCGAGAAATCCACAAGAGGAAAGTGAAAAAAGTCAGCCAAAAAGTTCGATGTCTATGGATCAAGGGTGAGTTCGTTCTGCTATTTCGCTTTAGAGCATTTATATTTGTAAATTTTATTGACATTCTTGACCGTTACCCTGAATGGACAGAAATTACTCAATACGTTCATTACTTTCGCTCTAGGAGAGGTGTTTGAATGATACATGGTCATATATACTTTACAAGAGAATATTCGTGGCTAACCTGGAGTTGAGAGAACGCATTTACCGAGAGTTGGTCAAGATACAAGTCAAACACAAAGAACAATTGCATCCGTTACGTCACCGATGTTTGAACCACTGATACCTAAATGCTATAAAAGGATTGATTCTAATGAAAGTGTTCCACTGGTCAGATATTGATCAACTACAAGTGGGCGAAGAGTGTTGTATTGTTCATAGTGATTATTTTTACAACCCGGTAGACTCACTGAATCTAATTTCAGAAGAAGATTCAGAGGGTTTCCAAAAGCTTCTATATTAGATGAAGAGGAAACTTCTGGATGACTTGTCATGTGTCAGCTAGTGCAGAAAGCACACTTATAGTTGCCGACAAAAGAGGGTATAAAAACGTTGGACGAGTATCTGGACGATGCTTGGATTCTCATCTCAGAAGATGTCGTGTTACACGAGTGGTATAAATGCTTGCGTGATCATTTCTGTCCTCCACTGCGTACTCAAGGGATATATCGCATTGAAGCTCTCGAAGCCCAGAGTTGGTAAACAAGGCGAAAAACGGTCACTTGACAGATCATTTCAAGCAAAAAGCCTGAATTGAATTGATGATTTATTGTTACATGTGAAACAAAACAACAAGAAAAATAGGTCAAAGGTTTTTTGCAAAAGGTAGTATTTTCTTAATAAAATAGCAATGAAAGAATTGATTGAATGTCACTGAAAAGTATCTGGCTAGATTTAATTCCTGTTTTATAGTAATGATAACACGTTATACCCAATAGCGAATTTGGGAGGCTTTTGATAGGGTCAGAAATTTAAGTTACATGATTTGAAAAGGGAGATAATAACGCCCAAGTTTAGTTTAAAATCTTTCTTAAGTTAACGAACATAAAATTTATACTGTAATATTTTTCCTATTTTTTTTCCTAATGAAATGTAAAATAATTGTAAATTTGATAGCATTTTTAAGACTTAAAAATCCTGGTAGCAGTTCTGTATTTGCTAAAGTAACTATCAATTCCCTTTACATAAATAATATATCATTACTGTCAATTCTCGCTTAATTTTAACTGTCCAGACTGAAATATGCTTGTGCATCATTTTAGTTGGTGCAGTTGCCATTAGAGATTTAGTAAAACAAACAAGATAAGTGCAAGCGCATAAAGCTATTGCATATTTTTATCTTTTTGTCTAGTTTATCCTTCACTTACAGAATATTGATTTATTCTATGCAGTTCGTTTGTAGCCCTGGAAAGAGCCGATTTCTCTGCTGTCATAACAAAGATAATTACATTGACCACGCAATTCAGTCTATCTTTAGCCAACAAACACAAATTCATTTTATATACAAAATAAAAAAATTCGTGTATTTCTCGATTTATTTATAATAATGTTTTCAGAATCAGATATTTTTATCTTTTTGTCACTTAGCTTATCCTTGACTATTTAAGCGAAAGTCATTAAATCGATTGATTATCTCCTTGGCAACGGATGATCTTAAGCTCGTGCGTACACTGCTTCTGTATTTTAAGGTTTCTCGCTTTATACAGATTATATAAAAATCACAATCATGTCTTTCTCGGTTTAGAAAGCTTTAGAATTTAGAAAATATAAAATTAAGTGCTTTCAGAATCAGGAACTATAATACTATAGGAAGTATAATACTATAAGTGTGTCATCGCAGTATTAGTAAAACTACATAATTTTTCCTAACATTACATACATAAGAAGCTCGGTGGTCGATTACTAACGCGTTGGGTTCCCGTATTCAAAGTCCTTGATTCGAATCCTGCGACTGGCACATTGACGGCGAAGGCGATATTATGCCAGAATTTGTAATTTATTGATGGGCCTTGGGCATCACCTCGAAATTCAACAAACAAAACACATGGTGGGTGCAATTTTGCACTCTTAGGTGTTGTCACGGTGGGGAGTGTGCGATATTTGCTGGACGTACATAAGGCCCCCCCCCGTTATAATAAATTTGTGTTTTGTGTGTGTGTGTGTGTGTGTGTGTGTTATGTGGTTTTGCCGTCTGTGCCGTCCGAAATAAACAGCGAAGTCATGTGAGATCGTGACCTTCTTACGTCACTAATGGTGTACCCCACGCAAAGGCCATTAAAAAAAAAAACATCGCTAGACTAAAAATAAACCTTATTAGGTTTCTGGTCACAATAAAGACATATAGCCCCCTGAGTTTCTAAGTTTTGGTTACGGATATTTAGGAATTCTCCTGGGGTTTATGTCTTTCGTATATATATATATATATATATATATATATATATATATATATATATATATATATATATATATATATATATATATATATATATATATATACGGGGGAGAGAGAGAGAGCAGAGAGAGAGAGACTTACTACTCTGTGGGTATTTGAAACTTTACAAATAAATGAATACAATGTTCCTCTCTTGGAGAAAGAAAACGGAAAATGACACGGAGCAATTTAAGTCAACGGATTCTTTTTTTCCCAACAAAGGTTTGGTTCGATTTTTGGTTGAACTACGCTCAGCTATTTTCCTTGACTAAAAAAAATCAATTCTTCAGCCAAGGTAACTAAGGATGACTTATTAAAAGTACACATAATTCAGTATTGATACTTTCTTCAATGCCATCATTTACTGCTATTCCCTTATGGGCACTTTTCATGTACAATTCAAAACTGTAAAACGCATAAGGAATTAAACAGTTTCTTTTCATTCTTATTGCCTGCTTTGCAATTCCTTTGACTTCTGTTACGTATAGGCTCGTTGAAAGTAACAAAGTGAAGACAAGCTTTGAAAATTTTAACAAAGAATAATTTATTTTCCTAAAAAACTTTAAAAAATGTAAATATGTCAAACAAGACTTAGGGTTTACAGAAATGATCTAAATTGTTTGTTCATAATAGAAACAAGTCCTTTAAAAAGTTCGAAACAGTCTGAAGTGTCTGAAGTTCCGGTCCAAAATGGCGGATGACCACGTCAGACGAAGGCTCACAGAAAATTCAAGAATTTACACAATAAAGCACAGTTGGTGTTGTTCCGTTCCAATTTAGAATATTTTCGGGAAAATGTCTTTGTCCAAATCGGTAATGTTGGAAAACAATTATTCAGAAGAAACGAAGTAAAATTAGCTCCTCTAACAAAGCATGTTATACGTAGTCATACGAACAGACAACTTCTAGCACAAAAATACCTTTTCTAAGGTAATAGAAGTTGTATAACTAAGATGTTACAATAACTCCAACTGACTTTACGACTCTACGACTGTATGACTCTCGACTACGACTATCTGTCCGTGACTCTGAACGTCTTACAAAAATACCTGGGTATGTAAATGAAGCTAATACGTTGTTTGAATTATATATATAACGGTATTCGTATATTGTTAGGAATCAGCGGAAACAATTAGCTTGGGATGGCACGAGAATACGTCGAGGCCGAGATTTCTTTATAAGCCATATAAAACTAATTATTTCACTTGCCTCGGGAAGTTTCTTTCAGCCGCCCCTTCCCGGAACCTTCCCCATTTGTTGTCCTGACCAACTACACTTTTCTGGGGTTATTATTTAGAGAAGAGAGTTCGTCAGTCATGGGTATCTTAAAATAATAAGGTGCGCGGAGATTACTATCTTACTTGATCACAAATCCTGTAAACTGAGTATAAATAGTACACTCTAGATTGTATTCAGTCCTTAGGCAATGTTTCAAATAATCACTATTGTGAACCTGGCATTGTGCCTTTAGATTCACAAGTCTTTGATAGCCTCATATATACTTTCATTTGGAATATGTAATGGTATACTCCAATACAACCCCTCCCAATCATCCCCTTCCCCACAAAAAGCGAATTGCAATGTCAAAAAGGGTACAGTTTTGTTGGAGTTTTGATTATTGTGCAAACTATTATATAGAACCTTTATTTAAGATGATAGAGATATTAAACAATATCTATCCATTTCAAGATCTATGTCAAATATTGCACGTCCAGGCAATGTCACGAGGGATGAATTCGAACTATAGACTTCAAGTCTTTCGCCTGTGGTCGAGCAAAGAAGTATTATTCTTGCTGATCATTTACCATATAGGTAAATTATACAAACTGTCTGCAACAACATATTAATACAGAAAAAGTGCTTTTAAAGCATACGTAAAATTTCAAAGTTTAAATAGAACTGAATTAAAAAGATGTACATGTTGGAACAGTTGGATGCGGCCCGGAAATATAATTTTTTTTTATCAAAATAACAAAATCTGTCATGTTTTAAATTGACATTTGAATAGACAGAATACCTTGTACAAATATGTTCCCGGAAACAAACTATTTTACTAATGTAACAAATGGTGAGTAACACGGTGAAAATAAATCTGTCATAAACATATGTTAAATACTGACTGATTTTTTTTCGCCACGTCAAGAGAAATTGAATGTTACCTTTTTATTCCCTTATTAAACCTTTTGACATTTAATTCCAATTGCTATACCAGCCATTTGGTACGTTTCTTATTGTTTTCTCTCAATATATCTGCTGTACAGACGAAGGAATGCAACCATTAGATCAAAAGTATTAAAAAGTTAACGTTTACATCCCATCCATCTGAAAGCAGCACTGATCAGATAGGCTATCTGCCACTTGGCTGCGTTGTGGTGATTCTTCAGCTTCATTGACATGGAGAGAACTTTGTACGCCTGCATCACCAACCCATCCTTTTTCAAACAGTAAGCCAGCAGGTTAAGGGCGGTGTCATTGTAATGAAGCTCCTCCTTTTGGATGACCCAAATCATGTTGTCTAAAGCAACCATCTTATGACGGGTCTTGTTTTGCCGGTGAAAACACTGATGTTTTAAAAAATGAAGATATAATTTAGGATCCGCTACGGCCCATGATTGCCAGTAGTCTTTATCAGGATCTGAAAAACCGGGGTATGATCCTGTTGAGCGGAACATCTCTGGGATAAGTGCCCCAGGTGTGCACTGAATTTCTGAGGGGAGATAAGGCACGGGAAATGCATAATAATTTCTTAAAACCTCTGTTGTTGAAATATTTTCATTAACAATTCTTTGGTGGATATGATCATTGCTTCTCTGTAGGCTTGCATTTGATACAAGGAATGTGTAGTTCTCCTCAATATTTTTCAATATAGTTTCTGCCAATAAGATATTTGCCTTCATCAGATAGTAAGCGGCCAGCTTTAGTTTTCCGGATGTAACATCAGAGCATGACCCCAGCAAAAGAAACTCGTGCGCCAAGTTTAGACCTTCCTGGTCTATGACTTCTTGTTGCATGTATTTAGAGGCCAGATAGGATCCAATGCTGGAACAAACAAATGTCCTAAGTACGGTGTTAATCTCCTGTCGTACTCCATGCGAATGAAATGTTCCTTTTAATATGCTTGGATGCTCTTGAACACCTTGATTTAAAAGGCTAAACCAAGTTTCTAATATCGAGACAACTACCATTGACACTGGGAAAGTAATATCTGTGTTTACGTCATCAATTTGTGTATGAGGAGACATGCAAACTCTAATCAGTTTCTGTCCTATCCCGTCATAGGGTATCATAGTAAGATACCTTCCCTTTTGTCTCAATAGATCGCGTAAACTACGAGTCAAGTTGCTTTGAATGGAATCATGCACTTTACCAAGAAACATATTTTCAGCCGGAATGAAATAATTAGGGCAATACCTTTTCTCCACCCAGGTACACAACAGTATCAAACACAGATCAATGCAAAGCAGTAAATTTTGGGGCCGCCACAGAGCTGTTGGTGTGGTTTCGATCACGTAAAACATACATGTCTTACAGTGATAGCTGCTCAACACATTTTCCCCAACCTTTGGTTTAACGAAGTATTTGTTGATCTGTTTTAGCAATACGTAACATCTGTATTGAGTCGAGTTAAATTGCCATACTAGAATTTTCTCCCCGTACGATAAGGATATTCTCCATTCAAGATGCTTTTCGGGACTTAATTGTTGTCCTACTGGCACAAGTAGTGCCCCTGTTTTTTGTACTATGGAAATTGTTTTTTGTGACGGCCAGTTGTGTTTTCTGTGTCGTGTTATCCACTCCGAGGCTGTATAAGGCCATGATAGGAGTTTAAAAGCATACACAAAATCAATGGACATAGAGATTATTGAAGTCTTTGTATTGGCAGGTCCATGATGCTCATCAGCAGAGCTTCGTTTAAAAATGGGGTGATTATTGTACAGAAGACATCGACCATATCTGTCTAACATTTCGGTGTCTGTTGGTGTATGACATAAAAGAACTGGAGCATCATCGAATACTCGTTGTAACTTGACATATCCAGGCGGTGTAGTGTCATCCGTGATAATGAGGTAATGTTTAAGATCACTATCCCAGGACTGTAGATTCTGTATCACTGTAATCTCATTAAAACAATAAATTACATCAAGATCTGACATTAACGACGCAACAGTAGTCGCCTCCGCTTGACTCCCGAAGAAATATATTGTTTGTTGCTTCTTCCCCCTCATTTTCCTAAGCTCCTCTATCTGCAGCCACATTTCAATTTTCTTCCACCGAGCTTTCTCTCGAAGTTCAGTTGTGTCAAGTACTCTCATTAGTCTTAAGGACATGTCCTCATAGTAATAAGGAACTTCCATGTCGATTGTCAATCTGAAAAATCATAACAGCTACAATGACTTGAACTATTCCATATTTGTGATTCAATTTATACAGTCACTAAACAGATACTCTGAAATGCCTTAAATCTTGCTCCATTTTAGTTTAAGGACATCAGGATCCCACCTGTAAAATAAATAGGTAAACGTTAAGAAGATGGCAAGAAGTGGAGATAAAAAAAGAATAATTAGAGTAATGATCATAATTTAGAATTAGGATGATTATGAGCTGGATTGGAAATATTTTAGTACTAACGTGTCGATTTTTCAGCTGTTTTTGTTGTGGAGAATTTTTTATTGTCCTTCGTTGTGACGGATTTGGTCATAGTATAGTAGTAGTAGTAGTAGTAGTAGTAGTAGTAGTAGTAGTAGTAGTAGTAGTAGTAGTAGTAGTAGTAGAATTAGTCTTGTAGTTCTCGATTTGCATTATATGAACTTCGCAAAATCTCGTCATAATTTAGTCCTGGAAAAAATGAATAATCAAGTAGTCTTTAGCTGCACTTTTCAAAAACTTACATCGCTCGATAAATATTCCTTCTGTGATGTGGTGTTGTTTCCTGGGCATTTTCAAATAATCGACATTTATTGTCTTTCATTTTCATGCGAAGTAACTAAGGTAGCGTCGGTAGTTTGATTTTTTAAAAAAAAATATGATTTTATTGATTTTTATTGACTCAAGGTTTCGATGCTTTGTTAGTTTGCAGAAATGAAAAGGCCTTTCAAAAGTCTTCCAATAATTAGGTATATGATAATGAATGACGTGTGACAACAGATTTTCTTTGGTAATAACGAGGTTCAATCTCACTTCGGTCTGCGTTGGTTCGAGTCTAAATTTGGGCGAATGTGGATATGTGAGAAAGCTTGCCAGTAGCTTCTCGTGGGTCGGTGGTTCAGCCAATCGTGTGCTGAAAAATGGAGTCAAGCCCCAGAACAAGAACAACAACAACGAGGTTCAAAATTTAGTGCAACGGAATTCTACGATTTGTAAAGTATACTTTTCCTATAAAAAATAAGATAGACTGTGTCAAAGAGAGTTTCTAGTTACAAAAGTAAAAAATCAACAGTGTTTCATTTTTAGAACCGGTTTTACTAGTCTTTTTGTGCATTAGGAAAGGACAGATGTTGAAATTATGTTTATATAAGGGGAAAAATACGATCGCGGGTAGGAGCTTGCAGATGTACAGAAGAAACGAAGGATAACAAACGTCAGTGAACTACAGTTTCTTAGTATGACACAAAAAGAAAAGAAACAATACAGCTGAGTAATTTAAAAGTCGTGTGCGGTAAACATCATTCCACCAATATCTGCAACTATCGAAGAGTAAACTACATCCACATATAATACATGGTTAGTAATCAAAACATGTACATCCTATCAAGAAAATAAATTATTCTTCCAGATATCATAGCCACACACACCTTAAAGATCACCGCTATGAAGCAATCACTTACCCTAAAAACTGTTAATTCTTCTAACAACGACCTGTGTGTAGAGTTACAAATAGCATTCGCTAACTGGCCGATTATTACAATTGTTTCGACTTTCCTTTAAACGGCACTAATGGCATCAAATTGAAAACGGTCTTGATCAATTTACCTAATAAATAATTATGACTTTCGTCTATGTGAAAATAATCTGGTGAAACCGTCAATAACAAATTATAGGCATACTCTCATCCTGGATATTTAATCACATCGATATATTCAGAGTTAAAATAAGTTAATATTTGGCGCAAACAAGTGTCACTCAGCTTGTGAATTGCATCAGTCAATCAAAATAAAAAGGCTTCGTAGGATTTTCAATGGGGCATTTGTCAATTGAACTAAGTAAGATCGGAGGATAGTCAGTGACTAAGAAAACCTTTATTATTATTTATAAAGGGGATATTATTATTATTATTATTATTATTATTATTATTATTATTATTATTATTATTATTATTATTATTATTAAGTTGTTGTTGTTTGTGTTTGGAATCTAAAGAACGCAAAACAGAAAACTAAAAGTTATGAATTTTGTATTCTCTTAACCATAAATATGTCTGAATCAATTTCAACATCAGTGTAATGATGTTTAACCGAAGTAGTGGTATATCTTCAATGACTCGCATTTATTCAATCGCAAATATTCATCCACTTAATCACGTAATCCCCATCCCCATCAATCTCTCTAGGTCAAATACATTAAATGGGTTAATTTTCCAAACATTCACCATAACATTTTCATACTGGCAGATGTTTCTTAATATTTTTAGCTGATATTAATCTATCCATATTTTGTAAGAAACAAAGATCCATCATTACATACGTACATACAAGTTACAATAATATTCCCCATCCTTGTTCTACAATTCACAAAGCGATTATTTACACTTAAGAATACGAAAAGCAGGATGAATACGTATAGAATGAAAGACGTATTGATACAAGATGCGTAATACATAAAGAGTGGATGGATGAATTAATGAATATGCGAGTGTGCGTGCATTGATGCATTTTACACATTCAGCATTCTTCTTACGAACTCGAATGTTTAGTGGCAGTTACAATTTATATGATCATCTTACATGTTTAAAGTAATAACAGTATAGATAACAGCTAACTCTTCGATTTTGTCAAATTGCTTTACTTTTCACTGTACCAAATTAATGACAATGTCCGACCTTGCTTGTGATTTGGGAGATGTCTAAATTGGAGGTTTAGTAGCAAGGATTTGTTTTATTAAATGAGGTATATTAATATCGTAACTTCGACCCACAACTCTAATATTTTGCAGAAAAAAAAACCCCAGAAAAAATATGTTTAACATGACATTTTAGAAAAGTGGACGATTTTTGATAGAATCATCTTAAAAGTCTTTCCGTTACAACCTTTTGTAATTGTAGTCATTGAACAACGGTTTAAAAAAAAACGCATTGGTTATTTTGAACTGAGAATGTTATTGTATAAATAATCCGAAATGACTCCTTTGGCTGGATGTTAAAACCTCTTTTCGGGTGTTTTTTTATATTAAAGTTGCTGACATGTATTTGAGAGCTATTAGAAATCAGGAGTTAGAGTTTTAAAACTGCAAGCTGGCAGAGTATAGGTTGGGAAAAATATATTAGTGATATGCACATATTAAGTGTTAATTTTTCTTTAATAAACATAAGAAATTGAGAATCTATCACGATAATTCAATCGCATAGCATTATACATATATCAGTCAGTGTTATTTCTGAGGACAGTAATATTAAGGTGTGATGATGTCGTAACTTGCAATACACTACTATAAGGATTGTAACAATGACTTACTCTTTTGCATTGAAACATTTAAAGTTTCTGACGAAATAAACGTACGAATTTCCACTTTTACTATTGAATCTTCCTTACTAAAGTGAAACAAGTGAATAATAATAATAATAATAATAATAATAATAATAATAATAATAATAATAATAATAATAATAATAATAATAATAATAATAATGGCATTATTGCAGCTTGATGTAACATCATCATCATCATGATCATCATCAGTGATTTCTGAAGCTTAAACCAGTTTTGTTCAATAATGCTGTTAAAATTAGTTGTAATTATCACGGAAAGCTTGTGTAGGGGTCAACTTACACAAGTTTTTTTTTTTAAATTTCTTCGTGAATCAATTTCGAAATCACCCCGATATAATCCTCAAAATAGGTCGCTACTACATAATTTTACAAAAACCTAAGACACTTTTTTATGACGTCAATTTGACGACATTTTTGGTCGATTGGCCAATGAAATTTATTGTTCAAGGTAACGTACCCTAGAGACGTTAGCAATGTGCATGAATTAGACTTAAATTTCGTCTTTTAGTAACAATGGAATAAGGTTTAACATGACGATAATAAAATGATGGTATTTTGTTTTCCAGAGTTCAAAGGTTGGCGGAAGGATGAGGATTCAAAGTCTGCTCTTAGCGTCCAACCAAATTTTGGCATATGGCAAACCGGTATAATTATTATTCGAAAATGATCAATTACTAGGTCAATAAATTAAATATTAAATATGGAAAAAATAATTTATGAAACATGAAATGTAAACCCTGTTCTCAAGCACCACGCAAGATTTAAATATTTGAGTAGAGATAACGTCATACAGAAAATGGTTGAATAACACTGACCTGAACCGGATTCCTCATGTAAGAATTAAAATTATAAGAAGTTATAACTGTTAAAATAATAGTATTTCATTCACCGTCATAATATCTTGAGGAGACAGTAAAGATATAGTTGACACAGACAACATGTCCAAATCAAATAATCCGTGATATTAATATTTTTCAATTACTATTTTACGGTGAGATCAGAGAAATAAATGTAGATTATATGCTCTGTTTAAGACATGGAGAAAGTTTTAGAGAGATACAACTTATATGTTGCTCGGCTCATTTGTAAGAAATCTTGGAGGTACCAATCATCAAAAGTCAGACACGGAAATCTACCTATTTACATCCGTGAATAACTGTTGTCGAACAGTAATAGAATGAAAATCTCTTTTGAATCCAGCTGTTAATAAATGAAAATCTTTGTAGATTTTACCCCTCTACTGAGTGGAAGTTATTCAAGACATTGTAAAGCTAATAAATCCAGTTTCCTTTAACCATTTCACAACTATCACTTTGAGTTACTAATACATAACGTTATGACGTCACAAACTGTTTGCACCTTTTGTGTAAGACTTACTGTCTCCTTTAATTGAAAAGTACCTTTAATACACATGCATTGATGATTCCACTTCTTTAAAACTAAGCTAAAGAAAAGCAACAGTACAGACAAAAACATCTACAAAGACAAATAAAAGCAGTTACCACGCTAAAATCAAACAGAACGATCATTGACGAAGACATAAAGCACAAGGAGTTTATTCTAAAGATCAATTAGTATGTATGTATGTATGTATGTATGTATGTATGTATGTATGTATGTATATATATATATATATATATATATATATATATATATATATATATATATATATATATATATATATATACACACATACATATACACAAAGTGATAATTAAAAATGCAGTCAAAACTAAATACAAAGGACATAAAGAACACTGGTATAATTAATTATAAAAAGAATGAAATTGAAAGGCAGTGAAGAAGCTAAAGGAAAAAGAAATACGATAAGTCTGGAAGAGAAGATGCATTTTTGTAAAGTTAGAGTAAAGGCTTTGACTATGTTACACGCGTATCACTCGGCTGAAAATAAAATGGAAGTTTTAATTTTGTGCTGTTGAGATATAGCAATAAATTGTCTCCCTGAGAAAGATATCTATTTTACCAGTTCTATTAATAAGAGGAATTGTAAGCTATCCATTTTATTGTAAGATTATATTTGCGAGGAATATATCTTGTTGATGTGTATCAGAATATTTCCAATGTTGCCAAACAAATACCGTATAAACGATAATAATAAAAATATATCCTAATTTCATAAGGTTTCTACAATCTTGAATAGTACATGAAAAAAAAAAAACCAACGGAATGACTGCAAATGATGGCAACATTGAAAGTAAAGATACTAAATGTTTGAAACAGACTTCAAAAGTTATATTTGCTACGAGCAATAATTACACTGCATGCATAGCCAGCTACAACTCATATCTAAGATCTCATCAGAACTACATTGAAATTTGCTGAATAGGATATGGTTTACTTGTTTTAAGCATGGAAAAAGTAAAGAAATTTCTAGAAAACTATGACACTTTACAATCTCAACTGGAATATTTATAGAAATGCTTGAATAATGATACACAACTATAACAAATTAAAAATCTGATGAAATCCGGGAAACTTAAATCATAAAGTTAAATTACAAAATCGTTCGACTTGGTTCTATTCAATCATGCATCTAAAAGACCTTACTGTATATCCCACAAAAAGATGACCTACCAATATTTACTACTGTTTACCTATCCGCCGCCAACTAGGAGATTATTGTCCATTGCACCTTTGAAATATTACGCCGGGTTCCATTTTTAAAATAACTCTTTCAAATCTCTCAGATCTGACAGAATTTGGTAACACAATATTAAAACATTTATTTAGTACTATATAATTATTTAAAATTCATCAGAACAATAAGTTAATGAAAAATACAGAAATTGATTTCTTTTAAGACTTCATAAGGGAAATACTTATCGATATACCAGTCTGTACAACCCTAAGAATTTCAAACTTGATTATCTCAGAATGACATTAAAGACTAAATTCGTTTTGGTTACTATTTGTGCTGTATATCTTGACAAATATTTATCGTTTTTATAAGTCCTGATATTATTCCCCAAAATGGTTTCAATGAAACGCCATTTAAATAATCATTGAAAGCCCAGATACGTATTAATTTATATGATATCTCATATAATGTCCTTGCGATAGTTACTAGTGTCATATAACGTTATTTTGTCCTTTATGTCATTGTAAAAGGCGTTTTCCTCAACATGACAAGACAATGAGTTAGCATCAGTAATGAGTAGTCTAATTCTCTTATCAGGTTTGTTTCTCATTTTGAGATGGCTCTAGCACTCTGAATCCAGAATAATTTGGCTACGTTAATTTGACAATCATGATTTTCAGACTGACTTACACCAAATCATTGACAATAATTAAAAATCCTTTTTGCATATTAAAAACAGTATTAACAAGTGTGCATATTTTTATTGCTGTACTTTTCCTACGACAGTCTAATTGTTTGCGAATACATCTTTCTATACTTGTTTAGAGAAGCCTTTTTCGAAACCATTTTGGTCAATACAAGATATTAATTTAATTATTGATCAAACAAGACAATTTTATTTTTCAATTTTAATCCCAATTCTATGCAGATGTTTACGTGTTTTAGTAAATTACTTTTTGCTTTTTATAGTATAGAATGGTTTTGCTTCTGTTCCTTTTACTCTTGTATTCATTATTCAACAACTACAACACTATTAAATCATGTTCATCTGGAATTAACTTATCTGGAATTTATGTTTTCTTGTATATTGTCCTCCTGATGTAATGGAATGTCCAAATACACTTCTAAATTAAACCAGTCTCAACGTTGTCTGATGTTTGGAATATCTTGTCTTGTATCCATGTAGTTTGTTCTTCATTTGCATGTCTTCTATTATCTTTACCGGCATGTATTGGCACATGGGTAAGCCACAAACGTTGTTCAGACACGGGACATTGATCATGACATTCATACTCACCAGCATTTTATATACAGTCTTTGCATAAAGCAGTCTTTATGACTTCTTTACACACACGCACACGCAAACGCACATACATGTACATACACCACTCTCAATCATCATGAATATAGTGTATGCTGTTAACAAGTCTAATTTAAAACTTGATATCTTTAAACTTGGATCGTGTATCGTGTGCCTGTCAGTAAGCAATTTGCAGAGTTTAATTTGTATATTTCAAAGTTCCTAGGCAATATCATAAGGCGTCAACACATGTTTTATCAGACAGTAATAATGAAAAGGGTTCCAAGGGTTGTTATCGCCGGGGGCGGTTGTTGGAGATAAGCACGCACTTCCCCTAGAAATCCCCCAATGGCTTGCGTCTGTGATAGCCTCTGACAACCAAATCCAGCTCCAGGTCTTCACGGGTGGCTGAACTACTAAGCCCGGCGGAACTTGTTTAAACTAACCGGAGAAGGGATGGCAGGCGAATTTCTGGCGCCTCAAAACCAGATGCTTCGGGCAGATGGGGCCCGTTAACCTTGGGTGGTAGCCCGTCTAGGAGAAGGTAAACTCTGATTTCAAACCTTCGCTGCCTTGCGACTATACCCTTACATGGGAAAGGCTAAGGGAGTAAACCCAAACAGAAAATCCGGAGACGGAGTCCTTAAGGCGACTTGTCGTTGCATTTAGTGACATCTCGGCAACTCCTGCGACGCCGCTGGTGCCATGACGTATCGGCTTGTCCTTTCCCTTGGATCCATCAGCTGCGTGGAGAGGGGGAGTAAGTTGCATGGGCAACAGCTGATTCTCCATATAACCTTGCCCTGGCTTGCGCCCTGGAGATGACACTCCAGCTTCGCTTAACAGCGTTGACACAACACGGGAAGTAACAGTTACCGGTTATAAGTCACCACTCGATTGGCGTAGAGTTAGACGCCAGGGGTTGCTTCCGACGGTGGGAGAGACCAACAGATCTCAATGGACAGCTATCGCCCGCCTCAAGCTGGGCAGCCCCTAGCCAATAAGGTGCCGTCCCGCCACAGCTCGCCTGCCTTGCTGAGTGCGCAGGGCTTAAGATATGTGAGTACCTGACAAGCGGGCTGCAACTACAGCACAAAGTAAAAACAAAAGAAAAATAAGGAAATCAACAATCCTCAAGCTAGGTACCTGGAACGTCCAGACTATCCTGACAGGGCTTTCAGATGATCTCCAGGCAATCAGTGATGTTCGAAACACTAAAGTCATCAACGACGAACTCGCAAGACTCCATGTCGATATCGCCTCACTTCAAGAGACACGGCTACCAGATTCTGGGTTCCTCAGAGAAAAGAACTACACGTTCTTCTGGCAAGGAAAGAGCTCAGACGAAGTTAGGGAGTATGGTGTTGGTTTTGCTGTCAGAAACTCTCTGCTGGCTATGATAGAACCCTGCCAACAAGGAAACGAAAGACTGCTATCTCTTCGCCTCCACACCACAACCGGGCTAGTTAATCTAATCAGTGTTTACGCTCCCACACTCAGTGCCACCACAGATACCAAGGATGCGTTTTACAACGAGCTCGATTCGCTCATCGACAATTTCCGAAGGAAGAGAACTTGATATTACTGGGCGACTTCAACGCTAGGGTGGGTGCCGATCACGACTCCTGGCCTCTGTGTCTCGGCAAGTTTAGCATTGGGAAGATGAATGAAAACGGGCAACGTCTACTAGAAATGTGCTCGTTCCACAACCTCAGCATCACCAATTCATTTTTTCAGACAAAAACACAGCACAAAGTGTCTTGGAGGTATCCCCGATCCAAACACTGGCATCAGCTAGACTTGATTATCACAAGACGTTCAGCCATGAAGGGTGTGCAGCTTACTCGTACATTCCACAGCGCTGACTGCGACACCGATCACTCTCTAGTCTGCTGTAAATTTAAGCTTCAACCAAAGAAGATCCACCACTCTAGGCATGCAGGTAAACCACACATCGATGTGAGCAAGACGTCATATCCAGACACGGCTGAAGAATTCACTTACGCCTTCTCCAAGGCGTTCAGTTCAGAACCTCCCTACGGCAGTGCCAAAGAGAGATGAGACAACATCAGAGATACTGTGTACAGTGCAACCACAAGAATCTTTGGTAAGAAGCAGACAAAGAACAATGACTGGTTTGACGCCAATTCCGCCACACTCATGCCAGCAATAGAAGAACGTCGCAGTGCCCACCTGGAATTCAAGCGTTCTCCCTGCGAGAGGACACTACATGCACATAGGTCTACCAGAAGCAAAGTGCAGATGTTAGCACGGCAATGCGCTAATGAATACTGGCTTCTACTCTGTCAGAGCATCCAGTCAGCAGTAGACAACGGAAACATCAGAGGCATGTATAATAGCATAAAGAAAGCAATCAATCCAACGAAGAAAGTGATAGCTCCACTGAAGTCTTCTGCAGGAGATATCATTCTTGACAAGGGCAAACAGATGGAGCGCTGGGTGGAGTACTACTCCGAACTGTATTCCAGAGAGAATAACGTGACCAACAATGCCCTCAACGCCATTGAAAACCTCCTATGTTTGACCAAACTGGATGAGAAACCTACTGAGACAGAACTAAAGCTGGCATTAGAGAAACTGACCACAGGTAAAGCCCCAGAAAAGGACGGCATCCCAGCAGAAGTCATCAAGTGTGGCGGCAGTGTGCTGTTCACACACCTTTATGATCTTCTCTGCCAGTGCTTGGATGAAGGTGCAGTGCCTTAGGACATGAGAGACGCCAACATCATAACCTTGTATAAGAACAAGGGCGACAGAAGTGACTGCAACAACTACAGAGGCATATCACTTCTCAGCATCGTGGGTAAAGTCTTCGCTAGAGTCATCCTGAACAGACTGCAGACGCTTGCCGACAGAGTGTATCCAGAGTCTTAGTGTGGGTTCCGCGCAGAGAGGTCCACAATCGACATGATCTCCATCAGGCAATTGCAAGAGAAATGCAGGGAACAACACAGACCCTCTTCCTGGCTTTTATAGACCTCACCAAAGCATTCGATCTGGTCAGCAGAGACGGACTCTTCAAATCCTGACGAAGATTGGATGCCCTCCAAAGCTGTTAAGCATGGTCCAGTCCTTCCATGAAGACATGAAAGGCACAGTGCAGTATGATGGCTCATCGTCCGAACCATTCAATATCCACAGCCGCGAGAAACAAGGCTGTGTCCTTGCCCCCACGCTCTTTGGCATCTTCGCTGTCCTGCTTAAGTACGCCTTTGGGACGTCCACAGAAGGGATCTACCTGCACACGCGTTCAGACGGCAGACTGTTCAACCTGGCACGACTGAAGGTAATGAGCAAAGTAAGGAAAGCAACCATTAGGGACATGCTCTTTGCAGATGATGCTGCTATAGTCACTCACACAGAAGCTGAACTACAAGGCCTGATGGACCGCTTTGCTAAAGCATGTGATGAATTCGGGTTGACCATCAGCCTAAAGAAAACCAACGTGATGGCTCAGGACGCAGACACTCCCAGCATAACCATTAACAACTACAAACTAGAAGTAGTCAGTGAGTTCTCTTACCTTGGCTCTACCATCACCAACAACCTCTCACTCGATGCCGAGCTCAACAAGCGGGTTGGAAAGGCGTCAACAACTCTCTCTAGAATGTCGAAGCGAGTGTGAAACAACAGCAAGCTGACATTAAACACTAAGATCTCCGTGTACCGTGCCTGCGTGCTTAGCACTCTCCTGTATGCCAGCAAAACTTGGACTCTGTACGCCTTTCAGGAGAAAAGACTGAGTGCCTTTCACATGCGTTGTCTCAGTCGCATACTCGGGATCACCTGGAGCGATCGTGTGACAAACAACGAGGTGCTTCAACAGGCCAAAATTCCCAGCATGGTCACACTCCTCCGCCAACGTCGCATCAGATAGCTGGGCCATATGCATCGAATGAATGATGGACGGATCCCCAAAGACCTTCTCTACTCTAAGCTTGCCTCAGGCAGAAGATCAATAGGACGGCAACATCTTCGCTTCAAGGATGTCTGCAAGCAGGATATGAAAGCTCTTGGAATATATGTCAACACCTGGGAAGAGCTTGCCCTTGACAAGTCCAGCTGGCGACATGCTCTGTAGACAGGTCTGAAAGCCATCGAGGAAAAGTTACGAAAGCTCGCTGTTGAGGAAAGATCTCAGAGGAAGAGAATGCAGTTCCAACCAAAACCTGATTCATACTTCAAGTGTAGCAACTGTAGCAAGGATTGCCACTCCCGTGTGGGACTTTATAGTCACAGAAGACGCTGTACAGCTACAAACTAGGACACCTTTTATGGGCGCATTTCCATCGTCTCTCGAGACTAACGGAAGCCAACCAACCAATAATGAAAAGTACCTAAGTTTCATACGATCAATCTTACCACACACACACACACACACACACACACACACACACACACACACACACACACACACACATATATATATATATATATATATATATATATATATATATATATATATATATATATATATATATATATATATATATATATATATATATATATATATATATATATATATATATATATATATATATATATATATATAAAGAGAGAGAGAGAGAGATTTTGTCGATAATTTTGAATCATTAGATGATCAGTAAAACCTTTCTATTAATGGCACAAATCTTGTTGTTAAGCATTGCAAAATTGTGTGCGTTTTAACGGAAGCTGATCAATAACATCGTATGATAATATGATAGAATGGTCATGCAGCCGAAAGGTCAGCTGTGCCCTGTTTCACGACTTGACGTACGTTTACGCATACAATATTCGTAAATTTTAAACGTAGAAAATCTTATGCTATTTCGTAAATGTGTTTCACAAAGATATCCATATGAACTTTTCGAGCGTCTAAGAAAAGCGTAAGGTACTTCTTTGTATGGGACGTTGATAATAAACAGGTAAGATCTAATAGTTCATCTGGAAAATGCTTACCCCTCCTCTCTCTGTCTGTCTGTCTCTCTCTCACACACACACACATACACACACACACACGCTACATAAACTCTCAAAACATAGGATTACCTTACGTCAATGACCATGCCTGATTAATGTTTTAACAAAAAGTAGTTTTAAATTTTTTATGTATTTCATGAGACATTAAAGCCAAAATATAAAATTGGAAAAAGTATTGAGTGTCTAAGTATTACATTTCGATCTTTATAAAAAAAAAGTGAGCGGTTTTAGACTCCTATCAATTGTAACCACTAGCTGCATTGGATATTTATCTAAATAAAATCGGATAGATAGATAAATAAATAAATAATTGAAAGTGGCACATATATACATGTTAACATTATTTGTCACACGACATTGTAATTGCTACACTTAAAACATGGAAAAGTTGTTAAAAATCACATTAAACTGACTTGTATTTGTATTTGGATCTCAAAGCATTTCACATAAAGCAATGTTTTCTTCCAGGTCCTATGGTCAGCCATTGTCTAATTGCTTTAACAATGTCTTTCTTAGTGGATTGACAGTGTTCATGTTCATTACCATCTATTTTTACTTTTGTTGTTCATAGATGTCGCTAATATATTCAACCAGGTTTTCATTTACGCTAGTGTAAGCATGAGCAAAGGTGGAATGAATTATTTTTCATTAAAATTAACTTCGAACATCTTGAATAACGCAATAGCAAGTAAACGAAGACCATTAAAAATCAAAATACTTTAGTGTTTTTGCCGAAATCATTTTAGTTGAGTCTTTCCTTTTTATCTCAACTCCCCCCTATAACACAACCGATTTTCAGCCTATGGCTCAATAGCTTACACGAACACATCTGATCCCTCTTTATTTGTATTACTCGCAAAACACATCCTAAACTATCCAGATTATAACAATAAAGTAATAAATTAATGGACTGTAAATGTAAACATACTATCATTAACCCCCTTACGAGGCCATAAATCATTGCAGCCGTTACAACGATTGTTGGACTATTATTCGGTACCCAATAGTCTGCTTCTGGAGGTTTCAGAACTATACATAATATCCAAAACGGCATATAAGAATCATATCTATGTTAACTTTATGTTAGCACTATTTAGTATTACGTATATGTAATTTAATTGCTTGTGTTTTAGTGACATCCAGGAAGTCGTAAACAACACCTTTAAGAGCTCAATGTGTTTTTAGTGTTGTTGCCAGTTTATTTTAAAGTTGTTCTGTTTTTAGGAATTTAATAATTCATTTTCTCTGGAAAACATTTATAAGCACTTTTCTTCATCATATTCTTGGACAAAGACATTTGTTGAAAATTCTTCAGAATTCTAAAGCCGGAATATTATTCTTGATTCACAAAATTCAACAAGGAACTTTTGACACTTCAATACTACATTCACTTGACGTCATCGTCCGCCATACTAGGACTTCGCCGGGATTCGAAATTGGATTCATTTAGGACTTTTTAGTGATAGGACTTATACTTTTTTATTCCAGGATTAATTCTTGGATTATATTCAAGTCCTTCTTATATATTGTTTACTGTGTTTTCTAGGGAAATTAATTATATCTGTTAAATTTTACAACGCTTGTTGGCTTCATTTTTTTTTTTGTTACTTTTGAACGAGCCTACATGTAACATTAGAGCAACCCAGGCAATATATTCCCAATTCATATATCACAAGCTTCGCTTTGTATGCAAAGGTTACAGCTTTCGGTAGAAGTACATTTATACTTAGTAGGTATTCTTCATAAGGATACGGGTTATACACCGGGATAAATACAAACAATTTACTAGTCTTTCAACAGCTTGAACATATATTTTTGCATTCCATCAGCGCGATTGAAGTTTTTTCGGGGAAATCAAAGTAAAATACATAATTTATAGTATCGTTTTACATTTTTATGTCCTGATTAATTCATACTTCTTGGATCTGATGCCATTATGAAAATTTATTGCTATTACCTGATTGTTAATTTCTGAAAACTCAATTGATCTCCTTTGTTTGCTTAGTACGCAATATTTTCAGTCACAATCATAGAAATCATAGTATGTTATAAATTTGCTTTAAGTTAGCTAACGATACATGCGTACATATGTATCTACGTACCTACCTTTCTTACCTACCTACACACACACATACATGCAAACTTACATACATACATACGTACGTACGTACGTACGTAGATACATACATATATACGTACGCAGATACATACATGCGTACATAAATACATACGTAGATACATAAGTATGTATGTACATACGTACATACATACATAAGTATGTAGATACGTACATACATACGTAGATACATACATACGTACATACGTACGTACATAGATACATACATACATACATACATACATACATACATACATACATACATACATACATACATACATACATACATACATACATACATACATACATACATACATACATACATACATACATACATACATACATACAAGGTCGTGCAGTATAATAATCCTAAAAACTCGTTCATATTTTCCCATACAAATGCAGTAAGCTATAAGTATTATGATAGACGGTAGAGGAAACTATTATGCCAGATTCATACACTCTGTATGCAAACAAGTACACACATAGGCATTTACAAATACACGTGCCCCATTTTCTATTTTACCATGTCCACTAAGCTCTCAGTAAAATTGACGTTTTGTGATGTTTTTGTACGTTTATTATTATTCTGATTCAGGGAAATATAGTACGGTTCTTTTGTCATCTCTAAACATTCATAAATTTGCGCGAATAGCTAAACATCAATTAAAGCAATTGTCTGATATAAAGATTTCTAGGGGAGGTGTTGAGGATGACAAAATAAAGAAATGACAATTGTCACAACCATTGACACTCCTAAATGAGGAAAAATATAACTTCAAGTATTAGAAATGTCCAAAATCATATGTCATAAAAAGTCATTGTAATTCTCAGCACCATGTCTACACATAGGTCATGCGGTAACACAGAAAACCGCTGTGCTCAGCCAGCTTCTGACCACTAAAACCTACCGTCCTGATGTTACAATATTGACCTGCTTACTTAATGTAATTTTACGTTAATTACATGCATACATATATTAATATGTCGTAATTGGTTAATATAATTTAATAGGCATAAAACGACAGTATTTCGTTTAAAGTTGACCTGGCTTGGCCATTCAAAGTGTTAAAGCCATTTTTAAAAACAACACTAAACCAGTTAGAATCTTAATTAGACAGTATCGCATATTCCCCATGGACATAAAAGTTTCATAACCTATTTGAAAACATATTTTCTGTACCTTAAAATTAGTCTAATTCGCAAAATCATACTTATTGGCATTAAAGTATTTTCTCATAGAACCAGTGTTTTGGTGAACATTCTCCGGCATTGAGACATAGACCAAGTTTTCTAAATATTTGTCTCTTTTATTTGAACGTGTTCCGAAATTCAAATTTTATGTCAATCTAAACAATTTTCTAATAACCTCTACAAAATGTTTAGTTCGACAATTTTAATTAATATTATTGTGTAGTTTGGTGAAATAATCACATTTAAAAAAAGATCGCGTAAGTTAATTTTAGTGGTTAGCAAATAGCTTACGTCAGCGACTGGTTGTAAAAGTCAACATCAGGACAGCTAACTATTGTTCTTTTTTTTTAAACCGCTTTGGTGGCCTAGTGGTTAGAGCGTCCGCCTCGGATGCGGTATGTCGTGGGTTCAATCCCCGGTCGAGTCATACCAAAGACATATAAAAATGGTACTAACAGCTGCCTCGCTTGACGCTCAGCATTAAGAGGTTAGTGTTAGGACTAGTCGGCCTGGTGTCAGGATAATGTGACTGGGTGGGACATCATTCCTACATGTCTGCGGTATGATGCCCCAATGCATCCCATCACTATAAACTGCCACACTGCAGACATCGTAGCGATATGACTGAGAAATTGTTAAAGCTACGTTAAAAAAAATCATACATCACATCACTTCTTTCTTTTTTTAAATATCATACTCTATCTAAACTTACTTTTGGGGCCCTCAGTAACCTAGTGGTTTAAAAGTGCTCACCGTTACGGATAACTGCCATCTCATGTGGGAATGTGAGAAAGCTTGCCAGTCGCTTCTCGTGGGTCGGTGGTTCTTTCCGATGTTTACCCTCCGCCATTTATGCTGGCCGTCGTGTATAGCCTATTTTGTGCTAAAAATAAACCCCTAGCATTAAACCCTACAACAACAACAACAACAACTAAAACTAAACTTACTCTTACATTGTACAGTTTATGCATCATGAATCTTGAGTTAAAAGCAAAGGAGAAAAGTCTTACCTTCAAAAATGAGTTTGTCTTTATTCTGTTCCAAATTCCAAAGAGAACCCGACATGGCCAAACTAGCGACGCAGTAATGCTGATAGGCCAAGTATTACCCGTAACACATTAGGGTCAGATAGTATGTCAACCAATCAGAAATAATGGTCATGTCAGGATATTCCATCTGGTATTTGTCTTTAACTGTGTCGCTTAAACTGCTATACCTGGGTGAAATTGACTGAATATCACCAATCGGTCCGGATTATTATTCTTCGGATAACTTATATGGCTTATACCTCAATCTTGATTAGCATATAAAATCTTACGCGTTTTTAATGACATGTACGTATGTATACATATATACGTATATACATGAATGTCCAAATTGTGACTTGAGTATCGGAATCAAATTACCACTGTCTGTATACAGGTATATGCGTCAACTTGTAAAATTACACCATTATAAGTAGTTTATTATCTATCTTTCGATCGTTCGTCAGTCCATGTTGCTAAGTCTCTACATGCATCTGACTGTCGGAATGCTAATATTGCTTTTAACAAAGAACTATTTAACTACCAAGTATTAATGTCTTCATGGAGACTTTCTTTAATACATACATACATACATACATACATACATACATACATACATACATACATACATACATACATACATACATACATACATACATACATACATACATACATACATACATACATACATACATACATACATACATACATACATACATACATACATACATACACACACATACACACACACATACATACATACATAAATACATACATACATACATACATACATACATACATACATACATACATACATACATACATACATACATACATACATACATACATACATACATACATACATACATACATACATACATACATACATACAAATGCAAATGATATTGGAAAATTATCTTTCCTAAACATAATATATATATATATATATATATATATATATATATATATATATATATATATATATATATATATATATATATATATTGCCTTACTTTGAGAGAACTTTGCCATTGTTCAATTGTTCAGATTTCTTTAGACCTGTAAAAGCGCTGACTGGTGAAACTAAAACTCTCTTCGCTATTAGACTATTGAAAGTTATCACAACTACTTCGCCCCCACCCTACGAAAAATAGAAGAGGAAATTCACTAACTTCAAGCCACAAATGAACTAACAGCATGGGACTATATGCTTAAAATTAAATGTTTTTACATGATTCAAGATAATAAAAAGCTCTTATAAATTACAGGTTCTTATTTTATGCTAGGTTGTGAATCACTTGATTTTCTGAGGGAAATCTTCATATCTCATTGGAGTGAAAAATATGTCTTCACTGGCAGTCAATAGACACTGAACACATTATAACCAAGATATCGGAGGTTATTCCTAGATGCTTAAGTAATTAATGAGTAAAAAAATTCTGTCTCCCGTTTGACATGACTTAAATTAGAATCCAACAAGATTCAATTTAATTTAATTTATTAATATACCATTTTCCTTTTAATTGACTTTTCTGTATGAATATTCACAAAATACAAGAGAACATAAACTGTAAACTGCTGGCATTAAAGGATATGCAACTTCAATTATTTATACTTCTTGCTGGCCATTGTATTCAAACATAAAATAAATGTCACCTCTTGTGAAAATACTGAGTGTTTCACCAATTCGATGAAATGTATCCATTATTTACCAATTTCAAGCAAATGTCCCCTCTTTATACCTATACAAATAGACTGCTCATCTGGAGCTTGTAGAAACCACAACACTTTTTCTGTACAAACATCGACTATTTTCTCAGCATCATCTACACCTCCTAGAAACTCTAAAGTATTCATGAAATGATGTAAAAGGTCATTTTTGGTTGACCAATGTGAAGCATTTCAATAAAAACATTGCACTTGTCAGCAGGTATTATTATGGCCATGCGTTTTTAACATTTGTCATGTTGCACTTGACTAAAGTGATAAATTAGACAACTATACAAATGTTCTTTGGTCTAGTATGTAATTTTTCTTACAGCTAAGTGGTTAACAAAACAGGTGAATTGGAGTTGTTCTTATTCTGACTATTAAAGTATCTTTCTATTGTACACTTAGGGTCTGTTGTTCCTCATTGTCTAATGTTTACGACTTTCTGTTCCATATATTTCTTTTCTTATCTTTTCCACTTAGTGTATGTGACTGTTGTTTTGATGCAGATCATTATCTTATCCTCTTTGTCAACATTCGTGAAATCTTTTTCCATATGTATCTTTTCTTTTTCCGCTCCATTTAGTGTCAGTGACTGTTACTGTTTTGGATAGAAATAATTCTCTTGATAAGTGCCCTTGGGTTTGTGTTCCATATGTTTGGTTATCTAGGATCACTTTCTCTGACTTTTGATTTGCAGAGTATTGTCGAGTTTTGCATACAATATTAATGTTCACTTTATTCACCAGAGCCAATGCAAATGGAAGTTCCATGCAGAGTTGTTCTGATTTTATAAGGAAACATTACCTTCGTCGCAGCCGTGGTCTGGAGTAAAATCAAATCTTTGCAATGCACATCCTTCTGAATAATCGTCGTACAAAATGTCGTGGCTAGTCTTGGCTCCTAATTATCAAGTAGCTTCAAACATAATCAAGTAAGATATCAAGTTATTTTTTCTAGGCAAACTTCGGTTTATCAGGTCTGGTACAAAATGTTCACATCGGATGACTTCTGACTTGGACACTTTGAAATGTTATAACACTAGACGATTTTGATCACTATTTCCGTTGAGGGCTGAGTTGCTGACGACACTAACGAATGAACGATTTGGTAGCTGACCTAGAAAATAGGGTCTTCTTTTTTTATTTGAGACCGGAATCAGTGGTGAAGGTTTTGACTTCCATTAGTTGTTGAGGATACATGGCGATTATTCGGATCGGAGTTTAAATGATGCTTCCACTTTAGTCAAAATTTCCACAAGTGGTACTTAAAGTTTGGCTTTTTTATGTTTGTTTCGTATTAGTTAGTATTAGCCTACATGCGATTTCTCAGACGTATATGCACGATATTCAACAAATATATCTCTACGTCCTATTTTGATTTTCTTATAGCGATCGCTAAATCCAACATTGCGAGACATCTCACCAGCTGTCAAAGCTCTGTCAACGAAGGCTTTCAGAGTAGCAAGTTTCCACGCCATTAAGGAATCTAGATTTATGTTCTTGATTTCATTTCTGCACCTAAAGAGATTTGTCAAGTAAGCTCTGCATCGACAAGTCTCCATGTTGCTGTTGACTAGTGCAAGTCCAAATCCCCTTTCTCAACAACAAATGCGTATAGTTATTGACGGAAGGAATCAGACATCTGTCCCTACGTTGCTGCTGTCTGTTTTGAGAACTTTGGATTTCCTGTAAAAGTAAATGTTATTCAGATCGATGTAATCTTCGGTTTGTCCTTTGATTTCAAATTTGATAGGTGATGAGGTAGTTAAAGACGTTAACATGGGGTTTCTGCATCATCGTCGTCGTCGTTGGCGTGGAAAATAGATCCAATTCTGAGAGAGAGAGAGAGAGAGAGAGAGAGAGAGAGAGAGAGAGAGAGAGAGAGAGAGAGAGAGAGAGAGAGAGAGAGAGAGAGAGAGAACACAAGCAGACATATCTTGCTCGTTCTAATTAAAATATTTATATAATTTTTTTATGCTAAAAATATATGCATCTGCACAACGACATTCACAAGTTTAGGCTTCCGGTCAAATTATCAATATTTTTTTTATTAAGCATTAAAACTTAACAAATACTATTGTACATAATATGTATTCATATTTCTAAGGGTAGTGTACATGAGATATTAAAACAAATCTATTTAATTTTAGGCGTCACGTTGTAACACATCTGCAATATGAAGCTCTTACCAGTTAATTTTATTGGTTGTTTATATTTTTCAAGTTATAAAAGTGTTATTAAGGCACTTTATTGTTGTGTATTCTATTTGCCCTGCAAAGATAAATTATGATCACATTTTTGGAAACAAGTAGAAGCCCGTGTGATGGATAAACACAACAGGATATCAAATACAAAGGTTATTTTAATACAAAGCAAACAACCCTAAAAACTGACTTTGGTATCTTTTAACTGTGTCGATTTTCTTAAGAAGTCGGTAGACATAAGGAAGTCAAGTTTGTTTCCTTTTGGATTCTTTTAAGTGTGCAGATTTTCGTTTTTTTAATAAAGTTGGTCGACATGGAGAAGTCAACATTGATTCCTTTTTAACTGTATTAACGGAAATTTTCACCTAAAAAAATTGAAAAAAAAAGAACAGTTTTGAAAGCGACACAATATCGTGCACGCATATCAATATAAGGCTGAACAGTAAATTAATTTTCAGTAGTTTCATCTAAATGTTCCCTATCCATGGTTTATAATGTTTTATTTTTCGACAACAAGAAGCATGTACTTCGTCTTGTGGGGATAAATGTACATCGTTCTCGGCTGGCGTCCTCTATCGGTGGGAAATCGTAGCTAAGGGGTAGTCGCTGCTTTGTATACGTCTTTTACAAGTGATTGAATTATTTCTTTTTTACACTTGATAATTATCTTGTTCTTTTTGTACGAATATAACCACTTTTAATCATGTAATGCAAATCTGATGTAAACAGAAAAATGTTGGAGTGTGGCCGATGACCTTTAATATAAATCCCAAATCTGTTACAATTTACTCAAGCAATTGTTTTCGAAAATGTAATTTCACGGTTACATTTCTTTTCGAAAATATTTTCTGCAAAACATCATTTTTTAGTATCTTGACTAGGTGAGAGTATAATCAACTGACAGGTACATACAAATTCTCGCAGAACGGAACAGTTAAGTTATGCAAAGTTGAACTCGACAACAACACGGTACCAACAAGCATATTTAGACAATCGTTTATTTAGACAGGGTATTTAAATACTTTTACATTTACTCGTCGTTCTAGATGTCGTTTGACTGCAGTGTTATATTTGTGTTTCCTCCCAGAATAGCAAATAAACTTGGGACATATTTGATAACGAGCAAGTCAGTCTGAGACACTGAATAAATGGATAGAGCTCAATCAGTACACATCGGTTTCATAACCTATTTGAAAACATATTTTCTGTACCTTAAAATTAGTCTAATTCGCAAAATCATACTTATTGGCATTAAAGTATTTTCTCATAGAACCAGTGTTTTGGTGAACATTCTCCGGCATTGAGACATAGACCAAGTTTTCTAAATATTTGTCTCTTTTATTTGAACGTGTTCCGAAATTCAGATTTTATGTCAATCTAAACAATTTTCTAATAACCTCTACAAAATGTTTAGTTCGACAATTTTAATTAATATTATTGTGTAGTTTGGTGAAATAATCACATTTAAAAAAAGATCGCGTAAGTTAATTTTAGTGGTTAGCAAATAGCTTACGTCAGCGACTGGTTATAAAAGTCAACATCAGGACAGCTAACTATTGTTCTTTTTTTTAAACCGCTCTGGTGGCCTAGTGGTTAGAGCGTCCGCCTCGGATGCGGTATGTCGTGGGTTCAATCCCCGGTCGAGTCATACCAAAGACATATAAAAATGGTACTAACAGCTGCCTCGCTTGACGCTCAGCATTAAGAGGTTAGTGTTAGGACTAGTCGGCCTGGTGTCAGGATAATGTGACTGGGTGGGACATCATTCCTACATGTCTGCGGTATGATGCCCCAATGCATCCCATCACTATAAACTGCCACACTGCAGACATCGTAGCGATATGACTGAGAAATTGTTAAAGCTACGTTAAAAAAAAAATCATACATCACATCACTTCTTTTTTTTTAAATATCATACTCTATCTAAACTTACTTTTGGGGCCCTCAGTAACCTAGTGGTTTAAAAGTGCTCACCGTTACGGATAACTGCCATCTCATGTGGGAATGTGAGAAAGCTTGCCAGTCGCTTCTCGTGGGTCGGTGGTTCTTTCCGATGTTTACCCTCCGCCATTTATGCTGGCCGTCGTGTATAGCCTATTTTGTGCTAAAAATAAACCCCTAGCATTAAACCCTACAACAACAACAACAACAACAACAACAACAACAACAACAACTAAAACTAAACTTACTCTTACATTGTACAGTTTATGCATCATGAATCTTGAGTTAAAAGCAAAGGAGAAAAGTCTTACCTTCAAAAATGAGTTTGTCTTTATTCTGTTCCAAATTCCAAAGAGAACCCGACATGGCCAAACTAGCGACGCAGTAATGCTGATAGGCCAAGTATTACCCGTAACACATTAGGGTCAGATACTATGTCAACCAATCAGAAATAAGGTCATGTCAGGATATTCCATCTGGTATTTGTCTTTAACTGTGTCGCTTAAACTGCTATACCTGGGTGAAATTGACTGAATATCACCAATCGGTCTGGATTATTATTCTTCGGATAACTTATATGGCTTATACCTCAATCTTGATTAGCATATAAAATCTTACGTGTTTTTAATGACATGTACGTATGTATACATATATACGTATATACATGAATGTCCAAATTGTGACTTGAGTATCGGAATCAAATTACCACTGTCTGTATACAGGTATATGCGTCAACTTGTAAAATTACACCATTATAAGTAGTTTATTATCTATCTTTCGATCGTTCGTCAGTCCATGTTGCTAAGTCTCTACATGCATCTGACTGTCGGAATGCTAATATTGCTGTTAACAAAGAACTATTTAACTACCAAGTATTAATGTCTTCATGGAGACTTTCTTTAATACATACATACATAAATACATACATACATACCTACATACATACATACATACATACATACATACATACATACATACATACATACATACATACATACATACATACATACATACAAATGATATTGGAAAATTATCTTTCCTGAACATAATATATATATATATATATATATATATATATATATATATATATATATATATATATATATATATATATATATATATATATATATATATTGCCTTACTTTGAGAGAACTTTGCCATTGTTCAATTGTTCAGATTTCTTTAGACCTGTAAAAGCGCTGACTGGTGAAACTAAAACTCTCTTCGCTATTAGACTATTGAAAGTTATCACAACTACTTCGCCCCCACCCTACGAAAAATAGAAGAGGAAATTCACTAACTTCAAGCCACAAATGAACTAACAGCATGGGACTATATGCTTAAAATTAAATGTTTTTACATGATTCAAAGATAATAAAAAGCTCTTATAAATTACAGGATCTTATTTTATGCTAGGTTGTGAATCACTTGATTTTCTGAGGGAAATCTTCATATCTCATTGGAGTGAAAAATATGTCTTCACTGGCAGTCAATAGACACTGAACACATTTTAACCAAGATATCGGAGGTTATTCCTAGATGCTTAAGTAATTAATGAGTAAAAAATTCTGTCTCCCGTTTGACATGACTTAAATTAGAATCCAACAAGATTCAATTTAATTTAATTTATTAATATACAATTTTCCTTTTAATTGACTTTTCTGTATGAATATTCACAAAATACAAGAGAACATAAACTGTAAACTGCTGGCGTTAAAGGATGTGCAACTTCAATTATTTATACTTCTTGCTGGCCATTGTATTCAAACATAAAATAAATGTCACCTCTTGTGAAAATACTGAGTGTTTCACCAATTCGATGAAATGTATCCATTATTTACCAATTTCAAGCAAATGTCCTCTCTTTATATCTATACAAATAGACTGCTCATCTGGAGCTTGTAGAAACCACAACACTTTTTCTGTACAAACATCGACTATTTTCTCAGCATCATCTACACCTCCTAGAAACTCTAAAGTATTCATGAAATGATGTAAAAGGTCATTTTTGGTTGACCAATGTGAAGCATTTCAATAAAAACAGTGCACTTGTCAGCAGGTATTATTATGGCCATGCGTTTTTAACATTTGTCATGTTGCACTTGACTAAAGTGATAAATTAGACAACCATACAAATGTTCTTTGGTCTAGTATGTAATTTTTCTTACAGCTAAGTGGTTAACAAAACAGGTGAATTGGAGTTGTTCTTATTCTGACTATTAAAGTATCTTTCTATTGTGCACTTAGGGTCTGCTGTTCCTCATTGTCTAATGTTTACGACTTTCTGTTCCATATATTTCTTTTCTTATCTTTTCCACTTAGTGTATGTGACTGTTGTTTTGATGCAGATCATTATCTTATCCTTTTTGTCAACATTCGTGAAATCTTTTTCCATATGTATCTTTTCTTTTTCCGCTCCATTTAGTGTCAGTGACTGTTACTGTTTTGGATAGAAATAATTCTCTTGACAAGTGCCCTTGGGTTTGTGTTCCATATGTTTGGTTATCTAGGATCACTTTCTCTGACTTTTGATTTGCAGAGTATTGTCTAGTTTTGCATACAATATTAATGTTCACTTTATTCACCAGAGCCAATGCAAATGGAAGTTCCATGCAGAGTTGTTCTGATTTTATAAGGAAACATTACCTTCGTCGCAGCCGTGGTCTGGAGTAAAATCAAATCTTTGCAATGCACATCCTTCTGAATAATCGTCGTACAAAATGTCGTGGCTAGTCTTGGCTCCTAATTATCAAGTAGCTTCAAACATAATCAAGTAAGATATCAAGTTATTTTTTCTAGGCAAACTTCGGTTTATCAGGTCTGGTACAAAATGTTCACATCGGATGACTTCTGACTTGGACACTTTGAAATGTTATAACACTAGACGATTTTGATCACTATTTCCGTTGAGGGCTGAGTTGCTGACGACACTAACGAATGAACGATTTGGTAGCTGACCTAGAAAATAGGGTCTTCTTTTTTTATTTGAGACCGGAATCAGTGGTGAAGGTTTTGACTTCCATTAGTTGTTGAGGATACATGGCGATTATTCGGATCGGAGTTTAAATGATGCTTCCACTTTAGTCAAAATTTCCACAAGTGGTACTTAAAGTTTGGCTTTTTTATGTTTGTTTCGTATTAGTTAGTATTAGCCTACATGCGATTTCTCAGACGTATATGCACGATATTCAACAAATATATCTCTACGTCCTATTTTGATTTTCTTATAGCGATCGCTAAATCCAACATTGCGAGACATCTCACCAGCTGTCAAAGCTCTGTCAACGAAGGCTTTCAGAGTAGCAAGTTTCCACGCCATTAAGGAATCTAGATTTATGTTCTTGATTTCATTTCTGCACCTAAAGAGATTTGTCAAGTAAGCTCTGCATCGACAAGTCTCCATGTTGCTGTTGACTAGTGCAAGTCCAAATCCCCTTTCTCAACAACAAATGCGTATAGTTATTGACGGAAGGAATCAGACATCTGTCTCTACGTTGCTGCTGTCTGTTTTGAGAACTTTGGATTTCCTGTAAAAGTAAATGTTATTCAGATCGATGTAATCTTCGGTTTGTCCTTTGATTTCAAATTTGATAGGTGATGAGGTAGTTAAAGACGTTAACATGGGGTTTCTGCATCATCGTCGTCGTCGTTGGCGTGGAAAATAGATCCAATTCTGAGAGAGAGAGAGAGAGAGAGAGAGAGAGAGAGAGAGAGAGAGAGAGAGAGAGAGAGAGAGAAAGAGAGAGAGAGAACACAAGCAGACATATCTTGCTCGTTCTAATTAAAATATTTATATAATTTTTTTATGCTAAAAATATATGCATCTGCACAACGACATTCACAAGTTTAGGCTTCCGGTCAAATTATCAATATTTTTTTTATTAAGCATTAAAACTTAACAAATACTATTGTACATAATATGTATTCATATTTCTAAGGGTAGTGTACATGAGATATTAAAACAAATCTATTTAATTTTAGGCGTCACGTTGTAACACATCTGCAATATGAAGCTCTTACCAGTTAATTTTATTGGTTGTTTATATTTTTCAAGTTATAAAAGTGTTATTAAGGCACTTTATTGTTGTGTATTCTATTTGCCCTGCAAAGATAAATTATGATCACATTTTTGGAAACAAGTAGAAGCCCGTGTGATGGATAAACACAACAGGATATCAAATACAAAGGTTATTTTAATACAAAGCAAACAACCCTAAAAACTGACTTTGGTATCTTTTAACTGTGTCGATTTTCTTAAGAAGTCGGTAGACATAAGGAAGTCAAGTTTGTTTCCTTTTGGATTCTTTTAAGTGTGCAGATTTTCGTTTTTTTAATAAAGTTGGTCGACATGGAGAAGTCAACATTGATTCCTTTTTAACTGTATTAACGGAAATTTTCACCTAAAAAAATTGAAAAAAAAAGAACAGTTTTGAAAGCGACACAATATCGTGCACGCATATCAATATAAGGCTGAACAGTAAATTAATTTTCAGTAGTTTCATCTAAATGTTCCCTATCCATGGTTTATAATGTTTTATTTTTCGACAACAAGAAGCATGTACTTCGTCTTGTGGGGATAAATGTACATCGTTCTCGGCTGGCGTCCTCTATCGGTGGGAAATCGTAGCTAAGGGGTAGTCGCTGCTTTGTATACGTCTTTTACAAGTGATTGAATTATTTCTTTTTTACACTTGATAATTATCTTGTTCTTTTTGTACGAATATAACCACTTTTAATCATGTAATGCAAATCTGATGTAAACAGAAAAATGTTGGAGTGTGGCCGATGACCTTTAATATAAATCCCAAATCTGTTACAATTTACTCAAGCAATTGTTTTCGAAAATGTAATTTCACGGTTACATTTCTTTTCGAAAATATTTTCTGCAAAACATCATTTTTTAGTATCTTGACTAGGTGAGAGTATAATCAACTGACAGGTACATACAAATTCTCGCAGAACGGAACAGTTAAGTTATGCAAAGTTGAACTCGACAACAACACGGTACCAACAAGCATATTTAGACAATCGTTTATTTAGACAGGGTATTTAAATACTTTTACATTTACTCGTCGTTCTAGATGTCGTTTGACTGCAGTGTTATATTTGTGTTTCCTCCCAGAATAGCAAATAAACTTGGGACATATTTGATAACGAGCAAGTCAGTCTGAGACACTGAATAAATGGATAGAGCTCAATCAGTACACATCGGTTTCATAACCTATTTGAAAACATATTTTCTGTACCTTAAAATTAGTCTAATTCGCAAAATCATACTTATTGGCATTAAAGTATTTTCTCATAGAACCAGTGTTTTGGTGAACATTCTCCGGCATTGAGACATAGACCAAGTTTTCTAAATATTTGTCTCTTTTATTTGAACGTGTTCCGAAATTCAGATTTTATGTCAATCTAAACAATTTTCTAATAACCTCTACAAAATGTTTAGTTCGACAATTTTAATTAATATTATTGTGTAGTTTGGTGAAATAATCACATTTAAAAAAAGATCGCGTAAGTTAATTTTAGTGGTTAGCAAATAGCTTACGTCAGCGACTGGTTATAAAAGTCAACATCAGGACAGCTAACTATTGTTCTTTTTTTTAAACCGCTCTGGTGGCCTAGTGGTTAGAGCGTCCGCCTCGGATGCGGTATGTCGTGGGTTCAATCCCCGGTCGAGTCATACCAAAGACATATAAAAATGGTACTAACAGCTGCCTCGCTTGACGCTCAGCATTAAGAGGTTAGTGTTAGGACTAGTCGGCCTGGTGTCAGGATAATGTGACTGGGTGGGACATCATTCCTACATGTCTGCGGTATGATGCCCCAATGCATCCCATCACTATAAACTGCCACACTGCAGACATCGTAGCGATATGACTGAGAAATTGTTAAAGCTACGTTAAAAAAAAAATCATACATCACATCACTTCTTTTTTTTTAAATATCATACTCTATCTAAACTTACTTTTGGGGCCCTCAGTAACCTAGTGGTTTAAAAGTGCTCACCGTTACGGATAACTGCCATCTCATGTGGGAATGTGAGAAAGCTTGCCAGTCGCTTCTCGTGGGTCGGTGGTTCTTTCCGATGTTTACCCTCCGCCATTTATGCTGGCCGTCGTGTATAGCCTATTTTGTGCTAAAAATAAACCCCTAGCATTAAACCCTACAACAACAACAACAACAACAACAACAACAACAACTAAAACTAAACTTACTCTTACATTGTACAGTTTATGCATCATGAATCTTGAGTTAAAAGCAAAGGAGAAAAGTCTTACCTTCAAAAATGAGTTTGTCTTTATTCTGTTCCAAATTCCAAAGAGAACCCGACATGGCCAAACTAGCGACGCAGTAATGCTGATAGGCCAAGTATTACCCGTAACACATTAGGGTCAGATACTATGTCAACCAATCAGAAATAAGGTCATGTCAGGATATTCCATCTGGTATTTGTCTTTAACTGTGTCGCTTAAACTGCTATACCTGGGTGAAATTGACTGAATATCACCAATCGGTCTGGATTATTATTCTTCGGATAACTTATATGGCTTATACCTCAATCTTGATTAGCATATAAAATCTTACGTGTTTTTAATGACATGTACGTATGTATACATATATACGTATATACATGAATGTCCAAATTGTGACTTGAGTATCGGAATCAAATTACCACTGTCTGTATACAGGTATATGCGTCAACTTGTAAAATTACACCATTATAAGTAGTTTATTATCTATCTTTCGATCGTTCGTCAGTCCATGTTGCTAAGTCTCTACATGCATCTGACTGTCGGAATGCTAATATTGCTGTTAACAAAGAACTATTTAACTACCAAGTATTAATGTCTTCATGGAGACTTTCTTTAATACATACATACATAAATACATACATACATACCTATATATATACATACATACATACATACATACATACATACATACATACATACATACATACATACATACATACATACATACATACATACATACATACAAATGATATTGGAAAATTATCTTTCCTGAACATAATATATATATATATATATATATATATATATATATATATATATATATATATATATATATATATATATATATATATATATATATATATATATTGCCTTACTTTGAGAGAACTTTGCCATTGTTCAATTGTTCAGATTTCTTTAGACCTGTAAAAGCGCTGACTGGTGAAACTAAAACTCTCTTCGCTATTAGACTATTGAAAGTTATCACAACTACTTCGCCCCCACCCTACGAAAAATAGAAGAGGAAATTCACTAACTTCAAGCCACAAATGAACTAACAGCATGGGACTATATGCTTAAAATTAAATGTTTTTACATGATTCAAAGATAATAAAAAGCTCTTATAAATTACAGGATCTTATTTTATGCTAGGTTGTGAATCACTTGATTTTCTGAGGGAAATCTTCATATCTCATTGGAGTGAAAAATATGTCTTCACTGGCAGTCAATAGACACTGAACACATTTTAACCAAGATATCGGAGGTTATTCCTAGATGCTTAAGTAATTAATGAGTAAAAAATTCTGTCTCCCGTTTGACATGACTTAAATTAGAATCCAACAAGATTCAATTTAATTTAATTTATTAATATACAATTTTCCTTTTAATTGACTTTTCTGTATGAATATTCACAAAATACAAGAGAACATAAACTGTAAACTGCTGGCGTTAAAGGATGTGCAACTTCAATTATTTATACTTCTTGCTGGCCATTGTATTCAAACATAAAATAAATGTCACCTCTTGTGAAAATACTGAGTGTTTCACCAATTCGATGAAATGTATCCATTATTTACCAATTTCAAGCAAATGTCCTCTCTTTATATCTATACAAATAGACTGCTCATCTGGAGCTTGTAGAAACCACAACACTTTTTCTGTACAAACATCGACTATTTTCTCAGCATCATCTACACCTCCTAGAAACTCTAAAGTATTCATGAAATGATGTAAAAGGTCATTTTTGGTTGACCAATGTGAAGCATTTCAATAAAAACAGTGCACTTGTCAGCAGGTATTATTATGGCCATGCGTTTTTAACATTTGTCATGTTGCACTTGACTAAAGTGATAAATTAGACAACCATACAAATGTTCTTTGGTCTAGTATGTAATTTTTCTTACAGCTAAGTGGTTAACAAAACAGGTGAATTGGAGTTGTTCTTATTCTGACTATTAAAGTATCTTTCTATTGTGCACTTAGGGTCTGCTGTTCCTCATTGTCTAATGTTTACGACTTTCTGTTCCATATATTTCTTTTCTTATCTTTTCCACTTAGTGTATGTGACTGTTGTTTTGATGCAGATCATTATCTTATCCTTTTTGTCAACATTCGTGAAATCTTTTTCCATATGTATCTTTTCTTTTTCCGCTCCATTTAGTGTCAGTGACTGTTACTGTTTTGGATAGAAATAATTCTCTTGACAAGTGCCCTTGGGTTTGTGTTCCATATGTTTGGTTATCTAGGATCACTTTCTCTGACTTTTGATTTGCAGAGTATTGTCTAGTTTTGCATACAATATTAATGTTCACTTTATTCACCAGAGCCAATGCAAATGGAAGTTCCATGCAGAGTTGTTCTGATTTTATAAGGAAACATTACCTTCGTCGCAGCCGTGGTCTGGAGTAAAATCAAATCTTTGCAATGCACATCCTTCTGAATAATCGTCGTACAAAATGTCGTGGCTAGTCTTGGCTCCTAATTATCAAGTAGCTTCAAACATAATCAAGTAAGATATCAAGTTATTTTTTCTAGGCAAACTTCGGTTTATCAGGTCTGGTACAAAATGTTCACATCGGATGACTTCTGACTTGGACACTTTGAAATGTTATAACACTAGACGATTTTGATCACTATTTCCGTTGAGGGCTGAGTTGCTGACGACACTAACGAATGAACGATTTGGTAGCTGACCTAGAAAATAGGGTCTTCTTTTTTTATTTGAGACCGGAATCAGTGGTGAAGGTTTTGACTTCCATTAGTTGTTGAGGATACATGGCGATTATTCGGATCGGAGTTTAAATGATGCTTCCACTTTAGTCAAAATTTCCACAAGTGGTACTTAAAGTTTGGCTTTTTTATGTTTGTTTCGTATTAGTTAGTATTAGCCTACATGCGATTTCTCAGACGTATATGCACGATATTCAACAAATATATCTCTACGTCCTATTTTGATTTTCTTATAGCGATCGCTAAATCCAACATTGCGAGACATCTCACCAGCTGTCAAAGCTCTGTCAACGAAGGCTTTCAGAGTAGCAAGTTTCCACGCCATTAAGGAATCTAGATTTATGTTCTTGATTTCATTTCTGCACCTAAAGAGATTTGTCAAGTAAGCTCTGCATCGACAAGTCTCCATGTTGCTGTTGACTAGTGCAAGTCCAAATCCCCTTTCTCAACAACAAATGCGTATAGTTATTGACGGAAGGAATCAGACATCTGTCCCTACGTTGCTGCTGTCTGTTTTGAGAACTTTGGATTTCCTGTAAAAGTAAATGTTATTCAGATCGATGTAATCTTCGGTTTGTCCTTTGATTTCAAATTTGATAGGTGATGAGGTAGTTAAAGACGTTAACATGGGGTTTCTGCATCATCGTCGTCGTCGTTGGCGTGGAAAATAGATCCAATTCTGAGAGAGAGAGAGAGAGAGAGAGAGAGAGAGAGAGAGAGAGAGAGAGAGAGAGAGAGAGAGAGAGAGAGAGAGAGAGAGAGAGAAAGAGAGAGAGAGAACACAAGCAGACATATCTTGCTCGTTCTAATTAAAATATTTATATAATTTTTTTATGCTAAAAATATATGCATCTGCACAACGACATTCACAAGTTTAGGCTTCCGGTCAAATTATCAATATTTTTTTTATTAAGCATTAAAACTTAACAAATACTATTGTACATAATATGTATTCATATTTCTAAGGGTAGTGTACATGAGATATTAAAACAAATCTATTTAATTTTAGGCGTCACGTTGTAACACATCTGCAATATGAAGCTCTTACCAGTTAATTTTATTGGTTGTTTATATTTTTCAAGTTATAAAAGTGTTATTAAGGCACTTTATTGTTGTGTATTCTATTTGCCCTGCAAAGATAAATTATGATCACATTTTTGGAAACAAGTAGAAGCCCGTGTGATGGATAAACACAACAGGATATCAAATACAAAGGTTATTTTAATACAAAGCAAACAACCCTAAAAACTGACTTTGGTATCTTTTAACTGTGTCGATTTTCTTAAGAAGTCGGTAGACATAAGGAAGTCAAGTTTGTTTCCTTTTGGATTCTTTTAAGTGTGCAGATTTTCGTTTTTTTAATAAAGTTGGTCGACATGGAGAAGTCAACATTGATTCCTTTTTAACTGTATTAACGGAAATTTTCACCTAAAAAAATTGAAAAAAAAAGAACAGTTTTGAAAGCGACACAATATCGTGCACGCATATCAATATAAGGCTGAACAGTAAATTAATTTTCAGTAGTTTCATCTAAATGTTCCCTATCCATGGTTTATAATGTTTTATTTTTCGACAACAAGAAGCATGTACTTCGTCTTGTGGGGATAAATGTACATCGTTCTCGGCTGGCGTCCTCTATCGGTGGGAAATCGTAGCTAAGGGGTAGTCGCTGCTTTGTATACGTCTTTTACAAGTGATTGAATTATTTCTTTTTTACACTTGATAATTATCTTGTTCTTTTTGTACGAATATAACCACTTTTAATCATGTAATGCAAATCTGATGTAAACAGAAAAATGTTGGAGTGTGGCCGATGACCTTTAATATAAATCCCAAATCTGTTACAATTTACTCAAGCAATTGTTTTCGAAAATGTAATTTCACGGTTACATTTCTTTTCGAAAATATTTTCTGCAAAACATCATTTTTTAGTATCTTGACTAGGTGAGAGTATAATCAACTGACAGGTACATACAAATTCTCGCAGAACGGAACAGTTAAGTTATGCAAAGTTGAACTCGACAACAACACGGTACCAACAAGCATATTTAGACAATCGTTTATTTAGACAGGGTATTTAAATACTTTTACATTTACTCGTCGTTCTAGATGTCGTTTGACTGCAGTGTTATATTTGTGTTTCCTCCCAGAATAGCAAATAAACTTGGGACATATTTGATAACGAGCAAGTCAGTCTGAGACACTGAATAAATGGATAGAGCTCAATCAGTACACATCGGTCAGATATATTTAATGCTTTGCCAAAGTGATTGTTGGAAACATCTGAAATCATATCAACGAGATGCTGAGTTTTTTTTCTACATAATATCCAGAAGAATTCTCATCGAATTTTAAAATAAAGATTCGTTAACGATGGTGTTTCGTAAATGAGAGGATCACTTTTTCGAAGTGTTACTGAACGTATTGGTTGAATATATCCACGACATAATTTGCTTGATCTCTATCAACACTTGTGACTTGAGTTGGATGAATAACTTCTGTAAAAACGATTTCCAAACCGTCTTCATGCTTTTAACTGTATGAATTGAAGTAATTTGTTTGCGAACTTTGAAAAAAAAACACAATTTGTTGTTGGGAAACACATCCATAGAACTGTCACCTGGTAATGTTAAAAAAGTATTTTATTTATAGTTCGATATTTTTAATCTGAGGAGTCAGTCGAGAGCAAATGACGATATTCCATAAGGGTTCCAGAAGATGACTGCTGTGATTGGAAGAGCGTGGTGACTGCCGATGGCGAGGCTACCATTGTTAGTAGTGTCGGTATATTTCAAAGAAATGTTATGCAGAAGATATCCAATACAACTGCAGAGTAAAATAGTCCACAGTTGTTTATCTTCTTGTTGCAAACTATTCTTCTCCTAAAGTTGTTTCAATGGCACAATGCACCACAAAAAGCTGACAAAAATGACGATTAATTTTTAAGACACGTTTCCTATAAAAGTTCCCTACACAACACCAACAGAAGTTATTTTTGAAGTTTATTGTGAGATGAACTCCGAATAGGTGATGTAGCTGCGTCAAAATGCATGGTCGCGTCTGCCTCTTCCTTTTATAGTCGATGACATCTGAGTCTATTCCAGTCCAAAATTTGAAACAAAGTGGGTATTCTTTCCGCCAAACCTTTGCTTCTTAAAGTCGATGGTTTTTCTCTTTAAGTGTTTTTGATCGACAATGCTTCCGACATCACATACCGTTGTCTTTGTTATTTGAATCAGTCATTGTAATGCTGGCAAGTAAAACATTTCTTTAGTATTTCTCCATTAATATCTTACAGTTTAAAAACATTGGGTTCACGACCACGTACTTGTTCTGTGACACGACAAAATTCTGAATTTCGTGTTTGTACAGCTCACACTTCGATTATTCTCGTACCTATCGTTGCATTGCTGACGTAAACATTTGAGTTTTCGTCTTGGGTGTGCTATACTATCTTTAAATTCCTCGGAAGGCACCGGCATTACAAGATATTTTCCAAACGCAGGATATAAGTGTACCCATATCTGCTGCTGTCGTTTCTGCTCCTCAGTAAGTCATCTACTGTTAGATGCTACTATTTTCTTGGTGTGGTTATTTGGATTGCGATTTGTCCGAAGAACAATAGGAGTTGATGCAGTTATCTTTTCATTGTTCGTTTTTTTTATTTACTTGTTTATTTAACTTTTTTTGTCTTGCTTTTTTATTTTTGCGTTTCATCCGCTGAAGAGGGCATCGATATAATCTATATGTCTCAGCTTTGTTATTCTAGACTATTGTCTTGGGATGGTGTCAACAAGGTTGTCATAGAAAAAGGAGCAGACGGAATTTGAAACACTTCTATATTTTTCTTTTTTTTCAACTCTAATGGCTCTTGTTTTCATCGTCTTTGTCGCTTTTAATTATTCTTCGCTTTTCATAACATTTTTGAAATAACTCAAAAAAAATTAATCTTCCCGTCAGAAGCTTTATGAAGTAGTTTAAATTCCTGCAATAATTGTCTGAAACGATGTAATTTTCATTTTCTAACAAATCTGTCCGATTCATCGAAGTTTTAACTCTTGCTGTAACAGTAACATCGGGGTAGGGTTATGATTAGGAGGTAATTATGGTCTTGGGTTTTGTCCCAGCGATGGAGATTACTATACCACTATTACTATAACATTACTATACCCATTGCTTGGTAAACGATCTGTAGATTGTATGTAGCATTTCTGCGTGTGTTTAGAATTTATAGGTGGCCCTCTTTTGCTGTTCAATTAAAATTAGGTCGGTTACCATGCCTCACATACCTGAAATCACTAATCGAAAATTCAACCTCGATGCTGAATAATGTTTTTGATTAAATGAGAAAAAAGAAAGCTGAGATCAAAATAATGAATTTATTGTAATATTGCCCGCGCTGCTAGTGAGTGTATGCCAATTATATTTATGATGAGCAATGAATACGTTTAAACACCATTTCAATATCGTATCTAAAAGGCTGCGAAAATGTTTAAAGACCATTTCATAATTCTATCTAACCAGCTGTGAATAGGTTCAAAGGCCATTTCAGTATCAAAGTGTATATGAAACAAATGTAGTCACTAACAAAATAGATTGACGGAATAATGAGTTGAAAAAATGCATACAGAAAAGGATGAATTTTTAAAAATAAAATATGTTAGTCATATTATTCTAAGATTAAATGTGAATGTGGATTGAAATAGGCAACTATGTAGTTAATGAAACTGGCTGATATACGCTGGGTTTTGATGCTATAAAAACAGAGTTGACTGACCTAGGTTTTAGTTGTTACAACAGCTGATTTCAAGACATCCGCTCCGGGGATTTCTGATAACAGTCGGACAATCACTGATCCAGTCCTTTTAGTAAAATGTTGCAGGCCGATGGAACAGGTGGCTCAAAATTTTTAATTATTAGGAGAATTATTTTCAGAACACCAGCAGCCTAGGTGGTCTGGGTCTTTTGTTGTTATAACAACTAAATTTAAAGGGGAGTTGACTAGGATTAAAGGTCAAATAATTCGGAGCCCATTAGAGGTTAAGCGGCCTAGGAGCAATATATTTTTTAAGATGGTAGTGTAGGCCTTTCTGTGTTCTTATAATAATTATTTTAAAATATGGTGACTTAGGTCGACCAAACAATTTTATTGGAATCGAAGGGGATGGTTTTTCAAAAATTAATTTGGCGGATTATCACATATTCTTTTTGAAAGTTTCAAAACCGCTTTAAAGTAGATGACAACTAGTCAACAGGTTCAAACTAAATGGAGCAGGTTAGATCTTTCAGACTTCGCACATATTATAGTATTCAAACCGTTTTGTGCATTAAAGATGTTCATTTGTGTAGAACTGCTTGAAAAAATGTATACAACATTCTTTTCTTGGAGGGGAAAGAGAACAGTCTAATTCATCAGTCTAGATCTTCTTTTATACCAGCATCATCTCTGCTCCGAATTCTGGCTGATGAATTGCTTTATCGATACGCGTTAGTAACATCTTTGTCAGAAATCCAACATGTGACGTTCTAAGCTAGTTCAAGGGCTACTCACATTTATCTATAAAAAAGCAGACTATTTGGATACATATATACAGAGAGAGAGAGAGAGAGAGAGAGAGAGAGAGAGAGAGAGAGAGAGAGAGAGTAATCTTTTGGCATTTGTTTGAAAAAAAATAAATATATGTATATATGTTCCTTTCTTGGAGACAGAAATGAAGAGGAAACGATCTAAATCAACATATTCTTCATTTTTCCCCAATATTAAGGTTTGGTCCGATTTCTGGTTGAATTACGCTCAGCTATTATCCTTGTATAAACAAACGTAATTAGTTTGCACAGGTTACTAAGGATGACTTATTATAAATACTCATCATTCGATATCGAAAACTTCTTCGGTGCCATCATTTACTGTCAGTTCCTTTTGGACACTTTTCATGTACAAAACAAGACTGGAAAACGCATAAGGAATTAAAAGTTTCCTTTTTTTCTTATTGTTTGCTTTTTATTTCATTTGACAATACTGTAGTACTCGACAAGAGAAAATATTCTTTAATTTGTGTTTTATACCCCTAGAACCATTGTATAAAGTGTCATGCTTCATGTTTGCCCTTGATTGTTACTGTTAAATATAAAACAATTAAAAACAAATATATTTTTAAAATTTGTTGAATGAACTGTGTATGTTTTCTTCAAATGAAATTTAAAATATCATTTATTAAGTGGCAACTCTGTTTTTATTTAATTCGTACACCTAATTACTGTCAGGTTTCAAGAATAAAGAAAACTTAGCTTTTAGATTGAACAGGTGATATATATCCAAAACGTCATACGTGTTTTGTTTGAAAGCAAAGGGGAGAATGAGCATGAGATGGCATTTTAATACGTCGAGGATGTAAGGCTTATATCACTCCATAAAACATATAAAACGATTTTTCCCTGTCTGATTAAGTTTCACTCTCCCGCCCATCTGCCGAACCTTCCCCATACCTCATACCTTGTTCTGAACAACCACACTTCACTGTGTTTATTATCTAGAGAAGCGAGTTCGTCCTTTACTGGTATCTGAGAACGACTCATAAAATAATAATGTGCGCATAGACCACTACTTTACTTGATCATTAATCCTGTAACCTAAGTCTATATAATAAAAACATTACACAATATAATACTGTAGATTGTATTCTGTCCCTAGGCAATGTTTCAAAAGATTGCAATTGAGTACCTGGCAATAAGCGTTTGGAATCACAAGTATTACATACACCCATTGGTACTTTCGTTTACCTCCTGTAAGGTATACTCGGTACAATCCTTCAAAATCCCTGCCCCCGTCCAATCGGATTGCAATTTCAAAAGATCGTACAGTTTTGCTTTAGTTTTCATTAACTAATGTGCCGAACCATTGGTTAAGCTTTTAGAGGAATTTAAACAATTTCTTTCTATTTCAAAAATCTATGTTAAATCATGAACATATAGTCTGGACTACGATTGCAATTACATTATCCATTAACGCGTTATCGTTACTCAGCAATTATAAGGATTAACTAATTATTAAAATATTTTAAACGTTCCATGCATATCCTTGAAATCAATCGAAGATTATGAATGATGAATAAAGGAATAATGCACTGTTTGGTCTGTACACGAGGGGAGAATTAGAGCTCAAGACTTCAAAGTGTTTAACCTGTGGTCGAGCAAAGAAGCATTATTCTTGCTGATCATTTCTCTACAGGTAAATTATACGAAATGTCTACAACAACAAATTAATACAGAAGCGTACATTCAAAGCGCACGTGAAATTTCAAAGTTTAAGTACAGCTGAATTTAAAAGATGTACATGTTCGAGAAGTTTGATGAGACCCGTAATTATCAGTCATTTTTAAAAATCAAACTAGCAAAATCTGTCATGATTTAAACTGACGTTTCAATAGACAGAATTAGTAAACAAATCTATGCCTGGAAACAAAATATTTTACTAATGTAAAAACTGGCGATTAACATGGTGGGAAAGAATCAGTCGTAAACATATGGTAATTGTATGATTGATTCTTTTAAACCATGTCAAGAGAAAATAAGTTACATTTTTACTCTCTTATTAAACTTTTTGACAGATAATTCCAGTTGCTATACCAATTATCTGGTAAGTTTCTTATAGTTTTTCCTTATTATCCTTGCTGTACAGACGAAGAAATGCAACCACTAGATAACGAGTATTGCAAGTTAAAGTCTGTACCCCCTCCCAATCTGAAAGCTGCACAGAGCAGATAGGCGATCTGCCACTTGGCGGCGTTGCGGTGATTCTTCAGCTTCATTGACATGGAGAGAACTTTGTGCGCCTGCATCACCAACCCCTCCATTTCAAGACAGTACGCCAGGAGGTTGAGGGCAGTGTCCTTGTATTGAAGCTCCTCCTTTTGGATGACCCAGATTATGTTCTCTAAAGCAACCATCTTATGACGGATCTTGTTTTGCCGGTGATAACACTGATGCTCTAAAAAATGAAGATATAATTTAGGATCCACCACGGCCCATGATTGCCAGTAGTCTAAATCAGGATCTAAAGAACCTGTGCATGATCCTGTCGAGCGGAACATCTCTGGAATAAGTGCTCCGGGTGTGCACTGAATTTCTGATTGGAGATAAGGCACGGGAAATGCATAATAGTTTCTAAACACATCAGTTGTTGAAATATTTTCATTAATAATTCTATGGAGGATGAGATCATTGGTATCCCATACGTTTGTATTTGATACAAGGAATGTGTAGTTCTCTTCAATATTTTGTAATATAGTTTCTGCCAATACGATATTCCCCTCCATGAGATAGCAAGCGGCCAGTTTTAGCTTTCCGGATGCAACATCAGAGCATGACCCCAACAGTAGAAACTCGTGCGCTAAGCCTAGACCTTCCTGGTCTATGACTTCTTGTTGCATGCATTTAGAGGCCAGATAGGATCCAATGCTGGAACAAACAAATGTCGTAAGTATGGTGTTAATCTCCTTTCGTACTCCATGTGAATGGAATGTTCTTTGTAATATGGATGGATGCTCTTGAACTCCTTCATTTAAAAGGCAAAACCAAGTATCCGATATCATGAGATGAACATGTATCAAAGAGAAATAAATATCTGTGTTTACGTCATCAATCTGTGTATGAGGAGACATGCAAACTCTAATCAGTTTCTGTCCTATCCCGCCATAGGGTATCATAGTAAGATACCTTCCCTTTTGTCTCAATAGATCGCGTAAACTACGAGTCAAGTTGCTTTGAATGGAATCATGCACTTTACCAAGAAACATATTTTCAGCCGGAATGAAATAATTAGGGCAATACCTTTTCTCCACCCAGGTACACAACATTATCAAACACAGATCAATGCAAAGCAGTAAATTTTGGGGCTGCCACAGAGCTGTTGGTGTGGTCTCGATCACGTAAAACATACATGTCTTACAGTGATAGCTGCTCAACACATTTTCCCCCACCTTCGGTTTGATGAAGTGTTTGTTGATCATTTTTAGTAAAACGTAACATCTGTATTGAGTTGAGTTGAATTGCCAGACTAGAATTTTCTCCCCATACGATAAGGATATTCTCCATTCAAGATGCTTTTCGGGACTTAATATTTGTCCTACTGGCACAAGTAGTGCCCCTGTTTTTTGTATAATGGAAATTGTTTCTTGTGATGGCCAATTGTGTGTTCTGCGCCGTGTTATCCACTCTGAGGCTGTATAAGGCCATGATAGGAGATTTAAAGCAATCACTTTATCCATGGATATATCATAAGCTATATAGTTTGTGTTGGCAGGTCCGTGATGCTCATCAGCATGTTTTCTTTTAAAAATGGAGTGATTATTGTACAGAACAGATCTTTCGTTCCTATCTAACATATCAGTGGATGTTTGTGCATTACATACAGGAACTGGTACATGACTGAGTACTCGTTGTAACTTGACATATCCAGGTGGAGTAGTGTCATCCGTGATCACGAGGAACACTGAAAGACCACGCGCCCAGAACTGAAGATCCTGCAGCAACGTAACTATTTTCAAACAATAAACTATGTCAATGTCTGATCGTAACGAATGAATAGTAGTCGCCTCCGCTTGACTCCCAAAAATATGAACTGTGTCCCCGTTATTACATTTTATTCTCAACATCTCCTCGGCCTGTTGCCACATTGCAATTCTCTTCCACCGAGCTTTCTCTCGAAGTCCTGTTGTGTCCAGTACTCTCATAAGTCTTAAGGACATGTCCTCATAGTAATCAGGAACTTCCATGTCGATTGTCAATCTGAAAAATCATAGCAGTTACAATGACTTAAACTCTTCTATATTTGTGATTCAATTTCTACTGTCACTAAACAGATTCGCTGAAATTCCTTCAATCTTGCTCCATTTTAGCTTAAGGCTATCAATATATCACCTGTTAAATGCATAAGTAAATACTAAAATAATGAGAAGAAGAGAAGAAAAGAAGAACAAATATAGTAATGATCATAATAATCTATAATTTAGATAGGTTACAAACTGGATTGCAAAATATCTTATTTTAGTACTAACGTGTCGATTTCTGCAGCTATTATTGTTGTCTAGATGTTTATTGTCATTGGCTGTGACCGATATGATCACAGTAGTAGTAGTAATTGTAGTAGTAGTAGTAGTAGTAGTAGTCCTCGCTATACATGATTGTAACCATATATAATCTCGTTATAATAGAGTCCTACAAAATTTTATAACCATTTAATGAATAATCAAGTCGTCTTTCGTTGCACGCTTGAAAACTTGCATTGTTCGATAAATATTTCTTATGTGATGTGGTTTTATTTTCAGAGTATATTTTGTTATTGTCACATGTTTCCTAATTTTTCCCACCAATATTTATCTATCCATGTTTTGTAAGAAACCAAAAATCCACCATTAAATACGTACATACAAGTTATAATTATATTCCCCATTCTTGTTCTACAATTTACGAAGAGACCATTTACACTGAACAAAAGGAAAAAGAAGGATATATAAAAATAGGTAAAGAATGAGACATATTGAGAGAAAATACATAGATACATAACAAGTAGATGAGCGAATTAATGGACAGATATGTGAGAGTGCGTGCATTGATGCCAGGTACACTTTCAAGATTCTTTTTACGAACTTGAATATTTTTAGAGGTAGTTGCATTTTATTTGATCATCTTACAGCTTCGAAGTAATAATAGTATGGCGACCTCTTCGATTCATCGTTTATGAGTCTGCTTTTCATTGTGTGTTAAAAATTTTAAAAACAAGTCGCTAACAGTAAGACCCATCAGTGAATGCCAATGATGTCATTGAAACATGGTTTCTTAATTGAAAGGTGGTCTGATTTTAGAGATTAGTTTCTTAATGTTCAAAATCACACGAAGCTGGTCAAATGCTTTTGTAATTAAACTGTGGTCTTATTCAAGAGACCACACCGTGGTCTTATGTAAGAGACAACATTGTGGTCTTATGTAAGAGACCACACCGTGGTCTTATGTAAGAGACCACACTTGTCCTTACAAGTTGATACAATATGCATAATCTTAAAACGAGATATTGTAGTTAAAAAAAAAAACGCGCGCATTGGGGCCACTAATAGGACAGAGGAGAAGTGGTGTAAATTGTGGAGTAAGAAGACATTTTGTCAAATTTGCTCTACTTTTGTCTGTACGATATGATTGACAATGACCGACCTTGCCTATAACTCTGGAGATATCTAATTCGGAGGTGTAGTCGCAAGGATTTGTTTCATTAAATCCCGTATGTTACTTTCGACCAAAAATTCTACTATTTTCCAGAAGACCAAAAAAATACATTTAAAATATATTTTAAAAACAAATTGGACAATCTTTAACCGAATCATCGTAACGTTCTTTCAGTTACAGCCTTGGATAGCAACAGGAGATATTTGTGAGGGACTTTACAGTAATAATACTATATTCTAGCACTCTTTTCAACCAAGCATATAAATTTGAATTTGCATAACTTTTCAGATATTTAAGCTAAGTGTGCACGTTTCATCTATTAACTTGATGCGACGTACCTAATCACAACAGTCGGATGTTTCGGAGTATAAACATATATATTTTAAATTGCATTTTTTGTTGTCAAAGAGTTAAGAAAATAGTTTACGAAAATGCGAATATTACGATGAGATTTTTTTAATGCAATGAACAGTACAAATGTACTCTCTAATTCTGAACCAACTCATAGCTTTTGTAATTAAATTCATTGAACAACGGTTTTAAAAACGTTAAAGTTATTTTGAACTAAGTCTTTAATAACTCCTTTGGTTTAACTTTAGAAACTCTTTTCAGGTGTTCTTTGTATTATAGTTGCTGAGATGTACTTTAAGAACTATCAGCCATCGGTTTCGAGTTTTCAAACTACAAGCTGGCTGAATAGGGGTTTGGAAATTATATTCGTGCTTTACACATATTAGTGTTAATTGTTTTATTTATAAACAGAAGAAATTAATAATAATAATAATAATAATAATAATAATAATAATAATAATAATAATAATAATAATATTATTATTATTATTATTATTATTATTATTATTATTATTATTATTATTGCAGCTTGATGCATCAGCATTATGATAATCATGATAATCATCATCAAACATTGTGTTCTTAAGCTTACTGTACAGACAGGTTGTTCTATAATGCTGTTAAAATTAGTTGCAATTATCACAGAAAGCTTGTTTAGGAGTAAACTTACACGTTTTATTTTAATAATTCTTTTCTTCGCGGATCAATTTCGAAATCACCCCCAATTCAATTCTCCAAATAGGTCGCTTCTGCATAATTTTACAAAAACCTTAGACACTTTTTTTCAAAATGTCAATGTAACGACGTTATTAGTCGAATGATCCGTGAAATTGATTGTTCAAGGTAACGTACCCTACGGATAGCAAACTTCAATTTTGTCTTTTAGTAACAATGGAATAATGGTTAACATATAACTATAATATAAATATGATATTCAGTTTTTCTGTGGTCAAACGTTGGCGGAAGGACAAGGATTCCATGTTTGCTCTTAGCATTCCACTTAATGTTGGCATTAGGCGGACATTGTATAATCATGATTCGAAAATGATTTTAACAGCATTATAGAACAACCTGTCTGTACAGTAAGCTAAATAATTAAAGTGAATATTAAATAGCGAAAGAAATAATTATGAAACATTAAATGCAAAACATGTTCTCAAGCACCACGCAAAATTAAAATGTTTGACTATAGACGATGTCATAAAAGCGAATGGCATCACGCCAACATAAGTGACGTCCGTTATGTAAAAGCTAAAATTATGAAAAGTTGAAATACCCGTATTTAATTCCCCGTCATAATATCTTGAGGAGACAGCAAAGATATAGTTGACACAGACAACATGTCCAAATCAAATAATCCGTGATATTAATATTCTGCAAAATTACTATTATTTGATGGTGAGATCAGATAAATAATAATGGTGCTGAAACATTTTTTTTCTCGGATAACTTGACCATTGCTCAGGGTCTCAACAGACCAACTTAATGATCACTAAGGACCTCGTCGAGCCACTAAATGATCTTTCCTAATGTTGATTGCATTGTTAGGTAGCTATTATAAATCGATTTGCATGAAATAGTCACATATAATAATCTTAATAATAATTATCACTTTTTGTGTTGAAAATAAAAGCACACAACTATTATTAATATCAGTAGTCTTTCATTTCTAATGCGATGGATGAGCAAAGATCAGGTTCTTGGTATTCCATACCCTCCTGAATGCAGCTCGCTGACCACTACAGTTTGTGTACCTCTGATATGTAATACTTATTTAAAAAAAATTTACGCTGATGACTCTGCATACAACGAAGTCCACTGAACAGTCCTGCAAGGCATGTCGTCAGAGATTTGTCTCAGGCATATCCTTCGCTAATGTAAATTTCTGTGAAGTTTAACCAATATTTACTTCAGCCTGCAATGCTGGTGCATTATTAATGATACAATGAAAACAGTTTAATCAACTTACCTTAATAACCCTCATTGACATTATATGTAAAAAATCAAATTCATTAAGCCGTTGCGAACAAAATGGCGACATAGTCTCAACTAGGATATAACAAATGACCTGGATCTATTTATAGCTAACAGAAAAATCAATAATTTGCGCGAACAAACGTCTTTTATTTAGCCAGTATTATAATCGGACAACTGGAATAAGCAGGTCAGGGGGTATTTAATGGGTGTTTATGTATTGATATTAGTGAGCCAGAAGACAAAACAACTACAAAACTCCTCCACTCACTCATTTATTATCGCCATCTTTCCTAACCAAATCCCTCACTTATCTATGTATGGATTAATAAAGCGGATTATTTGTTAGGAGTCTCGGTAAATTGGGACACCAACCGTTAGACATTTCGCAATACATGTGCACTGATTATCCGACTGTGACGTTCTTCTTACCTGTATTTACCCACCCATCCATGTTTTATGGAAAATGTACATACATAATGATACATTTATTCCCTGTAGAGTAAATACCACCTCTGAGGCTACTGCAGTGCCGTGGAGTGGTGGAAACAATTAAGGAAGGGTTCTGAAATCCCAAGTTTTTATTTTACATGGGTTATTGAGTGGTTGGCTCAAAATTTGAAAATACTCCACTGGCTATTCCCTATCGCTGTGTTTCACAGAAAAATCAGATCATGAATATGATGAGAGGCGGGTGAATAATGATAATGTCTGTCTGTCTGTGCCTGTCGGTCTGTGCCTGTCTGTAGATGTTTTCCACATGTGACTGTTGAATGCATCCTCTCTTGTGACAAAATTGCTACAAGTAGCCAGCCTTTCCTTTAGAAATACGCGCTGGACATGATTTTAAATATTCTAACATATGTACCACATACGCAAAACAGTATGGTATTATAAGATCATTATACCAACTTCAAACAAACTGTTTGCAAACAAGTACACATGAATTTGAAACACACGTACCCTATTTTCTATTTTACGATACTCACCATACACCATGTTTACTCTGCACTGTACCTATCACTGTCATGGTCACAAAATGACAGTTGTGGGGAATAATAGCCATTTTCTATATTTTTGAGGCATAAGCACTTAGTAAATAACACTTATAAAACAGAAACAAAACAAATATTACACGGTGTATTCAGAAGCTCACGAAAGAACAATTTGCCAACTTTTGCAAAAATAATTGACTAACAGTAAACTTTGCATGATGTAAACTTACTGTCTGCAACAATACATTTTAATTAACTTTCATATAGACTTATTATAGACTAACACATAATGAACATAGAACGCAATATTCATTTCAGTTAGATTGCTGACAACCTCCAATCTATTTCAATTCTAGCCTAAATATAGTCCAATATGTTACAGTTACATTTGAAACATGACAGACCTATCCTAAAAAACCTATCGACTACTTTCTAAACATTAAATCTTGTCCATATACATTTCATTATAGCAGCCTAATGTAAATTCCCGTTAGACCTCATAAACATTTTTCCCTTCTATTTATAGACTCAATTTGGATATATATATATATATATATATATATATATATATATATATATATATATATATATATATATATATATATATATATATATATATATATGCCTTATAAGAAACAATGAGAATGTAACATTAGCCAGCTACCTGAATAAAAGGACTTTGGCTGTCATGGGAAATTTTATTAGTCCATCGACATTAAACGATGGGTAAATGATGGTGGTACTATAAATTTAACATGGTGTTGCTCTAGGACGGTAAAATGAATTGAACATGGTTGGTCAGTACTACAGTTATAGAATGGAACATGGACATAATTTACTAATACTCACACCTAATGACCAACACCCACACATTCTGATCAATACACATTATTACCGAGACTGTACTAACCAATACCCACGCCTATTATCCAACTCACAGTCTGACTGACCAACACTTCGTCTATTCACTAACACCCATGCCTATTAATCTTCACCTAATATAGCTGTAAGGTTATGTCAAGAATGGATGTTAAATAGAAATTAACTCCTTGCAATCAAAACTTAAACCAGATAACCCTATAGCACAAATGAATCTTTGAAAAACAAAACTTCACATTAAAACCTCTATAACCTGATATTCCTGAAGTGTCACAGATGGATACAAAATGCTCACACAAAAGAATATTTACGATACTATGACACTTAACAAATTATTGAAGGATGTCAAATGTTTACAATAATAAAAAAACAAAAGAAACGTAAACACAAAAATTACATATGAAGCACAGACATTTGCAATGATACAGTAGTACAATTGCTTGTTAAAGATCTGGATGAGCTCGATAAAGGTCTATTAAGAAGGGGAAGGATATACAATCTTTTTAACATGCCCCACCCATTTTCACTATTATTTTTATGCTTTTCTTGACGATTGGCCTATATACCAATACACGCTTTAAACGCCTTTACCTTTCCACGCAGACTCGTCTATACCATAATGTACTATAGGTACATCAGGTATTCATGATTTGAACAATATGCTGCAAATGATGGTGGCGGATTATATGCTAGTCCATATGTTTCATTGACTTGAGAACGGAAGATAAAGTGGGTCAACATATCTTTATATAAATTGACCACGGATAGAAAATGAATTTGAGTATGTATCCATCAAAACGCGTCGCCTATAATGTGTTTAGCAATCAAAATGCATGATGGTGTGTCACACCACATCCCCCCCCCTCTCTCTCTCTCTCTCTCTCTCTCTCTCTCTCTCTCTCTCTCTCTCTCTCTCTCTCTCTCTCTCTCTCTCTCTCTCTCTCTCTCTCTCTCTCTCTCTCTCTCTCTCATAGTGATATTAACTAAAGTTCAAATTGCCATAATGCAGGGTTAGGTAAATTTTATTAGTACCCACATGCAGGTTTATTAATTTCTTATTTTAATTATAGGCCAAAAGATTATGTTTGATGACACAAAAATTTCCGGTATATGCTGAGGACATGTTATTTTAGAATTTCTTCCCGTATGCCTTCGTACGTAAGTTCGGCTCCTGACATTATTATCTTCTTATCGAAAAGTACGCGTACACGAGTATGAATTTGCGCGTGAATCTCTGTGGCTTTCTTAGATGACTCTCGGAAAAGTTTACGGAAACTTTCAGCTGATAGTGCCGTAGTAGCGCTTTCTTGAGAGCTTCGTAATCATCTATTTCAGAGGGTGCCAAATTATGATAAACATCCTTGGCAGCGCCTTGCAAAAATGCCGAAATAATAACAGCCCACTGTTCTTTGGGTATTTGATGTATTAAGGCTAACTTTTCAAACTGAGTTAAAAAGTTATCAATAATATCATCCTTGTCGTTGAACATTGGCATGTTTATCTGGACGGTACGTCTATCCTCAGTTCTTCTGCTTGAGGGTCCTGAATGTACGTTCAATTCTTCGCCCCTCCTAGATTCCTGTTCTATCTTTAGTCTTTCCATGGCTAACGCATGTTCTCTCTCTTTATTCCTTTTCTCGGCTTGCAGTTTAGCTAACTCAAGTTCTTTTTTCCTTTTCTTCTCGGCTGCCTGCTGTTCTCTGTGCTCTACAAATTCATCTAACTGGGTCCCTTCATAACCTAGATCTTCGGATCTGAGAACTTTAAATTCTCGCGCAAGTTGCCTTAAAGTTGCCATTCTTGTCTATCTGTCTTGTCGCTAACTCACTTACCTAGATTAGCTATCACTAACCTGTTTTCTGCCTTCAAGAAAACAACTTCCCTAGGAATACCTACAAGTATCCTAACTCAGTAAAATCTTACCTACAGACTTACTTAAAAATCACAAAAAAACTTAAACGGCTTTCAGGCAGTACAAACCATGAATTTTCCCTAAATTCGGCTCGTCTGCAGCACAAGTGCAAATTACCCTGGGGAATACTTCCTTAATTATCTTTTCTCGCAATAGTATTAAGGCAAAATATTTCTGGGTTACTTAAATACGTCCAACCAACCTCGCTTCAGCAATTTCAGGTACGGAATCTTAATTTCTTACAATGTCATGCAACATTTAAACAATTCAAAAATCATGCATAATTTCAAAACCTAGATAAGTATAGATATTGACTCAATTCACACTCGTAGTTTCCTATTTTAACTAATACAAATATATCACTGACACAGTGTTGTATTTCTTTCAATATACCCTCAGATCTGCTTTTATCCACTGTTCAAATGTCCCCGGACATAAAAATGTGATAAATTTGCGGCGTTCAAAACACAAAAACCTTTCCACTACGGGTCGTTGCTAGGGAATGACCTCCCACGGTTTAATTTACCAAGTCTGGATAGATAGAAAGAAGAATGCAGATCTCTGGACAACTATATTGAAGAAATAAACACAACGAGCCCCCTTTCAATAAACAAATATAAAATTTAATTAGTTTAACAACAGAATTTAAAATGATAACAAATCAATTACTTGGTTACAAAAGAAAGAAAAATGTATTAACATGTACTCAAATAAAAAAACAACAAATTTTATTTCGATTACTTGTTATTGACAGAACTAATTCAATTTTTCATTGCCTACGAGATGTGACCTTTGAGTGCAACGATGAACGACATCATCACCTATCTTATCCGAACATCGAGTCTTCCGTTTGTCCCTGCTCTGCCACTCCTTGTTTAGTCGTCTGTGCCTGGACTCTTGCCAGTCGAACTCTGATTTAACAATCGCATCTGGACCTAGACTTCGGCTCAGAATTTGCTCTGGTACTTGGAATTGGTAAATTAATTTTCAGGGAATCTCAGGAGAGTTCAGAAATCTCGGGGAAATTCAGGAAAATTGTTTTCTCGCAATAGACAATAGGTCATATTTCCAAGTATATCTATATTTTTACATTAATTCGGCTCAGAAAACAAAAGGCATAAATGATGTTGCACTCACGTTCACTAATTCCTATGTTTACATAGACGGTCATTGCATGTCCTGACCTTAATTCGGGTACAAGCTAGCGGAGATTATTAAATTCCACTCCATGCTAAGACATATGTGCCCATATTTAACACACCTTGACTTCTTACATTAAACTATCTAGTAGTGTTAAATTACATATGGCTTATCCCCTCAAATCTAACTATTCTAAAATAGTTTACGTGGTCAATTAAAATAACAAACTAGTATATGAATATACACTCAACACGTGTCATACTAGACAGAGAGTTAAGTCATAAAATAACGAAATATTACCCATCATTTATCAAGCTTAATTCTTGAAAATTCATAAGCACTCCTATGTATTGAATATTCAATTACATGCAATTTTGCCGATTCTTCAAATGAATTGATAATTAGAAAATCAAAGAATAAAATATCGTGACTAACATGTCAGTAAACCCTAAAAAATGAAATCATACATACATACATCATAACATCAAAAAATTTGTAAGAAAATCGACAAATGAGATAACATATTAAAATCGGGAAACTAAGATTACGTACCTTTTGCCGTTTCCAATAAGAACCTCAAATGTAGAGTTTGTCTCCTTTCTGAGACAACTCTCACGATTTATTGCAATTACGAGAGACGTCTTTCACGTTTCCCGGAGTCGACCTCCTACTTATCGCAAGAACGATTGAAGACTGAAGAATTTCTTCAAAACAAAACTCTTAATTCCTTACAGAGTTACGCAAATAAACCCCTATTAACCAATCAGAATCGACTGTTTCCTAAATATTCACCGCAGAATTTTTTATTGTCAAGACTGTTATTCATGCCGTAATTAACATTTTTTTGAACAATTAATTATTGCCAAGCTTCCCTCTTTAACAGGTTGATTTTGGGAAGAGACTTATGTCATACCCTTGTACCATAGCATATGACTCAGTCAAGTTTCGTCGCGTGGAACGAATTTCCTTTGACGTTCAGAGATGAAATGAAAATAATCATATAACTGTCTCTAGCCCTTTCTACTTTAATTAAGTTGTCTTCGATACAATTCATTTAACCAATGCTTCTAAGAATTTTCAAAATTCGACACATCACACACACAGACAAACACATGTATGTATGTATGTATGTATGTATGTATGTATGTATGTATGTATGTATGTATGTATGTATGTATGTATGTATGTATGTATGTATGTATGTATGTATGTATGTATGTATGTATGTATGTATGTATGTATGTATGTATGTATGTGTGTGTTTTAAAATTTTACAGATACATTCCTTAATTTTATTATAAAAAACGTAAAACTCACAGTAGTAAATTATCACCAATTTAGCACGATTTACCTGTACATGTATTACATATTAATATATTTCCAAAAATGGCGAACATTCCATTAATCTTTGAAATTCTGACGAATGCAATTGGATAGATGGGAGTAATCAAATTTCAAAAAAAAGCAAGCAAAATCTCTTTAGTTTGTTTGCTACATTTAAGCTAGCATTATGTGCTATTAGTTCAAAATCCCTAAAACATTAAGGGTGATATGGAGCGGAAACCAAATATATATATTCTATTGGACCTGTGACAAATGAGAAAAAAAATTAAATAGAGGAAGCAAGCAAACTAAAAATAACAAATACACAATTTGAACTGGCATTTTTCAATCATGTTCTATAAATGATTTATTTACAGAAAACACCATATTAGTATTTAAACTGACAGACAAGTTAAAATCTAAAACCTAAGAAATAAACTGTAAATAATTCAATTCAAAAGCAAGCGTTTTAACTAATCAACTGAAATGAAGGTAAAAGTTCGAAATTTAAATGATGATTTTGACTAATATTTCTTTAATAAACTGTTAATTTCATCACAAAGAGCAAAACAATGACTTGTACAGCATCAAATTGTTCAGGATTTATAAATGTGATTCTGTATGTAAATTATTATATAGGTTCACTTCTGACAAAACTTCAACATTTTGTGTCCTGCGTTTCACATCTGTTAAAAAGCTGACCATCAAAACAGTAAGTCAACAAAGTTATCGTCGTCAGACAACATATTAAAGACGTTAGGGTCAAATTCCTTCACGGCATATTCGGTTCCTGGAATATTGTAGTGAGCATCCTTATATTTCTGTACGTGGACAGTGTCCGGCCACTCTCTCATTTCTTGAAGTGCAGCTTCGAGTGTTTTGGCTGAGACATATTTCCAGTATTTTTTCCGCGCATTTATGCGTACATGAAGGTAAGGTGATCTGCTGAAGAGGTCTTGGAATTCGCAGTCTACAATATCTAATACTGGCTCATAATGGTTGTTAAGGTGTAATATGTACATGCTACTCTCTAAGGCAGAATTTATTGGAGTATACTTGTTCCAAAAAAATTCTGCTCCGTGCCGTACGTACAATACACGTCAACTTTCGTGTTTAACATACTTGCAACAGCTCTTTTTTTTCCACATCCGTACCCCATTTTCCGTCTTCCCAAATCTGTTGTCGCTTAAGTGCTTGCTTAAGCATGGTCTATACACGGCAATATGTAACCGATTTGCTACCATTCCTGCAAATAGTCCGCATTATTACGTATGAGATTAATACATCTGTTGCCATCCAATCAAAACAGTCCCAGCTGTCACGTGCAGCGTCTTTGTTTAGTTATTCTTAGTCTGAAGCTAAGGGCAACAGCAAGCATAATTATGTCGAAAGATAATTCTGTCGAAAAGAACTCTACAACATTTTCTTATTCATATGTGCACATTTTCCTGACATTCACACAAAGTACTTTACATACCGGAACTGTTATTTCCCGTTTGTCTTTTTCTATTCTGTGATTTATCAGGACATTAATTTCCATTCCTTGCGCCCGCCTGGAGTTTCTTTGTATACCAACAATGGTGTCACGCTCTTCCAGGAAACAGAGGTCAGTCCCATACGAATTGGACAATCCTTTTAACTGGACTACCCTTCATTTAAAGAGGAAACTTGAATCTATAGGCATTAAAGTGTCTGCAGCTATCCCGAAGCACGCCTTGAGACAGCTATATATTGATAATGCACCTTCTACGGTTTCACGGCCTGCTGATCGACTACAAGAAAGGAACAACTCAACTCCAGCGCATCCCGGTGTAAGGCAGTCTGAAGATGAAATATCCGTCCGTCCACATCCAAATCCACCTTCACGTCGCCGTCGCGCAACCATTGTTCGTGCGGATAATGAACAGACATTGGATCCAGCGGAAGTCATTGGAGCGGAAACGGTGGTACAAAGTAATATACCGGAAGTAGAAACTACGTTCAACATGGCCGCCACCGACATGAACACCTTGTCTCCAACAAATATAATGACATCAATTAATTCCATTCAGCAATCCATCGTCTAACTGAATAATTCCATCACTGACATCAGGGCACGACAACAGGCTTTTTCTCCGACGTTTCCGTTAGCCGACTTGACACCTCTCGCAACATTGCCGGTAGTCCAGCCATCGATGTCGCTCAATAATCTGATGCAAACCACACGAGTTTCGCCGGAAATTCTACCGGCAATCGACGTGATATCCAAAAGCCAGAGGAGGCAGATACTCGAGGGTAAGCACATCAATCTTGCAACACTTTTGCTACCTCACATAGAATCAGATATGTCAAATCTAGATGACAAGGTTGGAAAGAGCGATCCCCGATTGCTTAAACGTCTGACCCTCAGTGAATTCATAACGGCCTTCGGTAAATTTAAACGGATCATCTGCTCAGTTTACCCCAACAGACGCCATGAATTGGACATGTACGAGGCTGACATTATAAAAATCGCCAATGCTTATGGAGACATTTTCTATGACTATCATAATGTCTACTCCACTCAGGCTGCTATTGCCCTGCGTGATTACAAAATAAAAGTAAACTGGGCTCTGAGGGATCAAGCTGCTCTTCAGCTATTGATTGGAGGCCGGAAAACGACGACATGCCACATCTGCAGTTCGGTTACTCACCCAACTGACTTCTGCCCACAAAAAAATAAGTACTACTGATCCCTTTGTAAACATAGCTAACAAAAAAAATTCGGATGGTGACAAATATGGCCGACCAAGATAGATAATGGATGGAAGAGAACTGTGCAATAATTTTAACTCCACACGTGGTTGTCGCCGAACTGGTTGCCAATTCTTACATATTTGCAATCAGTGCCGGGCCAAAACACATGGAGCAGCTGCCTGCCCAAGCAACGCAGTACACTCACTTTCCAGCAATCTTGCAAACAATAACCCTCGAAAATCAGTGCATGATAAGACACAACAAATCTGACAAAATTTCTTGCCACATGCGACCACTTCATTGACATTGACAGATTGCAGCTTGAACTTCTTCATCATCCAGATCAGAACTTTGTTCAGTACTTGTCTTCTGGACTCAGACATGGTTTTGACACCATGGTGTAAAAAACTCAATTACCTACAAAAGAGTGTAAAAACTTGCTGTTTGCTTCAAAACAACCAAATATTGTGGATCAATTATTGGCAAAGGAATGTGCTAAGGGTTTCATGCTTGGTCCTTTTCCATCACTACCATTTCCTAATTATAGAGTCAGTCCTATCGGCATAGCAGAAGGTAAATATTCGAAAAAGAAGAGACTTATCATTGACTTGTCATCCCCCCATGACGATCCCGCTCATGCAAGTATAAATGACCTTATTGACAAAGATCAATGCTCCCTAAGCTATGTCAAAATTGGTGATGCCATTCGAATCATTCATAGTTATGGAAAGGGAGCTATTATGTGCAAAGCCGACATATCAGATGCTTTCAAACAGAATCCCATCACTCCTTCACAATGGCACCTATTCTGCGTAAAGTGGAGAGGATCTTACTACGTTTGTGTTCGCCTACCATTTGGGTCACGTTCAAGTCCAAAATTATTCGATACTTTACCTCTGGCAATTTGTTGGATAGCCAAACATAATTATGATATTGGTGTTATTTTGCACCTCCTTGATGACTTTCTTACAATCGATCCTTCATCAGCGTTTGGTGAGAGAACCATGGTTTTGTTGACTTTAATTTTCAACAGATTGAAGATTCCCACAGCTCCAAATAAAACCATTGGCCCATGTACAGTTATTGAATATTTGGGAATCATCCTGGACTCAGAACAAATGCAAGCACGATTACCACCGGATAAAGTAGTGCGTATTGTAAACTACATTGAACACTTTCTTGACAGGCGAAGTGTCCGCAAGCGAGAACTGCTACAGTTACTGGGCCACTTAAATTTTGCTACCCGTGTTATCTTGCCAGGACGTGCGTTTGTCTCATACCTGATAGGACTATCAACCACAGTCAGGGAGCTTGACCATTACATACACTTGGATACAAATTGCAGAGAAGAACTTTACATGTGGCATGAATTCTTGACTAAATGGAATGGGGTTTACTTGTTTCTTGACAATCAGTCCACATCATCATATGATCTTGAGTTATACACAGATGCGTCTTCCACAGTAGGATATGGTGGGTACTACAAAACTAGCTGGTTTGCAGCTGCATGGTCTGACGATCTTAAAATGCTTTTTTTCTGTGGAGAATGATTTCTCTATGGCATTCCGGGAGTTGTATCCTATCGTCGTGGCTGCTATTATTTGGGGGACTGAATGGGCAGGCAAACGCATAATATTTATATGTTATAATATGGCCAAAGTGAATATACTTCAAAATGGGAGATCGAAATGTATGCATATAATGAAATTGATGCGTAAACTTACATGGTGTGCAGCTTCTTCTAACTTTTATTTTTCTGCCAAACACATTCCTGGAATTGTTAATAATAATAAGGCAGATGCCTTGTCCCGACTTCAATTTCAGAAATTTCACACACCGGCTCCAGATGCAGATCTACAACCATGCAAATGCCCAACACCCTCAGAAGTCTTGTGGACCTGGATAAAGAGGTAGATATATTATGGAACCAGGCTTTAAGCCCTGCCACACAGATTGCTTATAACACTGCATTCAATGAATTTAGGACCTTCTTGCTGATGTGCGGCTTTTCCTCGAACATGCAAGTTCTGTCATATATTATAGAAGACACTTTGATCTACTTTGTGACACACTGCGCAAGAGTCCTCAACTTAAAGTATTCTACTATAAATTGTACTTATGTGGCATTAGATTCAAGTACATGCAGGCTAGTATACAATCTCCGTTCACAGACAGAAACACTCTGCCTCGTCTTGCCACTATCCTCCAGGCCATTAAAAACCCATGGTTCATTTGCAAAACTGCGCCAGCCTATTACATACAATATCCTGACAAGTATTTGTACAACTCTGCGAGGAGAAGTATTCGACACGCACACATATTTGCTATTGTTGACCGCCTGTGTGGTTGCTTTTTTTTGGATTTGTGAGATGTGGGGAATTCACTGTTCGGGATTACTTCGATCCAACTATCCATCTATGTGTTGGCGATGTCCACTTCCACATGGAGACTGCTTTTCTGAAGTTGAAATCATCAAAAAGTGACCCTTTCCGTAAGGGAGTGACTGTTCAGTTGCATGCCACAGATCGTACTATATGTCAATACTCTGCTATGAAGACTTTCATGCAATTCAGGAGACTTTCATTACCCCAGCCATATGACCCACTATTCATTACGGTTACAGGTCAAGCCTTATCAAGAGTTGTGTTCCTTAATCACATGCGATGTGTCTACTACAAGATGGGAATAGACACTTCCAGGTACAGTGGCCATTCATTTCGTATAGGGGCAGCTTCTTCAGCAGCGGAAGCCCGTCTGGAAGACCATATAATTAAAGTTCTAGGCCGCTGATCTTCCGATTGCTACACAAGATACATTCGCACACATCACAGTACTATTCAGGCAGCTCAGAGGGGCATGGCCATGGATGCAGATAGCATTATACAGCGACCATGATCATCCTACATTCAACATACAAGGACAATCCTGCCATCCTGTGTGCATTTTTCTTGTTCCAGTTCTACATATTCTGTTCTATGGGATGCAAGTGTTGTGGTTCCAGTTTCAATAGCCATTCATAGTGGTCTATATTCATTACATGTGTTGACATTGTGTGGCTGTTGTGCTAAATATTCATTATGTGTGGAGTTCTGTACGCGTGTGATTCCAATGTGCTTAATGTGGCAGTTGTGCATTTATTGTTTTCATTGCCATATGTGCTCGTGGTTTAATTCATGGAGGTGTTTGTGCATTTTCATGGTATTCTTCTACTCATTTCATGGATGTGATCTTCTAGATTCTCATCAAAGTTGCAGGTGGTACAGTTATACAGGGAGCTACTCCCAGACATTCGCTCCAGACTTGACATTTTCATATATCATTGACCTGTCGCTTTTCACGTGGAATTGTAGTGATAACATGAGGTTCCTTGCAATTCTTGATTTATTCCTACATTTATACTTTCTTTACATTATTGTAGATATGTTACTGTTGTATCTAGAAATATTTAACTTCATTGAACACTGGTGGTTTCCCCAACTTATTACATTCTTGGGGGGACAACATCTGCTGCGCATATGTTCTAATTGGGCATTCACTTCATTCAAATTCAGTTTATTCACCCAAGAATCTAATGTCAGCAATATATTGCTTATTCAAACTAAACCCTTTGAGTGAAGTCCACACAACTGCCGATGTCATCCCAACCTTCGTTGGACAACCCAGTCATCGCTGGGCCCCTTCAGTTTCTGCTGAAGAAACTTTACTCAAAGGTTATCCATAACATTCTGTCAGGGAGTTTCACAGACCATCTGTGACCTCTGTACAACCATGTTGTGTCATTCAGTAGCGACTAAATCACTCACTGACAGAATGAAACAAAACAGTTTCATCAGTAGCAGCAGACAGTCCCTCAAGGCAAACTGATAATTCTAAATAAAAACTTAACTGGATCTGTGTTTTTGTTGTGTATAAATTGTCGTTTAAGTGCTTGCTTAAGTATGGTTTATACACGGCAATATGTAACCGATTTGCTACCATTCCTGCAAATAATCCGCATTATTATGTATGAGATTAATACATTTGTTGCCATCCATTTAAAACAGTCCCAGCTGTCACGTGCAGCGTCTTTGTTCAGTTATTCTTAGTTTGAAGCTGAGAGCAACAGCAAGCATAATTTTGTCGAAAACCGCCACCATCCCCGCCTCAACGCCTACAGTGTTCAATGGACATGGGAGTGTCTGTTCTACTGCATGATACTTAACCTAATAAAGGGCATTCACTTCATTCAAATTCAGTTTATTCACCTAAGAATCTAATGTCAGCAATATATGGCTTATTCAAACTAAACCCTTTGAGTGAAGTCCACACAGCTGCCGCTGTCATCCCAACCTTCGTTGAACAACCCAGTCATTGCTGAGCCCCTTCAGTTTCTGCTGAAGAAACTTTACTCAAAGGTTATCCATAACATTCTGTCAAGGAGTTTCACAGACCATCTGTGACCTCTGTACAACCATTTTGTGCCATTCAGTAGCCACTGAATCACTCACTGACAGAATGAAACAAAACAGTTTCATCAGTATCAGCAGACAGTCCCCCAAGGCAAACTGATAATTTTAAATAAAAACTTAACTGGATCTGTGTTTTTGTTGTGAATAAATGTTTGATTATAATTATTTTGTTAAAGTTTCATTAGTGTATTGCTCAAATATTATGCTGTTCTTTGTCATGTATTCTATAACCTTCTATCTGATCTCAGCGTAATGAGTATGAACTCCAAAAATGGCGTAGCTAAAAGTGCGGAACAAGCAATTACCCTCACCTCTCATTTGCGCATGTTTTGCTGGCCTTGAATTGATGCTCACTTGTCTGGTAGAAACTGTCTTCTGATAGTTCTTAACTTTAAGACCGAAAAATCTCGACTTTTCCTTATGCCAGTTTTAACTGGGAGGGTAAAAACAATCCTTGTTTCAGCCTCAACATAAAGAATTCTAACATCATTTGCCTCATATTTATCCCCAACACCTCTAGATTTTTTCCTTTTCTTTGGAGGTAGGAATGTTTCATCCTCTGGATTATTCTGGCCACCCATTTTCCACCTTAATTTCGAGTCTTCTTGATGACTTTAAATGGTCACTTCAGGTTCCTTTTTTCGCTTGCCAGCGATACGTGTTGCGTTCACCTTTTCACTACAATACCCATAGTTTTGATCTTAATCTTTCTTGGGAGATGATGGTTCATTTAGTAATATAAGGGAATCAGTTACAGTACTTCTGTCATTACTTACGACATTCTGTTCACTGTCCTTGACTTCTTCATGCTTTCTACTGATATAATCATTCCTCCCATATTTTGTGTAATTGTTACTTTTCATTTTCTTCACGCCAGTATATGCCATGTTAGAACTGCGCTAGTCAGTGTCTTGATTTGTTTCATGTTTAAACTTGTACTCCTTTAGTCTGCATCCATTTACAGCTACACTTCGACCATTCAGTCTATAGCAACCCAATTTTAACACTTCTTGAATTGTGTAAGGTCCAAACCACAACAGATTTATTTTTCCACCTTTTCTTGTAAACTTTCGAGTGTTATGAAGCAAAACTTGATCAACCACTTTAAACTGAGATGGTTTGATTTAAGAATCATAATACATTTTCTGTTTTTTTTAATGCTTTTTATTTATATTTTTCTGCTGCATACTGCCAACATTCTGTTAATTTCAAAAACATGTTTACTCTTTTGTTTAAATTTTCCTGGTTGTTTAAGTCATCTTGCGTGCTAGATGTTGTTGGCAACTGTAACTCAACAGGAAGCCTGGCTTTTCTACCATATACCAGAAATAATGGTTGTATTTTCGTAGTACTGTGCTCTGCTGTTCGATATGCAAATAGCACATATGGCAACTTCAAGTCCAAATCGTCGCAGGTTTTGTTCACAAAGCTGACGAGCTTGTTCACAAAGCTGACGAGCTTGTTAGAAAGAGTACGGTTGAAACGTTCTGTTTGACCTCCAGTTTGTGGGTGATATGGAGACGCAACTTTGTGACATATTCCAATTTTTTCACAAAATAACTTGTTCCGTTCATTACAGAATTCTCTACCCTGGTCCGTTATTAAAGTGTCCCGAATTCCGTGAGTGCATACAAATTTAACCAAGCTGTTAATTACAGTTGCAGCATTTTTGCTAGGCACTATGACAGCATCTACCCACTTAGTGTGTGTGTGTGTGTGTATGTGTGTGTGCACTAATTCGAGGTATCATGGAAAGAATATGGTACAGTCTGAATTAGCAAATGTTATCCTAGAGAACACACAGAAAACATTATATTAGGCATTTATCCGATGTCAGCAGGATCTGAATATATTCTAAATTTGGAGGAATAATTTAAGATGATGACAAAATCTTTATTATTGAATCCAAAGTATTTTTCCCTGGTGAGTTTTGATGAACATCTTTGTTTTCTTCTATATCACGGTTTGACACTCAATTTTTGCCATGTCCCAAAAGTATTTGCAACACAAATCAGCGCTGGAGTAGGTCATGTGTTGAGGACGGTTATGCCAAGCGACTGCCGTGGGAGAGTCGATTTATCTAATTTGCATAGATAACGAGTAGCAGAGAACCCAATTGTCTTAAGTACATATACGAGACGTGCTGCAAAAGTTATGTTGTTACACACCACTACATTGGTTGAGAATGTTGACACAAACTTAAAAAAAAGTTTTGATCAGCAGCAACGTTTATTTAAAGATGGACTTTTTTTTACTCCAGATATAAAATTGAAAACATGATTATTCCATTTTACCAACCCACCCCCATATTAAAATTGTAGGTTGCTATGCAACATTTGGTCAATCATTTACTTTCCTTCAGGCAGTAATCTAAGCTCTATTGCCTCGTGCATGAGCTAATTATTTTTTTTTTGTATTAAAAAACAACTCTTGAAAATAATCAGGTTAGTTACGCAAATGAAGATTGTGTTTATAGATAAGTTGCCTGGAAGTATTTAAGTAAATTTCAAAAATATTTTCATTGGATTGCGTGTCCTGACTTGTGTAAGTACGCTGTATAATATTCCTTTATTTTAAAAAGGGCTGGGGGTGTGGTGGATTTTTTTTTCCTGAGAGGTTTGACTTTGAGAGGTAAATTATTTTGCGCATTGTTAAATACCAATCAAATATATAATTTTAAAATTTATAGAGCAATTATGGTCAGCTATGTGTTATTTATTTGTGTTTTGAAACTTTATGATATGAACTCTTAGGGCTCGATCGCCGTATTTAAGGGAGATGACCCGTCATGACTTTACACTACACCAATTTCATTCAGAAACCAAATATGTTGTATTTTAATTGACTTGTTGGTACTTTAGTTTTAAATTATACATTTTCTGGGAGAACTTTAAGTAATTTATTTAAATCTCCATTAATGTAGTAATATCACAGGAGTCAGACATTATATGAACAAAGCTCGATGAAATCTGACAACAAGAAATCACCTAGTCGGTACTATGAATTAATGTATGCACATACGAATGGTCACCTTGACCTTTATTAATTTATTGCATGATATGACAAGGTTGGTAACATATTTCCATCTTAGAATGAAATAATAATCTTGGTATACAAATGGCAGCCAACCTGGCTTACGTATTAATATCTGTCTGCAACAGAGGTAAGTATCTAAAAATCTACATGGTTGAGGGGGTGATGAAAAATATGCCGATTTGTTATAGTACTAGTGAACTTTAATAACGAATATAAGGTACATGCTGATTCTTTTAGCTGCCTTGTCACAGGAAATGTTCGAATTTGTTGTTTTTTTTCTTTCGAAAATAAATGTAAAAAAGAGAGGGATTGGTGGTAGTATCGGTTCAGTATAAAAGCCACCAGTTGTATAGTCCAATGCTATATTATCGCGGGCTCTATATTATCGCGGCAAACGGAATTTTCCGATTAAAATTGGACACGCGTCGTCTTGCGATTGTTGACGTATGTAAAGTTGTAAAGACGCAAATATCTTATAGCGAAATTTCTTATAAAATGTTAACATTTTTATAATTTTACAACGAAAAAGAATGAACATTACTTTTTTTTGTAAAGTGCATGTAATTACTTTCATCAGCGTATACAAAACTCCAGTAAAACTTGTTATTCCTGCATTGGATGTGATTAAGAAATATATTTATTGTAACGGCTGATGTTTGATGATTATAGGTCATATCCTGATAGTGACGTGTCATTACACGTTTAAGGTTGCAATTTGATTTCATGGTAGCCATTATGGACCCAAATTGACAAAACACTGCTAACGAGCCTACTTATCCAACATAAATAGAAAAGCAACAATAATAGTTAAACTACTTTCAAAATTAGCAATGTTTCAATGATATTATTAATAATTGATTTATTTGTCTATATATATATATATATATATATATATATATATATATATATATATATATATATATATATATATATATATATATATATATCCCCACATTGCACTTAATTCAAAGTGATACATATTTTTTTACTGCTGTTGTTATCATGGATTTCAACTTAACTGATATTAGTGTATTTAATTTAGTCATTTAATCCTTTATTTTGGTGAAAATTTTCAGCCAGTGCAAGCATGAATGTTACATCTTATCACCAAGTTGAAATTTGTGTTTATTATAACATGTGCCATACATAATTTAGGTAAATATTGCGATAATAGAGTTATTACCTTATGGTATGGTAAACTGGGTCAGATGCCATATGCAGTTTTATTTACATTATTGTGATTGGATTGAACGATATCATTTATAGAAACAGAGGGAAAATCAGAGAAATTTTACAATTTGTAACAATGCAGCAATAACAGATCGGTTTTATTGTGTACTGATAACAACATTATGTACTGTGATAATACAGCTTTCCAGGCTATAAAGAATTAACCTTAATACCTCAGTCAGAATCTTACAAGCATCCTTTCAACAAAATTCATTAATTAGCATTTATTTGCTTTTTTTAAATATAATATTATAATTTGTCTGCAATAGGTCATTGTCAGATGAAAATATTCCAAACAAACTGTCCAGTGAGACCTTAAGGACCAATGTCATTTTTTTCAGTCTTGTCAAATTTCATTAGCTATGCCATAAATCATTTCCTTATTACCACCATGTCTTGAATCTGACATAGTAGGGTATTCCAAAACATATACTTTCTATAGATTTGATAGTAGTAAATCATAGTAGAAGGGAGCTAACTCAGCACTGTCAGAGTTAACAGGTATTGTTTCTGATCCAATCTTCTAATGAACAACGAAGAATCTTATAAGTTTGATACGATGTAGTTTATTGAAGTATTTCACTTGTTCATTTATTTCAATATTTCAATTAGACTGGCTCTGGGAGCATTTAAAACATCCGTGTGTGAAAGCCTGCTCGGTGAAGAGAATGAACCATCTTTATCCCAACGTAGAGAATTGCTTTCCGCACAGTATGCTTTCAAATTAAGACCCAACCACCTGAACCTAGCTTTTTAGGCTGTTTTAGAACCCAAATATAAAACCTTGTATTAAAAAAATCAAACATCACACCTACCTTTGGCATTAGAATATCACCATTCCTTGAAAATACCCAAATTGATCTTTCAAAAATTCTGAAATTGACCGTCTTTGCAACAGCTCTTTGACTACTTAAGCAACCAAGGGTACTTTTCACGCTAAACAATGGGAAAAAATCTGAGATAAACCCTTCCATATTCCACAACTCTTATCATGAACTCCTCACTCAATTTGAAAATTATACAAGAATATATACTGATGGATCAAAAGATGTGGAAAAGGCTGCTGCAACATTCGCTAGTGGAAAACACACAACATAAGTTCGCTTGCCAAATCAGCCGAAATCAGATCAATAGACCTTCCTTTGCAATATATTTCAAGCAAGCATATTTTAAACAGCATTATCTTCTCCGATTCACTATCAGTACTTCAGTCACTACATAATATAAAACTGGAGAATCCATTATTAGCTAATATTCTCCTTAAACATACTGATGTGAGTATCTCGCACAATATAGTATATTGTTGGTTACCCAGCCATGTTGGAATTAAAGGTAATGATAAAGCAAACCGCGCTACTAAAATGACATTATAATTAGAACCATCTGATTTTAAAACACCACATACTGAATTTAAACATAGTATCAAAAACTGTTTACGTCAGAAATGGCAGTGAATACTTCAAGCCAAGCCTCGGAAAAGGGACCCCTTCCTACAGAGCCATCTGTAGGGAGGAGGTAGTCATTACAAGAATTCGAATCGGTCATATTTATTTAACCCACTCCTCCATACTAAAAGAAGACCCAACAGAGTGCATATCTTGCATTGAGCTATTCACTGTTAAGCACTTTATGCTGGATTGTTTTGACCTGCAATCTACGCGTAATCAATATTACAATGTGCAAGACACGAGGGAGCTCTTTGATACAGTTAGCATTTCTTGTATTATAGCCTTCCTTAAGGAAGTAAAATTTTATCATAAGTTATGGCATTTGTTATCACCTTGAACATTTTTATGTGCTATGAATGTCTGATTGTTAGATTTTAATTACCTTTCATCTGTTTTTGTTGTCATTAATTATTTGCACTCCTGTTGATTGGTAAACTTTATTTATCACCGTTACCTTTTTCTATCATTTTACCTTTAACTATTTGGTTTCGTATTGCTGGTAGATATGAAACCCTTTACCACTTGTGAATGATATTGAGACGGAAACCAACTGTTTTCTCCTGGAATGGAAAAATTCCAGGCAGAGAATGGAGCAGGAGACGTGATTTAAATAAGACACATTCTCACTTACACCTCTCAGTTAAGGCGTAATTCTATATTTTTCCACCTGGCTATGGCGGAAAACACTACAGGTCAGTGTATTGAGACGTCATTTTCCACTTTTAATTTGGTTTCAGGCGGAAATTTGGTTTTATAATGAGAGTGAATTGGACTTTAAAATTTATACCAGGCGGAAATTTGGTTTCAGAATATCGATTGGACTTAAAAATTTTGTACCAGGTGGAATTTTGGGTTTAGAGTGAGAATAAATTAGACTCAGAAATTTAAACCAGGCGGAAATTTGGTTTCATAAAAAGAAGTGGACTTCGAAATTTTTAAATTACAGCTGTGATTATCTAAATACTAAGTGTAATGTAAAGAGACAAAACTAATTCTGAAACTTAATAAGTAATTTTCATAAAATTGAACTTAGTCATCATTTTTACTTCTTTTCAGAATTTATTTCAGATAAACAATGATGAAGCCTCATACAACTTAAAAAGATCCGAGAATTATAAAGTCCCTTAATATTTTTGTTAAAGATTTAAAGTCAATATTAATGTCAAATTATTAAAACATAAGCATACATAAGTTTCAAGCAATACTATAGTAGTCCTGCATGTGATTCGCTGATTCGCCTGTGATCAATCATCATTAAGTAATAAATCAATTTATTTATGAAATCCTAGCTTTTTAAACAACACCTTAAGTTCCAAGAGGTGGCATGCAACTGTGTGGAAAATTCAGACTTTGGACCCAAATTAATTGAAGACAAATTCTTGGTTCTATTCATAGCGACATTAATAAGGAAAAATGATTCTGGATCATTGTAAACTCAGAAACAGTTAAAAAAAATTGTTTTAACTAAATATAACTATCCATTGGACATCAGTTAGACACCATAAATCCCTACTAAACCCTACATAATTTGATATCTCTGGAACTGAAGCCCAAGTTTCAGTTGAATATATCCTATGAAGCAGATACAAGAATATGATATTGAGCTCATCTGCAATAATACAGTGCTGTTCTGTTGAAAGTATATGCTGATTACCTGCCAGGAGTTACTTATGGTATACATTTTGTAAAGTCGTGGAAAATATTAACATAATTATTTGTTAATGAAAATGTTCTACATATAGTTTGATATACATGACACTCACTCTGTACTTGATCAGATTCAAGTATGTTTGTAAATCGGCAGACATAAGATCTCTGTGCACCGTCAAATGAAACATACACACTGCCATCCTTAATACTCTTCACAGGGATTATTTGCAGTTTGTCTTTTCAACACAAAGAATATTATAGTTATGGTCATAATTTTGACATTTCAGAACTTCTACAATTGCAACGCTATCATAATTCTCATCATTTGTATCAAGTATCACGTCCAAAACATACAAGATCCTTATTTTAATACAAAATAGAAGAGTTGTTACGTTTGGTCATCTTTCCATACTCGTGGTCATAAATCGGGTTTCCATTTAATTCAAGTCGGTTAAAACTTTTAAAGGTATCACGTATTGGAGCATGGCCTAGATATTTGAACATCTCTGCATATTCAGCATCAGGCAAAGTTTTCATCTTAACATATCCTAAAACATAGATGTCATTATCGATCATTTCCCCCTTTTGAAAATTTTTGGAGACAAAACAATTATACAATATTTCAAGATATATTCCTTTTGCAATACACTTTGTTTTTAGTTCTGGTAGATTTTGACTAAAAGAAATTCCAGTGATAATTTAATTATCCATATATTGTGTATTTCTAATCATTTTCAGACTAGATCCATTTTTATCTTCAAACGAAAACAACTGTGTGTAAAGGGATCCCAAACATCGAGCACTATCTGCCAGATGTACCAGTTGATGAATATTTAAAGTCGTGTAACATTTATCATTCAATAGTGCAAATTTCTGACAAATTTCAAACAGCTTTTTTCAGCTCTGATGATATCACTTTCATGGGACCCACACTTAAGAAGAATATGCATTCCATTTACCAGCAACAAAAAATGAAAAAATCTGTTATTGTCCAATATTCCATGGATTACTACTGCACTGAAGTACAAAAAAATAGCGGAATTCAGATGACTTCCAGTATTTGAGGTCACTTTCTACTAAACGCGGTAATTTTGTAATGTCAAGGGTGAAGTGAATACTTTGAAGTCTCTTATCATCTTCACATACTTTGTTATGATAGTTAAACGATTTTCTCTTAAATTCTGGTGCAAGCCACAATCGCAACAGCAGTTTATTAACACCTAGTAAAACACTATGCATATAATATATGGCTATTCCATGCACAATGTGAAACTTTAAGAAAAATGTAAGCCAAGAAAGCATTTAATTCCATCAACACAGTGAGCTTTCAAGCCTGAATCCTGATAATCCAAAGCTTTGCAAGAATCCTCAATAACACTACTTCTAGTTATTTCTGGACCCTTTGGTTCATCAAATATGAATGGAAATATATGGGCATGCCTTTTACCAACATTTGATGTTTCACCCCTCTGTGTGCATTTCCAACAGGAATAAGCAGCACCATTAAACTGAATACTATTACAGAGTAGACATCTTGCTGGCAAATCAGCAGTACAACACAACAAATATGCTTTGCAAACAAAAGTTCCCTGTTCTGGCGATAAACATTATATTACTTGATCCTTTTTCTGAACTTGTCAAGAAAAGGGTAAAGAAAAGTTTCCGTTAATGGTTCTTGACTTCCAAACTAAAGTCCTGCTAAGATCATAATCTCCTTATATGTACATGTTAGGAAGTTCATTATTAACAATAAACAGTGGCCAGACTGAAACTTTACTACTCTTGAAGACAGGTGCTCCATCTGTGCTGAAGGTAAATGAATAGGATCTATACAGTGTACCATCATAAATATAATGGAAGAAACCATTCTTACTTTTGCATTTAAAATCTTTATTGAATCTTGTTAACAAATCCAGTTTGGGAAAACAAGATTTTCACTTGAATATCAAATGGTATTTCCAGAAAGTATGGTTTGTCGCTTTGATTAAGAGCTTTATCACAGAAAGCATATATGGACATCTATTTAAAGTATGGTCTTTGATATATCACAAACAATAACAACAATAATGATGATAGACCAATGTATTTTGTAGGTTTCGGAAAAACATTTTAAATGCATGAAGACTAGTACACAGATTATGCCCATTTGGAAGGGCAACTGCTATGTTTAATAACTGCAGCACAGCATCCCCAATCAAATTATGCTTTGTACAAAATAATGCTATCAACAACATAATAACTCCAATAGTAAATATGGCACCAGGATAAAGGGGCTTCTCATCAGAATCAAGGCAGTCTATGGTCTTGTTTCTTGTACAGGTATCATCTTCAGTTGAACTCTCAAATTCAACACCCAAGTCATCAGATGTATCATCTTCATCTTAAAAACTACCTTCAAACATCTGATTAAAAATTTAATCCAGGTCAGGACCACTTCTTTCCTCTTTGTTGTGAATCGCATTCATCTGGTCCACGTCAAACACATCCTGCATCTGGCTGTGGTTACTTTCTTCCCTAGGATTTGGCATAGGATTCTGCAGTTTTATCAATAAAGCACAACGAAATTTCTGACTACAGGAAATCAGCAAACTCAGAATAAAATACAAATTTGAACTCCCTGTATAACTGATTTAGTGCGTTAATTTAAAAAGTAAGAAAATTATACTTGCCTCTAATTCATCATATCAACTGCTGATTTTTGTTCCTGCAATTGATACTGCATTCTCCGATGAAACATGATGGGAATCATATCGGAGATCACTGCGTCATCTTTGATGTTTGGTCAGATGCATGCGCATGCAATTCTGATTCAACATGCTTACATACCACATCTGTTGCAAACGTTATTTCAAAGTCGTTATCTGAACATATGCTAGCTACGATGTCGTAGCCTCAACTTGTTTTGTTGTGTCCACAAAAGGACTAAGGTACTAATATTATTTTTTGGTGGGTGCACCAGACCGATGCCTCCCACTTAACCAAAAAATATCTAAAAAGTGCATGTTTTTCTGTATATCCCCCCTGATATGTTACTATGTTTCTATTTATAAAAGATTTTTTATCAAAAATATATTTGAAATTTTATTTTTTAATTTTTTTAATTTTTTGATGGGGTATTTATTTTCCTAATGTTTCTAAAGGTTCATACATCCGATAGGGCTTCGTTTTCCCTATCGGAATCATTTCCCTTATTTTGTTTGGTGACCTTGGATAGAGGTTCCCTACGTCCTATGAGTGCTATATGTTTGGTGCTCTTGTATGTTGCTATAATTTGTTTTCTTGTATCGACAGCCTTCTATACCATATTTTCCCCAGTTGTCTATTTTATTATATGCATCGGACTCTTTCATTCTCATCCTCCCCTTCTTCTTTCACTCCTTCATTCTTTCAATTTTAATCATATAATTTATTTCCATTCCTTACATTTATTTAAATAATTTATTTTATTTAGATTGAATTTTTGGAATTTTCTAATTTTAGGTTCGACGGTGTATTAAATTAGTTAATAATAATAAAAAAAAATTCATAGTGTTTTGTAGTGCATGTATGTGATGTTTCTTCTTCCCTTTCTTTCTTAAATTTGTTGCTAAGGAAAAAGGGTGTCATTGTTTTATTTTGCTTTCCATTACCCTACATTTATATCCAAATTTCTAATAGAGTCCAAAAGATTTATATAATTATAAGTCTACACATGGGTTTTTCTGAGGCTCTTCCGCAGGCCTGCCCACTTCGCGTAACGCCATGTGATATGGCCCTACGACGTCATTGTCTCGTACTTCTTCCATGTGTAGAGTTATCTATAAATATATAAAGAAACATATTAATATATGTTATGAAGGTGAAACAATACTTTTGAAAACAAAGTTATTTTCTTATACTGATAACTTGCCCACATTTTTCATTGTTGACAATATAAAACTAAATATTTTCATATAGTCCGTTTTAGAGTACTCTCCATCTAAATATAAGAGTTTCCCTACTTTAAACGCTCCATATTTTTTGATAATAATAATAATTTCATCTCTTTCAGTTTTAATGTTTTGGCAGTACATTATTACATTTACATCTTTGAAAATTCATAATTTTTACATAGTGGGCATCTTGGTATTTTTGTAATAATGTGCCTTTTTTTAGCAACATCTTTTGTCAACCAGGCATTATGTATATATTTAAAAATCATACTTTGTATTTTTAGTGAACTTATATTTCCCCATGCCTTCCAAATATTTCCCCAATTTACTCCCCATATTTCCATTTCAATCTTACATCTTTTATTTTTATCACTAATTCCCTAATTGCTTTATACGTCGTTTTATTATCCCCCTCCCATACTTCATTTATATCCATAAATTTAAAAATTAGATCTTTTATATATTTGAACTTCCTAGGTACTTTTAGGTGTTAACATATTTTGTTGTTCCTGTATATGTCCTGTTTATTTTTTTAAAACAAAACCGAACTAATATATATATATATATATATATATATATATATATATATATATATATATATATATATATATATATATATATATATATAGTCCCTCCCATGGCATTGTTGGTACAGATTTTTTTATTTTGAAGCGGTTATTATATTAGTGTTTTTCATTAGTATTGGGCTTGGTAAATTTACCCCCCCCCGTATTTTTTGGCCTATATAAAGTTTCTTTTTGGATGTATTGCGTTTTATATCCCCATATATATTTAATAATTTCATTATCTATCTTTTCAAGGTCTTTGTTTACTAAATCAATTGATTTTAAAATATAGTTTATATTCAAGTATAAATAGGTTTTTGCCAGTTGGGCCCTTTCCATAATACTTAATGGCGTTAGTGCCCAGATATCTAGTGATTTTTTTAAGCTTATCTATTGCCTGTTTAAAGTTTTTCTGATCTTAATTATGTCCAAAGTAAATACCTAGGGCTTTTACCGTTCTTTTAATATAATGGGAGGTAATCCTGGGTGATTGCCTCTCCTTTTAAGATTTCTGTTTTTCATGATTTATATTTGCATTTTCCGTAAGGACCTCTTCGATTCCTACCAATGGCCGAGTTGTCCATTTGTCTTTGCTGCTGATGCGGATCTAACTAAACACCACAAAGACGAGCAAAGGCGCACAAAGACACGACATGGAAGAGTAAATACAGGCAAGGAAATAGCAAAGACGGCACTTAGAAATTTTAAACTGAAAATACTGAATGTTAATTTCAGTTTTATAAATAAAAACCCCAATAAAATATGTTCCTTTTTATTTTCCTAAATATTTATTTGTATGCAAGAGTTGAAATGAATTCTGGTAAATATTTAGATATGTATTTTGTCAGCACAAACGAATTTTCTTATCAATATTAATATTAGGAACACTTTTGGACACAACCCTCATTGATAGGGATCCTTTTTGGAAAAGTCAGTTTTTTATAAAACGAAGTTGATAGAGACCCTTTTGGACAAATCAAATCACGATGAATGAATATGATGGGGACTCTTTTGGACAAATTAAATCTCCGTAAATGCATTTGATGGGGACCCTCTTGGACAAATCAAATCACCATAAATGAATTTGATAGGGACCCTTTTGGACACAAATGAAATTTTAGCAAATGGTAAGGATACTTTTGGACACAAACATCATTGATAGGGATCCTTTTTGGAAAAGTCAAATCTTTATAAAATGAACTTGATATGAACCCTTTTGGACAAATCACCATAAATGAATTTGACGGGGACACAAATGAAGTCTTAGCAAATGACGTTGATATTGACACTTTTGGAAACAAAATAAATCACAATTGCTCAGTAATAGGGTCTCTTTTGGACACAATCATCATTGATAGGGACCCTTTTGGACACGTCAGTTTTTTTTTAAAACGAAGTTGACAGAAACCCTTTTGGATAAATCGAATCACCATAAATGAACTTGACGGGGACCCTTTTGGACACAAATGAAATCTCAGCAAATGACATTGAAAGGGACCCTTTTGGAAACAAATTAAATCACAATTACTCAGTGAATGGGCCTCATTTCGTCACAAACCTTGATAGGAATCCATTTGGACAAATCAAGTCTCCATAAATGACTTTAATAGGACCCCTTTTGTACAAATCAAATCAATATAAATGAATTTGATAGGTACCCTTTTGGACACAAATAAAATCTCAGCAAATGACATTGATAGGGATCCTTTTGGAAATAAATCAAATCACAATTACGCAGTGATAGAGCCTACCTTGGACACAACCCTCATTGATAGGGACCCTTTTGTTCAAATCAAATCCCTTTTGGACAAATCAAATCACTATAAATGAATTTGACATAACCCTTTTGTACACAAACGAAATCTCAGCAAATTAATTTTATAAGGACCTTTTTGGAAACAAATTACATCACAATTACTCAGTAATAAATGAAATGTCAATGAATGACATTGATAAGGACCTTTTTGGAAACAAAATAAATCACAAATCACCCAGTAATAGGGCCTCCTTTGGACACATACCTCATTTATAGGGACCCTTTCGGACGAATCAAATCTCTTCAAATAATTTTAATAGGGACTCTTTTGAACAAATCGAATCACCATAAATGAATTTGACAGAGACCCTTTTGGACACAAATGAAATCTAAGCAAATGACATTGATATTAACACTTTTGGAAATAAACTATATCAAAATTACTGAGTAATATGGTCTCTTTTGGACACAAACCTCATTGATAGGGACCCTTTTGGACAAGTGAAATCTGTATAAGGTGAACCTGACAGGGACCCTTCTAGACAAATCAAATAACCTTATATGACTTTGACAGGGACCCTTTTGGACACATGAAATTTCATCAAGTGACATTTATAGGACCCTTTTGGAAGCACATCGCACTTACTCAGTGATAGGGTCTCTGTTGGACAGATGCCTCATTGATAGTGACCCTTTTGGACAAATGAAATCTCCGTAAATGAATTTGATAAAGACCCTTTTGGACAAATCCAATCACCATGAATGAATTTGATGGGGACCCTTTTGGACAAATCAATTCACAATAAATGAATTTTATAGGGACCCTCCTTTTGTACACAAAATGAAATCTCAGCAAATGGTGGGGGACTCTTTTGGAAACAAATTAAATCACAATTACTCAGTAATATTGTCCTTTTTGACACAAACCTCATTGATAGGGATCCTTTTTGGAAAAGTCAAATCTCTATAAAATGAAATTGATTGAGACCGTCTTTGGATAAATCAAATCACCCTAAATTAATTTGACAAACTAAAGTAAATCGCTAATCACCAAGTGATTGTGTCTCCTTTTGACACAAATCTCAATGATAGGGACCCTTTTGGACAAGTCAATTCTCTATAAAACGAAGTTGATAGGAACCCTTTTGGGAAAATCGAATCACCATAAATGAATTTTACAGGGACCGTTTTGGACACTTGAAGTCTCATTAAATGACATTGATAGGGACGCTTTTGGAAACAAGTTAAAACACAATTACTCTTGATTTTGTTAAAAAAATAGAAACTAATCCGTCAATATATTGGTCAATGGTAAAAGGAAATTGCTTGTCAAATATTGTAATATAATTTAGCGTGGTGAACTGCGTAGAATTTTAGTCTTTCTCCATAAATCGTTACAGGTGCGGTGTGTTAAGATCATCATTTCTGACTTAAATTAATATTAAAGTTTACCAGCAAGGTGAATTTCGATCGGTTCTGCACATCTGTGAATAAATTAACTCTCTTGCAAAAGTCTATATTAAATTGTATATATATCCCATTAAAACGATTATCAGTGCAATTTGTAGTATGTAATAATTATGACTTACGTTTTGTTAATACCCAAATGTCCTCCGTGTGGTAAGCTATGATTATTTTCTAATACTTCCTCTAATTCTCTTTCTCTCAACGCTCTCAGGTTTGTTACATTTACGTTTCTGAACAATATTCCTTTTCGTACTAGAAAGTTTCTACAGTCTCGACAATTTTTTTTTTGCCATTCAAGCTTCATTCATTTAAGGTAAGTCTTCTTCGTTAAATATTCCATAATTTCGTGATAGGGCTGAGCGTCCCTTTTGTGTCCGTTCTTGTTAGCATCAAAATCATTAATGAGGAAATAAGTGACTGCAAAATTCAGTCCTTTGAAGTTATGCCGCTCTCTTTTTTAAGTGATGTTATTAGATGTATTCCAAAGACAGACCCCATGTCTGAATATTTCTAGATTCTGGTACTGGCTTGCCAGTGTTTGCTTTACCTGTCAGCACCTTGTTTTCAGCAAGTGTGAATTTCACCTTTGTCAAATATAATTGCTTTTAGATTCTCAGCTAACTGCCCAGTTATATTGCCCCTATTTCAGTTCCCTGTATTTGAAAAGTTTCTTTAATTATGGTATTTCTATATTAGGTAACTGACAGAAGTTTACTAATTTTTTTATAGTTTTACCACTTAGAAGACTTGAAGACACAAGATGGTACTCTGTGTGTGTGTGTGTGTGTGTGTGTGTGTGAGGGAGAGAGAGAGAGAATTCGAGGTATCATAGAAAGAATATGGTACAGTCTGAATTAGCACAGATTATCCTAGAGCACACATAGAAAACATTATATTAGGCATTTATCCGACGTCAGCAGGATCTGAATATATTCTAAATTTGGAGGAATAATTATAGATGAGGACAAAACCTTTATTATTTAATACAAAGTCATTTTACCTGGTGAGTTTTTCTGAACATCTTTGCTTTCTCTTATCACGGTTCGACACTCAATTTTTGCCTTGTCCCAAAGGTATTTGCAACACAAATCGGCGCTGGAGTAGGTCAGGGGTTGAGGAAATGGTGTGCGTTCCAAAATTTCAAACGGTCACTGACTTACCTTGAAGGAGCACCAAAGATAAAGCCTATGTGTCCATTTAATCAAAGTGTGCCTAATACCTAATTAGAATAAAACAATGGCCAATTTTCAAGTTGCAAGTGACTATGTGTGTGTGTGTGTGTGAGAGAGAGAGAGAGAGAGAGAGAGAGAGAGAGAGAGAGAGAGAGAGAGAGAGAGAGAGAGAGAGAGAGAGAGAGAGAGAGAGAGACCCTGTGACATTCCTGAAATGTAAAAATTGCAAGATGTCTTAACTCTAACGCTACACATTGAAAGTGCATATCAGGACGTGCGTGGACCTTTGTTTATTCGAGGAAAAATTTCAATGACTTGTATTTTCCATACATTCACGTCTGTCATCACCATGAACACTTCGATGCCATTACAAGTATCGTTCCATTCATAGGTTGCAGTTTTTACTGTGAGAAACGTGACTGGCGATAACAATATAGAACATCAAAAACATTGTAGATGAAAATGTGAGAGTTGTTTATCCTCTAATCCCTGTCCTAACGAAGGACGACAACAGTTGCAATGCTCAGCTTGTCAATGTGGATATTGTTTGGTTAAAGCTCGAATACGATCATTGATTGTTGAACAATTTGGGTTAAATCGTCAAACATATATGGGCATGCCTAAATATTTAGGTTTTTTTTGATGTTTTATGAAATGCAGCAGACGAAGTACAGACAAAAGTAAGTAATATCCATTTCAAATAAGGAAGATAACTCTATCTATAATTTCATTACTGTATTACATTTCTTTTGTTGATTTTATACATATTTATACATGCTATGCATTTCCTTTTTGACGATTCATAAATCCACGTATGCGAAACTTAAAACAATATCCGTTAAAAATGACCTGGAAATCTGATCAAAATTCAACGCTGAGATTATTTTTCAACGACTGTGCAATCAAAATTGAATGTAGGCAAATTGTACACCGTGTGTACGCGTTGCCTACGTTGGAAGGAAAACCCCATGTTTACAATGTAGGCTATGTGTACACCGTGTGTACGCGTTGCCTACGTTGGGAAGAAATCCCCATGTTTAAAACGTAGGCAATGTGTACACTGTGTGTACGCGTTGCCTACGTTGGGAGGAAAACCCCATGTTTGCAATGTAGGCAATGTTGAGTAGACTATGTGTACGCGTTGCCTACGTTGGGAGGAAAGCCCCATGTTTACAATGCAGGCAGTGTAGTACGCGTTGCCTACGTTGGGAGGAAAATCTCATGTTTACAATGTAGGCAGTGTGTACACGTTGCCTATGTTGGGAGAAAAATCCGATGTTTAGAATGCAGACAGTGTGTACGCGTTGCCTACGTTGGAAGGAAAACCCCATGTCTACAATGTAGGTAGTGTGTACGCGTTGCCTACGTTGGGAGGAAAACCCCATGTTTGCAATGTAGGCAGTGTGTACGCGTTGCCTACGTTGGGAGGTAAACCCCATGTTTACAATGTAGGCAGTGTGTACGCCTTGCCTACGTTGGGAGGTAAACCCCATGTTTACAATGTAGGCAGTGTGTATGCGTTGTCTACGTTGGGAGAAAAACCCCATGTTTAGAATATATGCAATGTGTACACTGTGTGTATGCGTTGCCTACGTTGGGAGGAAAACCCCATGTTTGCAATGTAGGCAATGTGTACACCATGTACACGTTGCCTACGTTGGGAGGAAAACCCCATGTTTACAATGTAGGCAGTGTGTATGCGTTGCCTACGTTGGGAGGAAAACCCCATGTTTACAATGTAGGCAGTGTGTACACGTTGCCTACGTTGGGAGAAAAAAACCCATGTTTAGAATGTATGCAATTGTCACGGAATTGTATAAATGTGTTTTTTTTTTATTAAGTAAACGTACTCGGGTTTCGCTTTTAGTGTACAATGATACCCGAGGGTGATCAATGTATATTATACATTTCGAAAAATAGTGAATTCGGTTCTTCCTTGCTCCGCACGTGCGAAGTGCTTCGGGCTGGAAAAACGGAATGAATACATGGATTACACGGACAATGTTGAGCTACATTTCCTGTGTATATATGATTCAAACTGTAACGAAAACATTACATTACTGACCGTTCTGTCAATCGGACGTCTGTCTACTGAGACCCAAACCTCCAGCTATAGAGGTACGTAAATTTATTCGTTAATATGGCTTGAAAGTTGTCTATTGTATTATCATTTTTGATTCCGCAGTTATGTCGCTTCGACAAGTTTAGTAAATACCGCTTAGTAAATGATAATGTTTTATTCGTGTATGTGATTTGGCAAGAATTCTACGAAATTCCGTTTAATGCAGCACCAATCCTATAACCCGCCAACTTAACCTGTTTATTGTAGTTTTAAAGGCAAGACTGAGAATGTATATGACTTACCGTATATACCGTCGTTGTGTACTACCATATATACTAGTGTCATGTGTAGTACACGATATCGGATATATTTTCAGCTGTCTGTCTGTGTTTGTGTTGGTGCAGTGTGCAGCCGTTTGTGCCGGGTGCAACAGTTTGTGCCGTGTGCAGCTGTCTGTACTGTGAGGGCGTATGCTGTGGTGTGCTGCTGTGTCGTGCCGCACAGCAGTGTAGAGCTACGTGTGCAGTGCTGAGGGGTGCTGTGCTTGTGTATTCGAGTGCTTCGAATATTTCAACGTTGCTAGTCGGGTTGAGGTTGATCAAGCGTGGCGGACCAACGTGGTGGACGCTGATAGTCTAACCCAGGAATCAATGGTTGTCGGCGACTACAAATCTTTGCTTGGAATCAGGGAGTGTCTACATTGCTCCAGATACATAATATTTTAGCCGTGGGCTAATGCAGGTTTTTTTTGTTATATCCAGTGTTTTTGCTATCGTGAGCAAAAACTATCACTTCGCTAGTTTGAGCGATATCTCATTTGTTTGTAGAACTATCAAGTCGTTATTATGAACGAACCATTATTCGTTTTACTAGTATGAGTAAAACTTGCAATTCGTTATTTTTGAACGAACAATCATACTTTAGCCATTATATCAATTCGTCATTTTGAACATAACATTATTCGTATTTTACGATCATATTTCTGTTTGTGATATACCGTGGATCGTTTTTTCATTTGTCTCGGTAACATATTTGTTGCATTTAGAGATCGTGCTTATTATGTTAATTAGTCTCATATTGGGACCCAGTGCAAGCACGTGTCTATAATATTTCGTTTCATACCACCATATAACATTAAACATTGTATTGCATTCCCATCAATGGTGTTTTGTTATTAATCCGAAAATCCCAAACTCGGTTATCTTGTTACAGCAATGTGTACACTGTGTGTATGCGTTGCCTACGTTGAGAGGAAAACCCCATGTTTTGAATGTAGGCAATGTGTACACTGTGTGTACGCGTTGCCTACGTTGGGTGGAAAACCCCATGTTTACAATGTAAACAATGTGTACACTGTGTGTACGCGTTGCCTACGTTGGGAGGAAAACCCCATGTTTACAATGTAGGCAATGTGTACACTGTGTGTACGCGTTGCCTACGTTGGGAGGAAAACCCCATGTTAACAATGTAGGCAGTGTGTACACTGTGTACAGTTTTGGACTATAAGTTAACGGATCTAGGACTGATGCCTATAACATACCTGCCTTAATTCGAATGTTAAAGAATATGTTAAAGACCATAACTCTCAGAGTCCTATTAGCGACAAGAGTCGTCCCCCTTTCGTGTCGGAGTATTCCCATCAATCTCATTCCTTTCAGCTTTCTATGCAATACCTTATGTAAATCTTTAGAAAACAGAAAACGACGCTTGAGATTTTGCGTCTATCTGTTGGACTGCAGGCAGTACAGTAAAGATCTAATATCTGAAATGACATTCACTCACTATCATCTTCCATCACTCACTATCATCTTCCATCACTCACTCTCATCTTCCATCATTCACTATTATCATCCAACATTCACCATATTACAAACCAAACAAAAGAAGGTACGTCTTCTGGACAGTATGATGACGAGTGGTTACATGCATATAACTGAAATATATTTATCAAATTATCAGCACACTTTACATTAGGTATCTAATACTGCAACTGTGACGGAAGTCCATAGTGAACGTAGTGGAATTTACAAAGGTTGTAAACAGTTTCATCTAAATCAATATATCTGGCGTATCAACTACTCAACATGACATGACCACAATGAAATCAAGTGCTGCAAAATGCAGTTGCTCGTGTGAAAAGTATAACCCAGACTAAAAAGAAATGATAATACAATTTAGAAACTGTCATGAACATTCCCCAAAACTAAAACAATTAAAGACAAAATTTAAAATGATAGTTTCGACGTACTAAAATGTATGTACTGTCACCGACTTTAGCGGAAACTGGAAAAATCCATAAATAAATGTTCAAATTATAGTTTCGAAAGTTTACGGAATTAGCCTAATTGAAAAATTCGGGTCATATGTAAAGATTATGGCTTCGACGAAAAGTATTACTAAAGTCTGAATCTAATATGGCACTTAGGAAATCAAGCATATTTCCGAAGTTTTAAATATGGCTATGATTAAAATATAAAGCTAACATTTATAAAGTAGCAAGAAAGTTATCATGACGAGAAAGAAATTCTCAAAATAATGTAAATTTTGTACAAATAACTTGTATCCAATTGCAAAATGTTAATAAAAATATTAAAAATTGTACAAATATCTTGTATCCAATTGCAAAATGTTAATAAAAATATTAAAATGTATTGACAGATTTTAAATAAAATTTAAAAACAAGAATAAAAACAAATTGTACCGAATTTAGCAAAAACTAAAACTATCCATTGACTTTTAAAAATTGTAAATAATTTTTAATGGACAGAAATATTAACATTCATCATTACAAACTAATAAATATTCTAACATCCAACATTCAACCGTACAAACATAACAGATAATGGTAGTGAATGGATGCACGTGATGATTAATAAGAATTAGTTTTGCATACAGCAAGGAGATAGAGCAGTGTATAGAGCATATATGGCAAAGTCCAAATGAAATACGCACGCATTGCTCCCCAAACAGCAAACGGCCATCTTCGTCATCGTGTTCAACAATTACGACTAGGTCGACGGACACTGCAGAAATGATGGATTCATTCGATGAAAATGGTTAAGAAAGTTGCATCCGATCATGGAAGAGCCATTATTTTTGTAAAATTTAGTAAAGTCTTATCTACAGACTTACTTAAAATCACACAAATAACTTAAACGGCAATCGAGCAGTACCAAACTATGAATTCTCCATAAACTCGGCTCGTCTACAGCACAAGTGCAAATTACCCTGGGGAATACTTCCTTAATATCTCTTTTCGCAAGAGTACTAAGCCAAAATATTTCTGGGTTACTTGAATACGTACAACCAACCTCGCTTCAGCAATTTCAGGTACTGAATATTAATTTCTTACAATGTCATGAACATTTAAGAAATTCAAAAATCATGCACAATTACAAAGCATAGATAAGCATAGATATTGTCTCAATCCACACTCGTATTTTCTTATTTTAACTAATACAAATCTGTCACTGATACGATGTTGTATTTCTATTCAATATATGCTCAGATCTGCTATTTATCCACTGTTCAAATATCCCAGAACGAGGCTTACCAATATGTGACCAGAAGGTTGATTCAAAACCTTAAACCAACCCCTTCTTTACGGTTCGTTACTAAGGAATGTCCTCTCCCGATGTAATTTACCAAGTGTGGATCAATAGAAAGAATAATACAGATCTCTGAGCAAATATATTGAAAAAATAAAACAGTAATCCCCCTTTCAATGAACAAATATAAAATTGAATCAATTTAACAATATATTTCCAAATGGGAAGAAATCAATTTCTTTACTACAAAATAAGAAATTGTACAAACATGCAATCAATAAAAGCAAATACAAATTTCACTTTACTATTAATTGTCAGTGACAGAATTAATACAGAATTTCATCATATCCTACAAGTCGTGACTTTGAGTTCAGCGCTGAATGACCTCATCACCTGTCATTATCCGGACATCGAATTTTCCGTTCCTTCCACACTTCCAACCTTTGTCTAATCGTCTATGACTTGGACCCTTGCCAGTCGTAACTTGAACGATTTGACGATAGTATCTCCAATCTAGAACTGAAATTCGGCTGTGGACTTTCTTGAGTAATGTTGCTGAAGGAAATTTGCTGGAGAATTGGCTGAGGAACCTGTTTCCTTAAATAAATAAAAATGTCCTGCAATAGACAATAGGTCACCTTTCATTCAAGTATGTATATATATATATATATATATATATATATATATATATATATATATATATATATATATATATATATATATATATATATATATATATATATATATAATCCCAGTTCAGACGGGACACTGCCTAATTCTGTTTTAACGACTCACTCGCTCACTAGATCTATGTTTACAAATGGAGGCGGCCATTACATGTATACTGACCTTAATTCAGGTTCACGAGCTTAGCGTGATTTCATTAACTTCCGCTTTACGACTAGCACGTATGTGCCCGTATTTAACACCGATGTCTTCCTTACATTAAGTTATTTAATACAGTCTAGTGTTAAATTATAGATGGCTTAGCCCATCAAATCTAACTATTCTAAAATAGTTTACGTGATCAATTAAATATTACGAACTAGTATATGAATATACACTCAATACATGGCATACTACACAGAGATTTAATTCATAAATCAGCGAATCATTAACCATCATGTATTAGTGTGAATTCATGAAATCCCCACACATTCCTACGTATCGAACATTCAATTACATGCAATCTTGTCAATTCTCTCAATGAACTGATAATTAAAAAATCAAAGAATGAAAGGTCGTGACCAACATTTCACTAAAACCCTGAAAAATGAAATCATACATACATCATAACATCAATACATTTGAAAATAAATCGACAAATGAAATAGTATATTAAAATCTAGAAACTAAAATTGCGTACCTTTGTCGTTTTATTCGTTTTCCCACGAACTTCCAATGTATAGTTTGTATACTTTCTGAGACGATTAACTCGCATTTCTTTAGTCATGGGGAAATGTACATCTTACTTTTGCACCGAGGTCAATTTCTAACTTCTCTCAAGCAAGATTGAAGACTGAAGCAATTTTGGAAAGAAAAACTGCTACTTTCTTACAAGGTTTACGCCCTTAAGTTTCCATTAGCCAATCAGAATTGACTGGTTCCTAAAATTTCCTGCAAAGAATTTTTGATTAACGAGAATAATCTAATCATGCTGCAATTAACTTTCCTTTGAACAATAAATTATTGACGTGCTTCCCCTTTTCACCGGGGTGAGTTTGAAGAGTGCTATACAAAAACCCTTTGTACCATAACAGATGAATGTCGAATTTCATGGAGCAAAACCAAGTTTCCTTTGACGTTCAGAGATGAAATTAGAATAATCATATAACTGTCTCTAGCTCTTTGTTCTTTAATTATGTTAACTTTAGTACAATTCATTTAATCCATACTTCTAAGAGTTTCAAAATTCGACACATCACATATGGTATTTGTAACATTTTTTGACGCACAAAAAAAATGTTATGATAGTATCCAGAAAAATCGGTCGAATAACGACATGGAAATTTGATAAATATCCTAAACTTTGCTCTGATAAACACGGACAGCCTATATACAGCAGTGACCTCTGCGGTGTGTTATTTTGCTGTGACAATGCTGCTTTTTCTAATGCTACTGTGTACACGATATTGGTTTCTCGACCTTGTGGAATTTTAATCAGATTAGTTTTTTGAACGATATTAGGAATGCCACTATCATGTCGTTAAGTTTTGAGTTAATGTCAGCGAATTTAATATCAACAGTTTGTGGAGTTTTAAAAAAATCATTATTAGTTCAATTTTAATTTTTACGAAAATTTAGGAGTGTTTGTATATGATTATTATAATCAATTCTAAATGTTGTAATTCCATCATTATTTGTTGTTAACGAAATCGTTATTGGAATTTCCTTATCATCGATGTATTTTTTAGTCGAAATCTGTTTCTGGTGCTCTGAGATTACTAATACCATTATTATTCATATCAAAAATGAACGCATGATACCACCACTCACTAATACGTACTTAGATTCTTGATTATCGACGTATTGTTTCGTTGCTGCGTCTGATTCTGTGGCTAGATTTCCCAGATGTTTAATTTTTTCCTGACATAATAATATTACCAGTAAATACATCGCGAGCTTTCTTAACATAGTCGTTATCTGACTTACCAGAATCCTGTATTTTACCCTGATCTGCAATAGTAACTATATTATTAACAGCTGCGATGGTGATTCGTATAAATACATCTGAAAGTTGTATATTACTTCTTTATAAACGTCTTACTTTATCTTGAAAAATAATTTCATTTTGATCAACACTTGTGATATGTAATAAATTAGTAATTTAATTTATTATGTGATCAAACGTTGCATATTTAGATAAGTCACTTTGCCGAGCAGACGATGAATTTCCTTCTTATGTTCCAAATTTGGAATAAAAAATCATTATTTATTTATTATTAAAATTTTTGACATTTATATACCATAAAATTGTATAACAATCATGGCAAAATCGTCTATATTAAACTTTGATACAGAGCGGTTGGTGAAACTTAAACATAATGTTCTTTATCCTGGTAGTAAGTAGTTTGATATAATTAACAACCTAGTAAGCATTGTACTGTTTAAGTATCATGTCAGCAGATTTTAGTCCAACTGTTTTGAAACTATTTTTTGCTTTATATACATTTTAACATCGAACTGAAATCCAAAATGAATGAATTCGGAGCAAATAATTGTAATATACCATATAACCATATAAAATAAATATCTGACACTGTATTTCATATTTACATGAGTGGCCTAGCAAGATATTATATTCACCGACGTACTTACCCAAAGAAAAACTTAATTTTGGCACACCAACCGCCTTGTTCTAGCATGTATTAAAATGTACCACCAACCGCCATGTTCTAGCATGAATTCAAATGTACCACCAACCGCCATGTTCTAGCATGAATTCAAATGTACCACCAACCGCCATGTTCTAGCATGTATTAAAATGTACCACCAACCGCCATGTTCTAGCATGAATTCAAATGTACCACCAACCGCCATGTTCTAGCATGAATTCAAATGTACCACCAACCGCCATGTTCTAGCATGAATTCAAATGTACAACCAACCGCCATGTTCTAGCATGAATTCAAATGTACCACCAACCGCCATGTTCTAGCATGAATTCCAAAGTACAAGTGGTAGCAACTTCCTCTTTTTACATGAATTTGCTGTCACAGAAATCCCTGACGTGGATTTCATATTAGTAGAAATAACAAAAAGCCACTAGGAGAACAGTGACCCAGGCTTTAACAGTTAACACAGACTCCAGAGCCACAAGCTTTGAAGCACATATTGCATTCAATATAATAGATGTTTTCATTATATTTCTTCAACTATAATCCAAATATATTTATAATTCTCAATCCTTTGACACTAATTTTTCATGATTTTGTGTTTCTCTGGCGAAACAATACAACAATGCATGCTTGCATTAAGTGTTTGATTAAAGCTGATGGTCAATACAGGTATTTTAATAGTATCTATGGCTGATGGTCAATACAGGTATTTTAATAGTATCTATTAATAATATCAATTATGCCTATCATGATTGGATAATTTAAAAAAAAAACTTTTTTATGAAATCGACTGCAAAATATATTTAAAAATATTAACTGTTTATCCACCTTTGTTACGGCACAGAAACAACATTGTCCTAGATCACATCATTTTAAGGAAAGCTTCTCCAATATGCATATTTCCACTTTTCTGTGACAAAATAATGAAAGTCTATATTCTTTCCTTTTCCTGATTGTTCTTTTCCAAACTAAGAAGTTTGTTCGTATCCCGACAAGCGAAGTTATGCTTCCATATTCCCTTTTTAGATCACATAATCATAAATGATAATGACCTCGTTGTGGTCAATAGACTGAATAGCAGCCTGTTTAAAGCCACTTTAAAACACTGTAAAACATTGACCTCAAGTTTTCATATATTTGAGGCTGTCTCAAGTGTTTTCTAGCAAATGGCTTATTTGTCATAATCATAATACATCGTACATCGGTCCCATGTCTTGATCTGATTTGAGCTCTATGCAAAACTGTGTAATTTGAGTGTAGGTCTTTTTGCATGGGGTTCCAAAGACGGTACTTCTAGAATAGGCCAGGTGTGGTACATCTTTATCCATTTAGCTGAAAATGGCTGCTGACAGTAACTAGATTTTTTTTCAATTAAATTATTTATATCATAATTACCTTACAAAACGACGTTTTCAATTAAATTTAATACAAGCCAACAGCTTACTCGTGTGTATATGTGTCATATATATATATATATATATATATATATATATATATATATATATATATATATATATATATATATATATATATATATATATATATAGATATATATATATATATATATATATATATATATATATATATATATATATATATATATATATATATATATATATATATACATATATATATATATATATATATAATATATGGGTGGGTGAGTGAATGGATAGAATGAATACTTTATCATTGATATAACACAAGATGTATAAATTTTTCATTAAAACGAAGCTTTCTGAGTTTCCTTATAATGAAATATTTTAACAACGAGTGGTATATCATTGATACAGCATACATACTGTATATATATATATATATATATATATATATATATATATATATATATATATATATATATATATATATATATATATATATATATATATATATGTGTGTGTATATATATATATATATATATATATAATTATTTATATCACATACAAATACATATATTTAACCTTTGAACGGTGTTCAGATTTACTACAAGCAGCTGAGTATTGGTCTAGTGATTGAACACCTCGTATATCAGAGAGAGAGAGAGAGAGAGAGAGAGAGAGAGAGAGAGAGAGAGAGAGAGAGAGAGAGAGAGAGAGAGAGAGAGAGAGAGAGAGAGAGAGAGAGAGAGAGAGAGAGAGAGAGAGATGTACATTTTTTAAAATAATAATAATAATAATAATAATAATAATAATAATAATAATAATAATAATAATAATAATAATAATAATAATAATAATAATAATAATAATAATAATAATCTAATATTTAGAACATTATAGTATGTTAGAGAAAAAATTACAAAACATAACACTAAATATATCACAGGATGTGCACCCAATAACCGAGGAGTTTACTCGTTTGCAGCATTGTATCATACCTTAAAATATTACAACCGATAAATGCGATAATAAATGTTCATGGTAAATTGTTTACAAGGAAATAAAATATAAATTCTAATCAAGCAATGGTCAATACCTTGTTCTAAATCAAGCTCCCACCATTAACTTGAGATAGGCAAAAATAACCTGCTCATGTTTGAATTCACTGGATCTCACTGGAACACCACTAACACACCAACACATAATTGTGTTTTTCATTTAAATAAAATAATATAAGCTTTCATTAGATTAAAATACTGAAGAGTTACAAAAATGATCTTAAAAGTTATTTGTTCTATGATTTGTATTTCACATACGTACAAATATATATCTCGATATTTCGCAGTATATGCTTCAGGAACATCTCCAGTGGTCTAGTGGTTAGAGCGTCAGCCTCGGATGCGACAGGCTGCCGCGTTCAAACCTCTACCGAATCATACCAAAGACTTTTGAAAATGGTACTGTCAGCTGCTTCGATTGGCGCTCAGCATTGAGAGGTTAGTGTTAAGACTAGTCAGCCTGGTATCAGGATAATGTGACTTGGTGGGACATCATGGTACATGTCTGAGGCATTATGCCCCAGTGCTAGATATAGTAGATATCGCTATAAATTGCTACCCTGCAAACATCATAGCGATATAATTGAAAAATTGTCGAAGCTACATTAAAAATCCAATCCAAATCACACGCGCACCTACGCCTACACACACACACACACACACACACATATATATATATATATATATATATATATATATATATATATATATATATATATATATATATATATATGCGCGCTTCAGGTAACAATGTAAGTTCAATAAACATTTTAACAATCATTGAAGTTAAGGAAATGTTCAAAAACAGAACAGTGAATAGACATGCAGCTGTATACAATATTTCGTATAAACAAAATAATATTAATTCACTGCTAAATTTACAAAAAATATTTTTTTAAAATACATTTAAAATAGTAATTTAAAAAAGTGTTATGAACCCATGACCATTTAAGCATCCATTTTCTTGGAATAAATGCATTTTATAATATAAAGTTCTACTTCAAGTGATCTTCTCAAATAATAAAATTTGTAAGAAATCTATCCAATTTCCATTAATTAGTTCCATTTCTTGCAGCAAGATCTCTCAGACACATATTCCTTACATTACATTGGAAAGACTTGCTGCTCTACAGACAAACAAACATAAACGACAACTGAATTCATGAAGCATGTATGGCCGTCACAGTGCTTGAGAAAATAACGTACACCAAATTTTACCAAGTTGTGACAGACGAACGGTCGTGTGAACGAACAAGGATAAAACTACGTGCCCAAATCGCATTCATCGTGAGGTATTAAAAATCATGACGTAAATGTAACCACTGACATCACGATGGTATTTACACTAACAAGAAATTCTAATTTCTCATAGTGAATTTGAACATCTACTAGTCATTTCGACATCTTTGAGACTCCTACAAACTTGCGGATGCCCAAAGGAAAAAGGAATACGAAAGCTGCTCAAGACTGGGGTTTGCAGAGGAAACATCGAGTTGATTGCCCTGTTGGAGGTTCTTACAGCTTCAAATACCAGTCAGCCATTTAAATTATATATTGATGCAAGTGATGTTAGGTTTGGACCAATACTGATTCAAGCAGTTAGAAATGGTGTTGATGATCTTCTCTTAAGAAGTTAAAAAAGCACTAAAGCAACTACTCAGTAATCGAGCAAGAATGTTTGGCTTTAATATTGGCATTACAGCATTTTTAAGTTATATTAGCTCAGCTTTTTCTTCGGTTGTATGGTGATCACAACCCCCCTTACTTTCATCGATGAGATGAAAAATAAAAATCAAAGATTTTTAAGGTGGAGTTTGTTTTTGCAAGAATATAATCTTGATATCAGGCACATCAAAGGAAAAACAATTTGATTGGAGACGCACTTTGCCGTGTATATAATTATTATTTGATGTACATTTTGTATAATTCGTTAGAGTTTTCTTATGTAATTTTGTTTTACCTAATGTATAATTAACATATGGTAAAAATGAAAGCTTTAATTCATAACTCTTTCTTTTTCGTAATGGGGGAGTGTTACGAATATGTAATTAAATAGCTTGTGTGTTAGTTTTAACTTCATTTTTGTTTATTTTTGTTTCTTTATATTTCATTGTACTGATAATTTTCATTGGATTTGAATCTCTTTTCAGAAAATTCACTTGACCTAATGAGAATGTAACAGTTACTTTATCATTAATTTTAGCCGACCTTTGTTCGCAAATTCGTAAACACTAGGTGAAAGTGATTGACTATTCCCAAGGTCATGTCCGGCCCACGTGTTACCTATATTGAAACCATATTTCATTATCCATTACTAGCGCGATACTGATTTTTTAGATAGTGTTATTCTAAGCTACGTGACAAATGACATTTTTATCACGATGTTCAAATTAGAAATCACGTAGCCTGTCATGAGAACTGCCAGGTGATCTAAAATTGGGGCTTAAAACAGCCAATTGATATTAAATGTATTTAGTCGTATTTTAAACCTTGAGGGCTCAATAGAATTTTATTGTTGAAACCAAATTGTTTTTTAAGTTGACGTGTTGTTTTTATGTTTTGAATTTAATAGTTTATTTTCTAGAAAACTAAACAAGTGTACATTTTATAAAATGTTTTGGGAGAAAAATATTCAGTTGAAAGAACCTTCCATATTAAAATTTCATCTAGATTCTAACCTGGATTCAAATTAGAACTGTTTAGTGATAGAACTTATATATTTCAATTCAAGGATTAATTTTGGACTATATCCATAAAACGGTAAGTACTATTTCATTTTTATACCTTGTTTTCTAGGGAAATAAAATTATTTTGTTAAAATTTACAAAATACAATTCGTAACAGGGGTAAAGAAGAGTATTGTCAATAACTAATTTTTTCTTCTTTCTGAAGCTCCTTTATTTGTCATTTGCTGACAGTGAGTCTATTTTCACGCGACTGAACGTGTCTCACAGAAGCACACTGTGAATGTTTATATTTTCTAACAATACAATTGAAGTTCCGAAGTAAGTAGTGTGTTCAATGAATATATGCCCAGTATAGTGCTTGAGAAAATAACCTAACCTAAACACAAAACTTAACCAAGGTGTGATTGAAAGACGATTGTTCGAATGCACAAGGGTTCATGTATGCCTATACCACAGTCGTGGTGGTGTAATAACTAACCAGACGTAAATGCTACCACTAAGAAACGTTTATACAGGACACAAATATTCTCTCATCCAAGTGATAGATAATTATTCTATGTACACTTTTTACAGTTAACAGACGTTAGGTATAATCTTGAACAAGTAACAATCATTTCCACATCTTCAACTTTAGTACGGGTTTCTCCTATATAGGATTTTGGAAAGGAATACAAAATTTGTGCAATACTAGAGGCTGCAGACCCCGAAAAATCAAGTTGATTTCTCTGTTTTGGATGAAGTAAAGGCTTGTCAATAATGAAACTATTTTCGTTCCTCTTTCTTACCGTCCTTCTCTCACCATTTACTAACAGCGAGTCTATCTGCAAGCCATTGAACGTGTCCAACTGCACCAACTTTACGGTTTCAGATACACGGATTGACATTGTGAAATTCAGTTTACCAGTTAGTTGCATGCTTTCGGGGGCAAGAGCCAGAGTAAACACAAGTACTGTTTGTATTCTGGGCTTGCAACTGAACCTGCAAATTTCTATGACTTCTTTCACACGGCTGGACTGTCCGGTGAGATACTTGTAAATTTCAAGCATCTCTTTCTCGGTCAACAAGCCATGAGGAACAACAAGGTCGGTGAACTCGGACGGTGATATTAATGGAACCCTTAGCAAGAATAAATTTCCACCAAGAATGAAACGAATATTTTCAGCCGTCGTTTTCATGCCACTCTTTTCACATTTGTACCTCGCCCAACGGATTACGGCCCCAAACAAATCCACTTCTCTATCAACTTCCAAATCGTCACATACGAGAATAGATGTCAGACTTTTGCTTTTCAATTTTAAGAAACCTTGTGTTGTGATAACTGTATTCACGTTTTCAATGATAAAATTGAAACAGGTGGCTGACAGTTCTCCCATGTCATAAAACTGTGCCTGGTCATATAATGTACAAACATTTTCAAAACAGAGAGTATTTTTCAGAAACTGAGAGCATTTTTCAACGAGATCGTCAAGGTAGTATTTTTTGGCTCCATAAAGCAAGTGCATGACACATTTGCCGTTTAATTCAGCATTATCCGTGTACATGTATCTGAAAAAATAAATAAATTACATTGCAAAGCAAAACCTATTTGGTAATTTATTACTTGCTTTCTTACCTTTCCATGTTGCTCGTAATCATGATTACAAATTGTATTTTTTGAATAGATTTTCTCTCAATCATTTTAGTTATTCAGCGGTCTTTCTTATTATTTATTATTAATTTGGATTCCATTTTATTTCCCATGCTACTTTAAACCGCTCCGGTGGCCTAGTGATTAGAGCGTACGCCTCGGATGCGGGAGGTTGTGGGTTCTATCCCCGGTCGAGTCATAACAAAGACTTACCAAAATGGTTCTAACAGCTGCCTCGCTTGACGCTCAGCTTTAAGAGTATAGTGTTAGGACTGGTCGGCCTGGTGTCAGGATAATGTGACTGGGTGCGACATCATGTTACATGTCTACGGCATGATGCGCCAGTGCTAGACATCACTATAAACTGTCACACTGCAGACATCGTAGCGATATGACTGAAACATTGTTAAAGCTACATTAAAAAGAAAAATATAAACACCACCATGCAACTTTAAAAGCCAATCCACGCTGTTCCCCGATAAGCCTCTTTGATGCGAGAAATGTGCTACAGTCAAATACCAGTTAATCGTTTGACATTGCTCAGTAGTGTGGAAATAAATTGTATGAACTTCTAAACCATGTATATGGGAATTAATATTGTAATCGGTTACAAAATAAACTATTCTGATCTTTCATTTATTCTGGTCCCCATCCATATGAAATATCACTGTCGTTCAATCATCTTCAAAAAACATCTTGCCTGTATTATTATTATGTAATAACCGCTGAAGGTCTCTCTGGTTGCATTTGCGACACAATTTTCTATAATTATCTCTTTTGAGGAGGAAAATTCTCAAAGGATTAGCATCATGACTGACTTTATTTTTCGTTTTGTAGACAAGGAAGTAGAAGTATTAAAAATGTTAAAAGTAAAAGGGGAGACAATGAGAAAGAGGAGATTAAATGAAAATTACTTTAAAAGTAGGCTGAATATATTCTTGCTAATGTCCTCAATCTTGACATCCTGGGATTTTTCTGCCAGTGCTCCGTAGAACATGGCTTCAAATACTGGGCTTCTCATGGCCAAAATGAAGCGGTGAGCTGGGAGATGACCTTGTCCATTAGGAAATACGAACTTTACGTCCGCCATGTTCTCCGACATACATAATTGTCTCGTACAATCCGACACTGTACCAGGTCTCTTCCAGTCAGTTGCCATGAATGCTATATTTATAATATTGATACATACAGTCATATATATATATATATATATATATATATATATATATATATATATATATATATATATATATATATATATATATATATATAAGTTGCTGACGATCTAATTAACAGCACGTTTAGATTGTAAAAAAAGCCCCAACAAAACACTAACAAATTCAGATGCTATCAGTTTTCACTAGTTAAATTCGTGCATAATACATACCAACGTAGTTTAATAAGAAAAAGTTGAAGTTGGATGAGCTGGATAGGCTATGTGGTATTAAATAGGAGTTAGATGATATCAGCTGTTTAAAAGGATTCTTTAATTTTTTGAGATATTGTTATATGATGGTCTCAGAGTATTGGAAACTGTTTATACATATTTCTTTCTTTGGTTTTGGAAAGTTCTGGGATGTCATTGATTTAATGTTTAAGGTGCTGTTTGTTTGTCGGCATTTAAAAAGTATTTCTCATGTAAAATGTAATGAACTTCACAGAAACTTTATAAATCTTTTATGGCTTTCCGTATGTGAAATCACTCTTCTCTTAAAAAGGTTGGATATTGTTGTTTTTTTTCTGTTAGGCATCTAGTATTATGTTAAAGACTCGTTTTTGGAAACGAAATATTGTTCTAATATTAATATCAGACGCATTCGCCATATGATATTACAATAGTCAAGACAGGATGCAAATGCTGTATAGTATTGGTTTTGGAACGATATACATTATTTTTAATAGCCAAAGATATAAACTTAATTTCTTTGTAATGAAACTTGTATGATCAGACCAAAGTGAATTACTGTCAACAAGAATACCAAGAACTTTGTCCTTGAAAGTGGTTTCATTATTATAGAAAAGGCTTAAGTCATTTGTCTTTAATTTTGCTCTTTGTTGCTGTGATGCTAATGCAATAAATTTGGATTGTGTGAATTTGTTTATAGCACTCGGTTTTAAGAATTTCTTAGATGCTTGTGATTACTTGTTTGATTATGGGAAGTCGGTTGTGAAGGAATATTCCTTAGACCGAAATAATTAGCTAGTTACTAGGAGCAGATGTCACGGAGAGAAGTGTTAGTGAGTGTCCATGAAGCCACGGTTTACTTTTGGTGAATTCAGGTCATAGCCGCATCGATGTAATTCAATAGTACCTTTTAAAATCTAGTTGTGTACAATGGAATAAACGAGAAGGGACTGTTTTGTTGTCGGCAGACGCCGTTAATTGTTGCCATGGTGGTAGGTGTGATGCAAAGTTACAGGTGAGATGTGGCTTAAAACCAATGATTTGACTGGCCTAAGGTAGCGCAGTAAAAATAGTTCCCTGTCTTAGTGGTTGAGTAGTATAGTTTTACGGGGTGAAATGCTGACGATACGTTACGGAAAGTTAATGAAGAGAAACCATGCAGTTGTGTGCTTGATAGACTATTGGGATGTTGTGAGACCTTTGGTCTTGCATCAATTAGAGTAAACTTATTTACAGAATTGACACGTTGGATTTTCCGGTTTTTAACTGTAGTCGTACAGAGGTCTTTGAAATGAGGGGAAACTTTATGACTTCTAGTGGAATCACGTAAAGGGTTTTCATCGCTCAATACAGTGTCCCCCCCCTTGATTGTTGCACTGTTAATGAGACCTTTGTTTTATCTGTATTTACAACCATACGATTCACAATACACCAAATCTGAAGTTTGTTCAATGCTATCTGAATACTATTTTTACTTCAGTCTTGCAGCTATGTTCATTAGAGAAAATATTATCATTTTCATATAGATCAGTTGATGACGCTATATTTCCAATCTTTTTTTCAGAATGGCCCTAATATAGATCCTTGTGGCACACCACAGTTTATTCTTTTATTTTCAGTCAAATTTTAATTTTTCTAGGAAAAGGTCATGATCAAGAAGATAGATATTCCACGTATCATTTCAGGCGTTAAAGCAAAGCTTGAACATAGTGATCTGTGTCGGTTCTTTTTATAGCAAGCACCGCCATATTATGTTTTGTCTTCATATATCGTGTCTTGTATCACATCTATTGGACATCACGTAAATTCATTCAGTATTGGGTTAAACAGGTCCGACGCAAGTTTTCACTGGTTTCAACAGATCCCCGAGCTTTGCCTTTACCCCAACTACCCACGCAAACTTCGAGAAATGACGCTCCGACCCATTCACGGAACTTGGCGCTCCGTATGGCCCGCCTCATACGATGACCTTGGGGATAAAGTATATCTGCATCTAGGTATGCGCAATCTTTCAATTAAATGTAAGTAAAGAAATTTTGGCTGGTATCTTGTTGACGATATCATTTCTAAAATGCACATCTATGCTATGTTTGTATTGTTAAACATATTAAAAATACTGGATTTGATATGTAGTAGTCGGGCAATGGTTGTTCCACACGTATTTTAATTTGAGATTTAATTCGTATTACACTTTAATTCGTTCCTGGTGGCATAATTTCATTGAAAAAATATCCAAGTCATTCATGACACATATAGCAAACGTACTGCTTCCTGATACACAGTGGAGAAGAATTTAAGCATCTTTTCACCGAATGATCTATTCCTGCCAATGTTAGAATTTGTGAAGAATTAGTTACAATACAACCTATCAGTGTGCCACTTCCAAAAACTTTAATTAAATTGGTTCTCCTCCATCTGTATTAAGACGTCGTTAATCTGCTTTAAATACCATTCATGGTAACATTACATTGAATTATTTAAATCGTTCTTGTTGCCCTTCTCTACACATTTTTAATTAAACAGTGCATACAATATATACCTATATATTAGGTGTATATTAGGTAAGGTTTGACCAAAGACCAAAGACAGGAGACTGTCTTCATTTAAATAAGTAAAAGATCTACAAAGGTTTACTATGTTTCGATGATTTGCACAGAGTGTAGGCCTACTGACTGATTTGCACTTAGGTGGTAGCTATGAAACTCGGTTTAAAACATTGACAATAGTGTAAAAATATGATTCTTGTCTCTAAAAATATGATGAGAGACTGTAAGAATATGGTGCTGATATGAGACTCTGTAAGAATATGGTGCCAGTCTCTACTTACGAATATTATGTACGTCTATCGGTATGAATATGATGCAAGTCACATTGTACGAATATAATGCAAGACTCTTTGTAAATAATATGAGGTACATCTCTTGGTAAGAATACGATCCAAGTCTCTTGGTTCGAATATGATGCAAGTCTCTTTCTAAGAATTTGATGCAAGTCTCTTGGTATGAATATGATGTGCGTCTCTTGATATGAGTATGATGTACGTCTCTTGGTATTAATATGATGTACGTCTCTTGGTATGAACATGATGCAAATCTATTTGGTACGAATATGACATACGTCTCTTGGTATGAATATGATGCAAATCTATTGGTACGAATATGACATACGTCTCTTGGCATGAATATGATATACGTCACTTGGTATGAATGTGATGCAAGTCTCTTGGTATGAACATGATGCAAATCTATTGGTACGAATATGACATACGTCTCTTGGTATGAATATGATGCAAATCTATTGGTACGAATATGACATACGTCTCTTGGTATGAATATGATGCAAATCTATTGGTACGAATATGACATACGTCTCTTGGCATGAATATGATATACGTCACTTGGTATGAATGTGATGCAAGTCTCTTGGTATGAACATGATGCAAATCTATTGGTACAAATATGACATACGTCTCTTGGTACGAATATGACATACGTCTCTTGGCATGAAGATGATATACGTCACTTGGTATGAATATGATGCAAGTCTCTTTGTATGAATACGATTTAATTCTCTTTGTGATAATATGATGCAAGTCTCTTTGTATGAATATGATTCAAGTCACTTTCTGAGAGTATGGTGCAAGTCTCTTTGTATGAATACGATTTAATTCTCTTTGTGATAATATGATGCAAGTCTCTTTGTATGAATATGATTCAAGTCACTTTCTGAGAGTATGGTGCAAGTCTCTTTGTATGAATACGATTTAATTCTCTTTGTGATAATATGATGCAAGTCTCTTTGTATGAATATGATTCAAGTCACTTTCTGAGAGTATGGTGCAAGTCTCTTTGTATGAATACGATTTAATTCTCTTTGCGATAATATGATGCAAGTCTCTTTGTATGAATATGATTCAAGTCACTTTCTGAGAGTATGGTGCAAGTCTCTTTGTATGAATACGATTTAATTCTCTTTGTGATAATATGATGCAAGTCTCTTTGTATGAATATGATTCAAGTCACTTTCTGAGAGTATGGTGCAAGTCTCTTTGTATGAATACGATTTAATTCTCTTTGTGATAATATGATGCAAGTCTCTTTGTATGAATATGATTCAAGTCACTTTCTGAGAGTATGGTGCAAGTCTCTTTGTATGAATACGATTTAATTCTCTTTGTGATAATATGATGCAAGTCTCTTTGTATGAATATGATTCAAGTCACTTTCTGCGAGTATGGTGCAAGTCTCTTAGTAAGAATATGATGGAAGTATGTTTATGAGAATGCTATAAATTTTTTATAAGAATAGCATGCCTGCATGTCTCGTTGTAAAAATATCGGTTCTGTTCTGAAGAAGAAGGGAAAAATTATGGTGAAACATTTATTAAAACAGAAAGTATTGGTCCAAGAACGCAACTGTATGGTATACGACTTTTATCATTCTATCATTTTGATAAAGTCATTCCCAAACTACTTTCTTCTTCTCACCCTAAAACAACTTTACTATCCACTCATTAATATTTCCTTTATGTCCATTTTTGATTATATACAGCGTTGATGAATAATATTAGCAATATTTTCCTATATTGTAATCATAATTTAAATTCCATCTTCACAAACTTTCAAAATGTGCGTAAAGAATGATGTTTTATTTATTTATAGTAAAACTATATTGATGTTCTAAAAATATAATACTAAATTCTATATATTCCATTATTTGTCAAAAATCATCCATGAATTGTGTACATTGTCAATGTTAAGTTTTTTGGATAATAAATCTCTGTTTTCCATCGAATTGCTTTTAAAAATTTTTCTTCTTTTTATAAAGATCCAGTGCTCGATGTTTCCAATCATTAGGTGTTATACTAATCTTCTGTGTTTCAAATCATTAGGCGTAATACTAATCTATGATGTTTCCAATCATTAGATGTTAACAATAATCTAATGTGTTTCCAAACAATATATGTTGTAATAACCTACTAAGATTCTAATCATTAGGTGTTATACTAATCGGCTGTTTCAATCTTTAAATGTGATTCTAATGTATTTCCAATCATTAAATGTTATACTAGTCTACTCCAGTTATTAGGTGTTATACTGATCTAATGTGTTTCCAGTCATTAAATGTGATACTAATTTATCGTGTTTCTAATCATTAAATGTTATACTAGTCTACTGTTTCCAGTTATTAGGTGTTATACTGATTTAATGTGTTTCCAGTCATTAAATGTGATACTAATTTATCGTGTTTCTAATCATTAAATGTTATACTAGTCTACTGTTTCCAGTTATTAGGTGTTATGCTGATCTAATGTGTTTCCAGTCATTAAATGTGATACTAATTTATCGTGTTTCTAATCATTAAATGTTATACTAATCTATTGTTTCCATTTATTAGGTGCTACAGTAATTTACTGTGTCACCAATCATTAGGTGTTATACTAATCATCTGTGTTTCCAGTCATTAGGCATTATACTAATCTATAGTGTTTCCAATCATTAGGTGTTTCAATAATCTACGGTGTTTCCAAACATTATGTGTTACAGTAATAATCTACTGTATTTCCAATCATTAGGTGTTATAGTAATCTGCTGTGTTTCGAATCATAAAGTGTTATACTAATTTACTATGTTTCTAGTCATTAGGTGTTACAATAATCTACTGTGTTTTCAGTCATTAGGTGTTATACTAATCTACTTTATTTCCAATCATTTGGTGTTTACTAATCTACTCTGTTTCCAGTCATTGGGTGTTGAACTAATCTACTGTGTTTTCAATCATTAGATCTTTTTCTAATCTACTCTGCTTTCAATCATTAGGTATAATATTAATCTCGTTTGTTTCCAATCATTAGGTCTTATACTAATCTACTTTGTTTCCAATCATTAGGTGTTATACTAATCTACTTTGTTTCCAATCATTAGGTATTATACTAATCTACTTTGTTTCCAATCATTAGGTGTTATACTAATCTACTTTGTTTCCAATCATTAAGTATTATACTAATCTACTTTGTTTCCAATCATTATGTATTATACTAATCTACTTTGTTTCCAATCATTAAATGTCATACTAAACTACATTTCCAGTCATTAGGCGTTATGATAATCTACTGGTTTTCCGAATATTTTAGTATACAATGTTCTATCAATACCACTTTTAGAAAACGTTATCAGACTTTCAGTCTTGCCTTTATTACTGCCAATACTCTTCCCTTCTCCGTTTTATAAGTAACCTACTCTTACTTTAAGTTTTGTTTCTGAAAGGTTTTCAACAGCGTTCTCTTGTTCGTCTATTTTGTTTTCCTTACCCATTTAATTTTACTCATAATAAACTTTTGTGTCTCTTTTCAAGCTTTTACAGCATATTCTACGGTTGATATTAAGAATCTTATTACCCATAATAACGAAATGACTACAATATATGATGTAAAGATAGGTACGACGCAAAACAATTTACAGCGGTATTTCTGAACATATCACGATACTTACCACGGTATACCGCATTGATATTAGAAATAATTTAATTGTATGGGACAAGGACATGTTTTCTTTTAAATTTCTAGCTCTCACAAAGCTGAAAATATCTTGGTCTAATTTATAGCAAGATAACAAAATGTAATATCAATTACATTATTTTAAAAACATATTGAGATAAAAGAACAGAAAATATTCGAGCTAGAAAAATAATCGCTGCTCTTTCCCTCTCCCATTTGAAAATAACATTCTTAGTAGTTTATTGCAGATGAATTTTCCAAGTGTTTGTTTGGGGCAGCACATATATGACGTCAGTGTGCAGTTCCGGAGGCACTGGTGTGGTCTCCTGATTTTCGGTGTTACAAACTAATGTATGTACTCTACTTGGCATAAGTGGCACGTGTCCTAAATGTGATCCAAGGTTTATTAATTTAATTGTATTTGTTATTGTCCAAATTAATTTCTAACCAATTTTATGTAATAGATTGATGATTTTTTTTGGGAAGTGTTATTCTATGAAAACTGAAAAAGTACTGCAGATATCATTAATTTCGAAACAAGCTTTTTCTGGGTTTTTCGTACATTAGTGCAATAGTATCGTGACATGTCTGATTGGAAAGAATAAATTGATAACCGGTACGTCAGTAATACAGCACGTGTCTGATATGTAGTACTGGTAAGACCCTTCTGAGGTTGAGAGAGGGCAGGGCCACTTCGATGGTTTGAGGCCCTTAGGTTCTGGTTATATTGAAATTTGGAAATTAATCGAATGCCAATACAATCCCATATAATTACTATATAATGATTTTAAAAGCAAGTAAGTACACAAAATGAGTATTTAGGAGATCTAAAAAATAACTGCTGAAAACAGAGGCCCCTTAGGGAGTCAGGCGCTGGTCATATGCCTCCCACCCACCTCTAACTCTGTGCCTCAACACTGCATGGATTGATCTCCTTTATTTCTGTTAAAACTATGTTAAAACAATATGAAGAGTACCATTCTACTTGCACTTACATTTCACTTCTACTTTCACTTTCAGTTTACTTCTCTAAGTTGGTAATCTTTTAATAATTTTTAAATAAAGTAGTTTTTCATTGTTAAAATAAAGCAATTATTCCTATATCGTGTCAAAATCCTTAAGGGGTATGACGTAGTATCAGTCTGATGTATGTAATATCAATGACCGGACAGTGGGCAAGCATTTTGGAGTCTGTTTGCAAAACGTCTTAAGGCTGCTATAAACAAAACATATGTAACAACATGTCTAACAGTAGCATTATAATAAGCATGTGGTATGATTTACACACTGATTTTTTCTCAGTTAAAACCGTTATAACACTGTTTGTGACAGTAAAATTTAAAAACCATGGATTAGAATGTGTTAGGGAGTCGACCCGATCTCTGTTTATTGTACCTAGTTGAACTGGGCATTGTCTGCAGTCACTATGTAAAATTATTAAATTTTGATACTAGAACATAAAGTTCATGCTTATATATGATAAGAAATTGCATATGGTAATAACTGGCAGCTAAACTTACCTCTGATAATGGTCTTGATCAAGATGACCCTTAATTCCTCCTTGCTTTGCTGAGTGGGAATCCACAAAGTTCATCCTAGTACAAGTATGTTATTCCTGATAAGAAACTAAGCTAAAAATAAAATAATTTTGACTGTCGTGGGTCGTCTTTGGGTAACCTACTCAGATGTTCCCGAGTGTGGTCGCCCTAACAGTAAAATCTGTCTTTGGGTGACTTGAGGGTGGTGGTGGTGTTGGGATTCTCGGCCAAACGACATGTACACATTTTCGGTTTTCTTGAGAACGGGCTCGCTCAAAAACGCTTGGATATTTGCGTGATTTGAATAATAAATCAGTGGCGGATCATGGAACATCGTTTAGGGGTGACGTAAACAAGCAGGCAAGGAATATGTTGGATAGAACCCCTAGTTAGCCCTATGGGCGAAGCCACCGAAAGTTGATGAATTTTAAGCTTTTCCCTGACATAATTGTAACTGTTACTTATAAAGAAGACTAATCTGCATAACGTTTTCGTTGTTTCGCGCTCATATTTCTGGGTGTGTGGGAGGAATTATCTACCACTAAGGGGTTGCCCCCTTTAGCCCCCTGTAAACTCACTTGATTTCCTCGTCTGATTGTGAGAAAAATGGCAAGAATTTCCATATTGCACCTGTTTGTGTCACTTCTTGTCTAATTAGATCCATAAATCTTTCATGTGACAAAGCCTAAAAATTACACCATTTTTTCTGTAGTAATTAAGAAAACGATTGCATTCAATGCACTAAAATCGCTATCTTCAGTATGAAAATATCCTGAAATCAGATTAGGGATTTTAAATTTTAATATTTAGAACAATAATTTTATATTTCAACCAATGATATTGTTTCCAGACCTTAGAAGCTTTTCTGCAGTTTATATTAGACTTATGAAAACAATGATGACAGAAAAATAATAAGTAGCATTTAGTAGAAATTAAAACAAGAGTAATATTGGTCAAGGAATATAGCATGATTAATCAATGATGTCACCATTTAAAGGTCATTTAACCTGCTGCATACATTTTCAAACGGTTTAATTTGGGTTTTTGTTTTGTTTTCTTTTTGTTTTTTGTTAGATCTGAAAAATATAAAATTTATGATTGTTTTCCATTTAAGAGGCCGAATATCGCTTTTAAAAACGATCCAACTTCGACGTACGTAAGGCTTTCCTAGTCTGATAATAGAGTTACCAAGCCCAAGTTCATCCAGAGGTTAAAATCTTATGTTAATAAGAGAAGCTGTATAGAAGCTTCAAAGTAGACAGTTTTTCATAGGTGCTTGTAACTACTGATTGCCTAAATATTGGCTTGTATCGCTTACACGTGGCTAAGGCATAGTTTTATATCTTACATGTATGCTTAGTATGTTTTGCATCATCTGTCCTTGTCCTTGTCCTTGTTTATTTAAAATATGCATGCATATAAATAATGTCTTAAGGATGTATTGGCCAGCCATTATTTTGACCCTAATATTTTAGCAAAGCATTTAATCTTAGATTATATTATATTCATGTAAATCAACTTCTCTGCGTTACATTTTTAAATCAGAATTCAGCTTAAGCGTGTATTAGACGGCCATTACGCATGTATATTTTAAAACAAAAAATATTAACATAAGAAACAAAACATTATGATGGTAAGTACTGTGTGACTGATCGTAGAATTGAGTGTAGCATTGTCATTTACAATCGGTAAAATAGTTATAACAGGATGTTTCATGTTACTGATTAAACTCGCTTGTAAGTCGAGTTAAACTGCAAACAGCAAAGATCAAGATCTGCCTTAGCATAATGCACCTGCAGATCAGGGTCTATGTTGTTTGTTCTACTGATTACTCCTAACAAACTGTACACATACATAACTTCCAGCGCATGATGCACCGGCAGATCTGGATCAGTGCGGTTTGCAGTAGGACTCGTCTGATAAGAAAGCATAAACAGTTTGAAACACAATTTGTGTCTACAGGCATGAAAGACAGATAGTCCCACAAAAATAGATGGACAAAGTTAATCCCATATTCCGCCACCTTATTGATATATTTTGAACAGGTCGCAATTTGGCTTTTTTTCAAATAAATTAAGTGAATTTTATTGGTGTTAATGAAACATACATAAAAAAATTAATACAGCTTGTTATGCTAACATTGAAATAAAAGTTACAATGAACAAAAAATAGTAGATTGCGTGTTAGACTGGGTTTATTTATTTTCTCCTTGCACTAAACTTGTGAAACTGTCCATTTAATTTTTAGAAAGAAGATTGTAAGATTTTACCTACAAAAATAAAAAAAATTATCAATCAAATACATTGATCTGTGATCTATTCTTATAATAATCATTATGATAAGAATTATCTTGAGATTATAGAAACAAAATCTGCTTTAAGGAGAATCCACTGCGCCTCCACCCAACCCATATGCCAAAATAAATGGCTGGTCCGTTAGCTTCACTAGTTCCTGCAGGACGGATAAATATGAATAATATATGATGCTGTATGTGTCATGTCTCACATTCTGTGAAGTCCTAGCAGTTGGAACACTCTCATACTCTTAGCCTATTTCACAAATATATTCAGGTGAAGGTTTCTTTGGGATCAAAATTTATGTCATATTGAACTTATGGGTAGTTATTGTCATAAAAAAAGTCTTCAGAAATGTAACATGCCGGCATGCACTTCCCTTTTATACATTATTTGTCCCATACCACAATAGGTGTATGCGTAACAAAATGATGACAAATCCGTTAAAGGTGGATACCCAAAATACAATGGACAAATTTTCAAATGTTGGATAATATATTTTGGGGGTGGGTTAAAAAATTAAGTAGCCTATAGATGACTATGCCCTTAATTTTGCAGACAGCATCGTTGTAGTGGTATAAGAAACACCATACAAAATATGTTATGTTCATTACTTAAACCGCGTTTGAACACAAGCACGGAGACGTTCACAGGCATTTAAAATTGGATCCTAAATGTGTGTTATGTGACATGACATTAGGTCACGTGACTTTAGGTCATAACGCATGAATAAACCGAGTTTCATCTAACTAGTCAGGAGAATTTGTAAGCTAGAGCCTTGACCCAAAAGCAGTTAATGTCGATCTTTGATCAAAACATTGACGAAAATACTAATGCCGCATAACTATGAATAACTATGAACTATGAATATATATATATATATATATATATATATATATATATATATATATATATATATATATATATATATATATATATATATATATATATATATATATAAACTATGAACAGCTATGAATCATTCCAAGTGTTATCAGAAACACATTTTTGAATGTAGGAAATATTTCAATATTGATTAACATCATAGCAAAATTTGCGGTCGGTGAAACCGGAAAAGTGACTCTTGCGTAGATTTGTGTGTTAAATTAGATCGGACAAAAAAACAAAAACAAATTGTTTGGATAAGGTAATCTGAACATAACGTCGTATGATATACTACATATACATTTTCATTGTCACTTAAATATTAGTAATATGTTTTTAAAAAAATTACGTAAATAAAGTGTCATATAGTGATCAATTAATTATCACTTTCAGGATCGGTGCTGAGAGAAGATAAGACTTATTTACCATCGGCATGATTTCAAACAACAATTCAAGATAATCTCAAATGAGGTTTTTTTAATAACATTAAATCAGCAAAAACTATTCATGCTTTTATATGGATGCAAGTCTTTCTCTCATATGGATGACAGTCTTTATTTTATAGGACATCACTTTTTCTTTCATATGGATGACAGTCTTTATTTTATAGGACATCAGTTTTTCTTTCATATGGATGTCAGTCTTTCTTTTATATTGATGTCAGTCTTTGTAGGTATAAATTAGATAAAATAAGTATGAGGTTCTCTGAAGTTTAGTACAATTTCTAACTAACGTCGTAAAGTGCTAGTGAATCTAGCGTAACGTATATGATTAGAGTTGTATTGGCATCTTAATAGACATACTTATATGAGTAAAATGTTTTATATATAAGTTTGGGGAGAAAAAGATGTTTTCAACTTTCATTTAGTTTTTTTTTGGATTCACCCTGCTGTATACGTACACAAATGTGTCTGCAAATGGTAAAATGTTTGCTTAAAAATCTTTGACAGGCTTAAAAAGCACTCCTCCAACTGAATATTATACGTAAGCGGTTAAACTATTGTATATTTCAGGTCGTTATCTTGTAAATAACAATTAGACTTAACAATTTTTTAATGGAAGTTAACAATTAATGCAGATACTTGTTTCAATATACTATCCGCTTATGGTAGGTAAAAACCTGAAATTTAATTTAATCTATAGAGATTTTGGGAACTTTATCCGTGATGAAGCGCAAGTAAAGCAATTTTGAATATTTTTTTTTTTTGCCATTGAATTTTATTAAAGTAAAAATTTTATTTTTGCATATGTGAGTTTGTTTAGTAAATCGTAATTATGCGGAGTGACACATTGCTTCATTATTTGCGTGTTTCCAGTTATTAAAAAGGATATCCACCAATTTTCATGGCAAACAATGAAATTGGGAATGTTAAATGATTCTTCTCCCCATGTTGTTGTAGTCGTAGATTGAAAGAGAGGAAGAGAAAGATGTAATTCTGACTTCCTAAACCGGTGCCACTCTAGCGATCTAGGTGTTACATTGCTAATATATGCGGAGAGGTACTTGAATCAAACTGGAAAACCGGAAGTCGTAGTCTAAGTGTACGGCAGCAATTCTTCTTATTAAAATTAAAGAAACTACGCTAGATATGGAAGACAAATTACACACAAAACATTTAAAATATATAATAAAAAAATGTTTCATTTAATTAGAGCTAACCAACTTCACACATTTCTATAATTTTTGTATTTCAGAATTAAAAGCCAAATTAATAATAATAATAATAATAATAATAATAATAATAATAATAATAATAATAATAATAATAATAATAATAATAATAATGAGGACTTTGTTAAGCACCTATCTTTAGAAGCTCCAAGCGCTTTACAACATTTCACAACACTTGAAATCATATATAATGATACGATTACAAAAATAAAAACAAATACTACGGAATTAGAGAACAGAAAACATGCTGTAAAAAGTAATGTAAGAAAACATTATTAGGTAAGTATGCTTATGCAGTCGAAAGAGGTGAGTTTTAAGAGCGCCAACATATATTTCTAATGGTGCAAAAATGCTCGAGTAAAATATTACAAATCAATACAAATGAGATTTTCAATCAATGCATTTGATTAAATTTTAATTTTTAACGAGAATATTATTTTCTGTAATTTCGAAAGTACTTTTTTTTAAAAATAATTTATTTCGTAGCTTGAAGTTAGCAGCAAACCATTTCTACAAAAAAACAAGCTTATAATTCAAAATTAACATAAATTCTAAATAAATTTAAACAATCAAAGAAACACTTTATTTAGGATTCATATTGTATAGTACTACTAATAATAACATGTTCCAAGCTTTCCAGAGGCTGATGAAAAAAAAATCTCTAAACGCGTTTCACAGAAAAATCTTTATATAATTACATTATTCTTACCTGGAAAACAGGAAGTCGTGGTCTAAGCGCATGGCAGCGATTCTTGAAGCCGTGCGGGCATAGCGTATATATAGTGATTTTTGTTCTGCAAGACGGTTTTACCATAATGGGGCATGCCGTACAATCTCCAGCTTCATTTTTATGGAGGGGGATAACCGCCATAATTCTATGCGTGTATTTTCTATCTTTCCTTGATGCTTAATTGTAAATGACTGCATGCAAGTGCTACTTTCACAATTCTATCTATGTATATTGTATTCTTCATTGATGCAAATTGTACGTGTCAGTTTGTAAGTGCTACTTTTCGTCTGCATTATGATAAATGACTGCTTGCAAGTGCTGGATTCATAATTCCACTCATATGTACAACAGTGATGCCTGGCGTAATCAGAAACGCTCTGTGTACACTCAAACCCTGACTAGCATTCGTTTACATCGGTACTGGGAATTCGTAAATTATAGTATGTAATTGATACAGTGTATTAGATACATGTGTTGTCTTATGATGACGCTGGCGTATAACCACACTAAACAATGAATAATAGCATTTACTTATTTTAAATACATAGCTGTAGTACTGTTTTCTTTTCTTGTACTCTCAGTTAATACAGAAATTCTAACAATCATTTTCTTTATGTGAATGTAAATTACAAATCCAAAAATCATACTTTTATTAAAATTATATGAATTAAAATGTCAGCTCCAAAAATCATACATTCTAAAAATTCTTTAAAATTACATCGTAAAATGTTATATCTAGCTCCGTTTCGATACTAAATTTTGCTAATGGTGCCCATTAATTGAGGATGGGACCAACGTAATAATGTTGGCATCAGCAGATACTCTGACCACAAGTTTTTGTTTACAAGCTTTGAATAAAACAAAAATTAAGTAACATTTTGTTGTGTTACAGACTAACAGAGAATAAAGTTAAATTGTTTATACTCACATAAACAGATATCCCGCAATGCTTTAGATGATAAAAGTGAAACACAGTTAAGAGTCTCTCTCTCTCTCTCTCTCTCTCTCTCTCTCTCTCTCTCTCTCTCTCTCTCTCTCTCTCTCTCTCTCTCTCTCTCTCTCTCTCTCTCTCATCTGAGAGAGAGAGAGAGAGAGAGAGAGAGAGAGAGAGAGAGAGAGAGAGAGAGAGAGAGAGAGAGAGAGAGAGAGAGAGAGAGAGAGAGAGAGAGAGAGAGAGAGAGAGAGAGAGAGAGAGAGAGAGAATACAAGGCCCCTCCCAGAAGAAATTAAGCGCTCTTTTAATATCTTAAGTAACTTAAGAAATCCCAAACGGTGCTATTTCAGTTGCAATGAGCACCGACAATCTGGTTGTTGTACGGATCAGACACAGACGTTGTGCTGTCATTTAGTTTAATACAAGGGGAGGTAATCTCAACGAAGAAATTTGAGTAACTGTCGATTTCACGATTTAAAGGTTTGTCGTACATTTACGTTTAAATTAGTCAGAGCACTTCATATTTGATTTGAAAATTTTAAAATATTAACGGTATTCGAGAACTAAGTTACTGCAGCTGATAGCCTACAGTGCAAGACATCGACCCTGATGTTCCCGAAACATAAATATCAGTATCAGGGTCGATGTCTTACCACAGGAGTCGGCAGTTTTATAAATTAAGCACGACGAAATTTCTGACTACATGAAATCACCTTAACGGTATTATATTATTTTATAATACCGTTAATGTGATTCATGTAGTCAGAAATTTCAACGTGCTTTAGGTGATAAAACCGCAGTCTCCTGTGGTCTTATCCCGCACGGAATCTCGTATCGTTGCTGACAATTTACTGGTCATACATGTACTATACAGTATAGTCTATATTGTATAGTACATGTATGGTCGGTAAATTATCAGTAACGATACGAGCCTCTGTGTTACATTGTACGTCTACTGCAACTGGTATTGAGTGGAAATCATCGAAATCAATATTCGCCTTTAAGTTTGGGCACGTAAATAAAAAGTTCGCGATATATGCTAAACCCATATGTCTTTGTTTATTTAATATCTTTTGGGCATTTTTCTTGGTAATTATTAAACCATGACTCATTTTTAAGACTGAATAGTGGGTTCCATGAGAAATGAAAGGTTGACAGAAGTTTCAATTCTTTTCAACTACAAATTCAAGCCGGGCATGAGAGATTTCAGGACTGAGGGTTTGGCCCCAAGCTACACTCTGCATATTCATATAAATATATTTTGATGAATAGACATTAGAAATTTGCCTTTGAATTTTCAGGAAGGGAGAGCCTGGGATTTGTTTCCTCATAAAAGTTTGGCTTTCAGAAGATCAGGACTGGATCCAAAAATGTATTTTATGGAGTTGGGTAGGGACCTAGACAAATAGAACCCCTAATGTTGGCCAAGGGGGCCAGGTCTTGAGAAACTCCTGTAACATAATTAATTTGTGTCCAGTTTTAACCACCTGACTATAGCAGGGTTCACAATAGATTTCAAAACTGAAGAGTCAGTTGACCCATGACTCCAAAATCTCAAATAAAAATGAAAATTGAATACAAACTAAAATCTCAAGTCAGTTCCTTTGAACAGTCATGAATTCATAGCAGTGATTTCTTGTTATTGGTGAAAGATTTCAGGTCTCGTGCTGAATAATTAGAAATACTTGTACAGTATTTTGTAAGAAACATAGTCTGAATTTTGTGAAAGTGTTTGTCTCTCTGTGTTACTGTGTGTATATTTTTTTATGAAACAGACAGGATTATTTTATTCTTTATTATATTTTTAACTTCTCAACATATTCTGTTATGATCTCCTCAAATCAGTTTATATGCAAACATACACCCATACAACTATTAAGGTTAGATATTCAGATATCAAGGATATACATTATGGTATTGCAAGTTCACTTTTCCACTTGTTCTTACATTTTCTATAAATTTTGGATATTGGCTCTTCATCTCCTCAGAGCTGACACTATCATTGTTTCTTTGGAGTCTGAGGTTTAGAAAATTCATCACTAGCAGGTCATTTCTGAGACTGAGACATACAAAAATACACTTCTTTGCACCGTTGTGATTTTCAAGTTCAGATGTATGTATTGAATATTAATGTCCATTCAATTTTTTTTCTGAACAATTCATTAACTAAAATGTTAAAGGTTTTAGACATTTTGTCCATTGAAGCAAATTAATCACCAATAAAACAATCCAATGCTGAAAACTGGCTTCATGAGAAGCAGTATATTCCAATTGTGTCTAACTGATTATAATTTATAAAGTGCAAACAAATGCCAATATTTTATCAGAAATTAATCCAGTTAAGTCACAAATGATTCTGAAGTTTTAAACATTCCACCAAATGAAGCAAATTAATTGCCAATAAATTATTCAAGTTGATTAACACCATGACAACTGGCTTTGTGAGCCATATGGTCTTGTTCTGACCAGTTGATTATAATTTTATGTCCAAACATGCCAGTTTTGATATGTGATCAAAAGGCAGTCCATTTGTGTCATAAGGTTTTCCTCTACTTTACCTTCAACTTGAAACATAATCTCAAAAACAGTTTGAATGTATTAAGTTGCACCTAATTGTTAGCTCAGCCTAGTTCATATATATCTTTCATTGGTGTCATGTTACTGGCTGTCAAGGTGTAAAATGTTGAGCAGATGTCAGTCAGTCCCTCCTACAGTAAATTTGTTAGGACATTGCTCTTGTAATAAGAAAATAGGCAAGAGACAAATCAAGGGTAATTAAGATTGATGCTCCAGCCCAAAATTTAGGTGTGTCAAAAAGACACACAAGTCAGAATTTCCATGCATCAAAAACAGGTCATATTTAAATTTTATGCATCAAAACCCATTAGTGCTCTTCTATTGAAAACCCTGCTATAAAGAAATTTTATTTTGAAATGTTCATGTTGATTTATACTTGGGTTTTAGGGAGCAATGTGCACTAACTTCACCTAATGCAATCTGCCCCTGCAGATGGGTTGAAAAAATATATCCATTCTCTGATGTATAGCACAAAAGAAAAAAAATAAACTATTATATTCACTTGTTTATTTGAAAGCAAATATTATGTTGCAGTGATTAAAAAGAAAAACATCTAAAAAGAAAATCCTGGTACCCCACTTCCTGCACCAGAAAATGAAATAATTGGTCCCTTAGGTTTTCAATTTTTTTTAATCATAATTATGTAATGTCCTTTTAAGTTTTTAATTTAGACAGATAACTTTTGGCACAATTAAGTTATTGTAAATGTTTTGTATTTCTCTTAAACAATGATGACAGATTCTTAGACCTGATGCAAGTTTGTGTCCATTCTCTAGCAATTACAAACAATTTAAAAATAACATTTGCATTACTGTAACATTGCACTTAGTAAAAAACATTTTTGATATCATTTACTTTGTGATATTTCTGATAATCTTCGAAACTAATTTTATCAAAGGTATTGCATAGAATAAAGTTCAGTTTTAATGAACTTCCCATTTCTTAAAAATGTCTAAATTTTAATTTGTTACTTTTTAAGTAGTGTATTTTCCCAAATATATCTTGCGGGTTATACCAGATTTTATAAACTCCATAAGAGGGGTGCAGGTTATATAAGTGTGCTGGCTATATAAAAAATTTTTTTACACGTACGGTAATAATATTTCCATATATTGTTTGAAAAACATGAGGTAATAACTTGAACACTGACTTCATCCACCGTCCTTGTTGCAAAAAACCAGTACTTCATCCATATTAATAATGCCAGAATGGGGAAAGGTCAAACTCCTGAATTTCCCTGGTGACGAATTCACGAAAATCATTCATCTTCTCCCAATTCTTAGGTAGACGTTGGTCGATGGTTGTTTTGTGTTCTGATTGACAATTGTTTCATCTTCATAAATTTATATACCCAATGCACTCCTCCATTAAAATCATCAATATGCTTCTCTGCCGCCATGAGTTTGGCCTTCAGTTTGATGGCAACTGTTGAGATTGGTTGGTTGTTTTCCCGCTGGGCCATGATCCACTGCTTCAGGTCAGCTTCAAGGTGAGGCCATTTTGATTTAGGTTCACGATGAGCATGTCTTCGTGGATTCATTTCTCCTCCACTCCTTTTTCTTTTCTCCAACCTTGGATTACACTCTCATCAGTATCAAATTTTCTGCTTGTGGCTCTATTGCCATGAACTTCAGCATATGCAATGGCAGTTAGCTTGAAGTTGGCTGTGTAAGAATTTTATTTGGGCATTTTTTCAATTTAACAGAAAGAAATTATTTAAACTCGAATCTACACTTCACAAGAATACAAGATTATATAGAAATGTCCATGTTTATGTAGCCTATATCCATCTGCCGCACTGATTAATTTATATCCAGTAGTTTCCATTCCTTTATCTTAAATGAAAATTTGTCAAATGTTTCATCACCCAGCAGACATAAACAAAGCTTCATTACCATTTTTAGTTAATATTAAAGAATTGTCTGAGGCAGGACCACAACAATTATTGTTTATTCTTATCTGCCACCTGGCCAATATCGGATAGGCTGAGTACCTGGTATCTAGATTCTATAAACAAAAATCGACAGATGTTAAGGTGGCTTCATTGATCTGCTAGGACAAGTCTTCAGCCAGTGGGATTACGGTACCATACTTAGACCAATAAATAACAGATGGTTTCAAAATTCAAATCTGCCAGCAGCAGAAGCAGGTACAGAGATAGTTATGATAAGATTATAATTTTGTTACTGACATGAATTTTTTTGTTAAAGAAACATAAGGCACAAAGTTTTAAAGCATACACAGATTGATGAAAAAAAAAAAAAGTGGTTGCATTGAAAAAGTTTTGCACTTGGCATAATGAATTTGCTATCAGTACATGAATAATATCAAATAATGTAAGCTTTTGTTTTGTTGGCTGTATCTCAGAACAGAGTGCAATTAAATTTCTTTGAAGATGCAGCTTTATCATTTATAGGTATTCCAAGAGAGATAACACTATGGTATGATCAGCTCATGGAGTTAAGACAGAACATGGGAAACATATATCTGAGGAGATAAGTTACATGCAAGAATAAATGATTTGAGCTTTTTTAGTCTCAGTAAATGAAGGTGATTAAATCTGATTGATATATTGGTTATGAAGTTAAGTGGACATAATTAGCCAATGAAAACATAAATGTTTTTATAACTGTTGTGTTATAATTTGTATCAAATTAATACTTAAAGATTATGTCTGAGCAGGAAAAAAACCCAACTTGCTGTATATTTAAATATTTTTTTTGTTAAATATTTTTAAAACTTTATTATAACTATGAACTTGTATGTATTATATGGAGCTGCATTGGCAGAAAGGTTAGCATGCCATATTTCATAATCAGAAGGATGTGAGTTTAGATACTGTCATCAAATCAGCCTTGAAGTTCATTGATTACCATGGTGTGTCCTCAATCAAGACACTTTACACAAAATGCATTTACGTTACTGTGCAAACCATTGTTATTTAAAAAGTAGTTCTGATACTATGTTTATTCATTCTTTGATTTCCTTAGCTTGCATGGTTAAATCATAAAGAATAATAATATGAATAAGAGCCAAACAAAACAGAATAAATGTGAGGGAAAAAATTACAATTCTGAGCTATGCCTTTAACATTGAGTATGTCCTATTCCAGTCCATATGGTATGTGGCATGCAATACATTTTCTGTTTATTGCATATAATGATATCAAATTTTACCCAAAAATCTCAAAGGACTTACAGCTGTAGAGAGCTAGAGAAAACACCCAACATTGAGACTTGCTCTCGCCATTGTAGATATTATCCCAACAGTGAAAGCAGTACACCTTATTTTAATAATTTACATGTATACCCTGTTTAATCTCATAATGTTAGAGAGCTTTGAAGTTGTATAGTAGAAGGGAAAATGTGATACACAAGTATAAAAATTAAACCTTGAATTTGAAAATATGACCTTTGTTGTGATGTGCAATCCTCAATCTGCTGAAGGCATATAAGTAGACGGAGTTGTATTCCTTGAAATAATTTGCATTCCTTGATCTCATATGGTTCTAAGTGTTATAGAAAAAATTAGGAAAAGTTTGAAAGTAAATGTAAAAATATAAGCCTAAAGCTTGAAATTATAATTCTCAATATGGTAGACATCTAATGGTGAAAAGTTTCTGGTTCTCAAACACCTTTCAGGATATAGACAAATTATGATATCTGAATAAAAAAGCGTATACATGTGTCTACCATCACCTTTTGAAAAGGCATAGGATACTCTGATTTTCAGGTATTCTCCAAAAAATCTGTAAAACATCTTGTTCCTGCATGAAAAACCATATGTCCAGTTTTGTACTAACAGAAGATTTGTAAAATGTTCTTTTTTAATAAACATATTTTCCTTAGAAAATGGCATAGATGCATGGCTATAAATTTTATTCAGTTTGAAACAGGGTTGATGAAAATACTTAATAAACCCATGCCTTTGGAGTGCATGTTTCATGAGTGATCACCCTATTGAGAGTTAAATAAAGGATACAATATACCGTCTACCACTGTCTACAAATTTATCAATAACAGGCATTTAGTTATGTTGAAAAATGATGACAAAACAATGCCCATTTCATAACTTTTATTGAAACTTTTGTATTACAAGTACTAGATGAGATTGTATTTCAGTTCTGAAATCTCCACACAGCTTTGGCAAGTATATAGGTTTGTCAGTGACAGCAGCCTTAGTACTCAAGCTTACAAAAACTGACATGTCAGGTCTTTTAATTTATAGCCATACAGGTCACATGGTTTAATATCTTACAGGTTACTTTTTATTTTTAAAAGTGAACATTTTGCCAAACAACTTCAGTAACACAATTAAGCAAAAACCACTTTAGGTAGACAAAGAAGTCTGGTATGCATGTTAATTGTAATGTAATATGAATTGATTAGATTATAGTGTCATTATAGCAATTTTTCAGCTATTTTGTGAACTTTTTGACTTGGAATTTGGCTCTGCAGTGGAGGCCATATTTTACAAACACAAATCTAGTTTTATTTGGTATTCTTAGGCAGTAAGCTGACAAAAATTTTAATATGTTTTCATTCAGGTGTGTATATCTACATGATTGCAGTTTTTGTGCTTATATGTGACATTGAATCTTGTGTTTCCATGAGAGGAATGTAAGCAGCAATGTGATTGGCCAATAGAATTTAATATGAACCAATTAAGTCACGTTTTCCTTTGACTGAACTTCTTTGCAGTTACGTGAAAGATGACTGACATGGATCATTATTTTATAGTTCAGTTTAACACGATTCCAACATAGCATATTTGATTAAATCTATCTCGCTGTTAGATGGGATAATAAAGTTTTATGACAAGATGCTAAGGCACACACTTGAAACTTCGTGTAATTGCAGAACAATTGGCCGCTAGGCTTATAATAAGTGATACAGTGTATGAAAACTTCATGCCAGACAAATTATAATCAAAATGGCTATTGGTATAACAATTTAGTGACCTGGCCTGATAATGATATTCATGAATTACTGTCACAATGTCATTTTTAGCAAATTCAGTGTTAAAAAGGTATTAGCACATCTTGCACCTAATCATTAAGTGGACCATTATCACTAACAATTATTCCACTGTCAAATTAACAGGCTATGTTAGTCAAGTTATTGCACTGTTGATGCAACAAATACATACAGGATAAGCTGAAATTACAAAATTACAAACACATTCTTAATTTTCATCCCAATGAACTCCAAAAGCATGCTAAACTATCACCATAATAAATTTAGAACATATGCTAATTTTCATCAGAATACACATCATATACATGCAAATTTTCATCTCAGTATGAATCAGACATGTGCTTGAATTTAATTAGAATACATGTACATTACAAACACATGACTAATTTTCATCAGAATCCACTTCAAACATGCTTAATTTTCAACAGAGGTGTTTTGTTGCTTTATAAGCTTTATTATTTTTTGGAAATGTAGTCCATGGATCTCTGTAAACACTCTGGTCTCAGAATAGTCCATTATAACTATATTTAATCAACTTAAATATCTTATTTCAACAAATTTGCAATATTTCATAAATATAAAAGTCATAACATTTTGGATGTAGATAAGTATTTTGCAGGGTTTGAGATTTTTCTTCATTTACTGATGATCTTATGTTCATAATTCACACTGGGTAAGATGCTCTTGTTGCAAATTTGGCTAGATAGTGGTTCTGGGTTTTGTCATATTACAGAATCAATGTAATTTTAAAAAATCTGAAATAATTAACCTTCATCAAATATTCTTTCACTGACTTAAACTTCAACCCTTAAAATTTGTATTACATTCATAAAATTTACATGCCACATCAAATTCCATAAATGTACTGGTACATGTATATATCAATAAGGGTGTACTCAAATGATATTATTTGCTTCTGAGAGAGTGACAGGTATACAGTGAAATTATTGGCATTTGCAACATGCACAGTGGATAGTATGTTGGCATACCTCTATGATTACTTTCAAGTACTGTGGCTGAAATTTCTTCAGATACTGTACTTGTGGAAACTTCAGGATTTAAGCACACAGCTAACCAAAATGGTTGCTCCTATGTGCTTGAAAAGTAAGTTTGAACTCATGTCTATGCCAGACATGAACATAAATGCTTTTGAAAACACAATAAATGAATTACAAAATATAAAAAGTTTTAATAATAGTAAATGGCTCCTTTTTACCATTTACCTTTGAAGTCCAAGAAGTGAAAATACCAAGCTGAACCAGCATTTATTTTGATAGATACACATTTAAGGTACAGCCAAACTGTATAATATATAACCCAAAGTATACCCATCAATCATTCTGTATAATCTATAACCCAAAGTACACCCATCAATCAAGCTATATAATCTATAACCCAAAGTATACCCATCAGTCAGGTGGCACTCAACAGTTGTGTACTTTTGAGAGAGTGAAGTATGTAAGATAAAGTTGTTTGCATTTAAAACATGCACAGTGGAAAGAATGTTGGCATACCTCTATGCTACTTTCATGTAATATGGCTGACATTTCCTTGGATATTCTACTTTTGGAAATTGTAAATGATCTTAGCACACAGCTAACTAAAATGACTGCTATCTTGTGCTAGAAATACAACCTGAATGTGTAAAGTACAGTATCCTTGGCAGCTATTAAAATAGAAAAAATGAATTTTGCCATACTAGACAATTCGAGCTTCTTAAAGTGCAATAAATGAATTACCAAATACATTAAATGCAAAAACAAGTTATCTTCTCTTTTTTTACAATTTACCTCTGAAGTTTGGGAAGTGAAAATGAGTAAGTGGAGCTAGAACTTTTTTGAAAGGTGCGCATCTGGAGTAAGGCCAAGCTGTATACTCTATAACCCATATTACACCCATCTGTCATGCACCAAAATAAAGGGATGTAAAGGTTCTTTGAACAATACCTAAGATATACAAAGTCTTTTTTAAATAGCCAGTATAACTAGTGAGGAAATCCAGGGAAATTCATTTTGTTTGAAATTCTAACCCTATGCTAAATACAAAACTGTAGAGCACCACCTCAAGCTATATAATCTACAACCCAAAGTACACCCATCAATCAAGCTGTATAATCTATAACCCAAAGTATACCTATCAATCACACTGTATAATCTATGACCCAAAGTACACCCATCAATTGTAAAACAAAATAATGGGAATTAAAATTTCTTTTAACAATACCAAGATGTGCAAGGTTTTTTTAGAGTGCCACCTTAACATCACAGATTATTCTAGCTGTTTTCATGACATATTACTGAATAACATTAACAAAATTCTAGAACCACCATTTTACAGGAATATAGTATCCTGTAGAAAAAAAAATAAGTGAAGTTGGAGATATTAATATAGTTATACCCGAGATGAATAATGCATTTGTTTGAGTACATTAAAATTATTTGAAATAATGTTGTTCTCTGAAAATAGGTTGTAAAAGTTCTTTATGTATATAATGGAATAAATCAGGTGAAATAAGGAATCCTAGTTAAATTTTGCATACCCTCCACACAAATTGTTGTATTCATTGTAATAAGCACAATGCATTTATCACACCTATTGGAGTATTTGGAGATCTGATATAGTGTTCCATGGCATGCAACAGAATGTATAAAGCTAAAGGAGTCAAAAGAGGAATAGGAAATAAATACATTTATCACTCAAAAGAATTATCATCTGCTTGTTTCTTCATAAAGCATCACAAGTTAAGAACATTTTATTAGTATTTGAATTGAAAATATCCTTTCTTGGTAATGGTAAGTATGCAGTTAATGTTGATAAATAAAGAATATAAAACCTAGACACTATGAGTAAGTGATATAAAACACAAATATATACAGCAAATACAATATCATTATTTTAATTACAGTGTATATTAAGATGTAAAAAGACTACTACAAAAAGGTTTAAACAAGATACATATTGCCTTCCAACTGAAAGAGAAAGTCTGGCCTTCAAACAAATTATCACATTATAAGTTCTCAATTAAGTTTGAAACTATTGTGCCAATTCTCAGCATTATGATCAAAATTGAATTATCATAGGGCCATACTAATGTTGGAAGTAGTCATGACATCCAAGACTAGTGATATAATGGTGTACATGTCTTTTTTTTATTTTATCAGAAATGACATTCCTCCTACCACTGCATTTACATTTCTTTTTTGCCATACTTATTAAGAATATATGAAATAAAACAAATATAGCTGATTATGAACTCTAATCAGTAAATTAACTTTTCTACACAGAATTTATTTAAAAATTCTATAAAATATCCACTTTTCTGAGTCAAACGTTTGTAAATTTTGGTTATCTGTTTTTAAAAAGAAAAGAGATTTAAAAATAGATATGCTGATTTATATGTGAAACAAATCCTCAAAGCTATTTTACTAATACTCTCTTTCAGTGCTTTTTATGAGTAGGTCTGTGATCAAAGATGTTGAATTGCATGTCAAACCTGGTTAACAGATTGATCATGGATAGAAAGTGTCATTTGATGCAGTGAATTTGTCCAGTTATACTAATTTCCTTCACAAAACATTACTCATTTTTTACACAGTGGTTGGTGTATATAGTAATCCTTATATCAGTCTTTTCATCAACTTCATAACTGTTAAAGTCATAACCTGAAGATGACCAAATTAACAACTCAATTTTTGTTAGAGTTATTGCCCTTTTCAGTGGCTTAATGCAGTGCATAACAAAATCTAGTTAGCACAACTAGTCTTCCTCCAAAAATTGCTGAGAAGAATTTGATTATATTGTTAGGAAGCATCCTGACCTGAAGACTTGTAATATTTTTACAAATGATGCTAATCCACCAGTAGAATTTGACCAAACTTGACACAAAGCAATGAATATAATTTAACAAAACTTAACATACAGCATACTGACATAAAGATGTTTAAAAATATTACAGATGATGCATCAATATGGCTTCTTTTTCATTTAAAAAAAAATTAGAAAAATCTTTAAATGAATGTTTCTCCAAAACTGCAGAATATAATATGACCAAATTTAACAGACAGCATTTTGACATAGAATTTGCACTACTGATCCATCATCATAAAAACAGAAAAATTTGAAATTGATTTCTAAACTGCTCAAAAGAATTGATCATGTTTCAATCTCCATCAGATATTGTTACCATTACAAATAAAAAATATACTTCAATGCCTTTTCTTTGGTGACAAAAGAAGCACCACGGTCTGAAGACATTTCAAATGAAGCCAGACATCTATCAAATACATTTACCACTGGTAAAAATGAAAAAAGGTTTAAACAGTTTCTGCTCCATAAACCATGCATAGAGTTTGACACATCTTGGCAGAAAGCATCATGTCAGAAAGCATCATGTCAGAAAGTTTGCTGATTTGTCATCAGCTATGTTACCTAAAATAGGCAAACATTTAAATTTCTTGCTTTCAAAACAGTTCAAATAAATGTGGCCAAAATTGACTGAAATTATTGTGGCATAAAGGGCTTCCACATTTGAACATATGATGCCAGCCTGCCACAAAATGAAGAAATATATTTAAACAGCTTACTGAAATTTTTTTTGATGAACTTAGGGAACTGAATGCTTAGCATATCAGACTTGTGACTAAAAGAGAGCTGGTAGAAATCCTATCATTAAGTTGGCCTAGGTAGCTATGATGGCATGTCCTTGGGCAAGGCTCTATATTCAAGGTGGTGCTCTACAGTTTCGTAATATGTAATATGGGTTAGAGAGTACACAGCTTGGCCTTACTCCAGATGTGCACCTTTTAAAAAAGTGCTAGCTCTACTTGCTCATTTTTACTTCTCAAACTTCAGAGGTAAATTGTAAAAAAAAGAGCTGATAACTTTTTTTTACATTTTATGTATTTGGTAATTCATTTATTGCACTTTTAGAAGCTGGTATTATCTAGTTTTGGCAAAATTCATTTTCCATATTTTAATAGCTGCCAAGAATAGTGTACTTTAGACAAATTTTGTTTGTTTTTTGGAGCACAAGGGAGCAGTCATTTTAGTTAGCAGTGTACTAAGATCATTTAAAATTTCCAAAAGTACAATATCCAAAGAAATTTAATCCACATTACATGAAAGTAGTATATAGGTATGCCAACATTCTCTCCACTGTGCATGTTTAAAATGCAAACAACTTTACCTTACATACATCACTTTCTCAAAAGTACATAATAACTGGTGAGCACCACCATAAAGAGTATATAGATATCATTATTGTATGATTTAATTTTAATTGTATGACTGAAATATTTAAGCGCAAGCATCAAAACAGTCCTTTGTAATAATTGTCCTGTATTTCCCCCCTCAGAACAGTATTTATTAGAGTCAGAGTCTTAAACCAGTTCTGCCCCCCCACTCCTTAAGATAAAAAGTGTACTATTTTAAAAATGTGCATTGCATTTTGTCAACATAGCAACCAGTGTTATGCTGATAGACAGGAACATGAAACTAGCCATATTTAATCCAGAGATGTCAACAATAAATTTTACAGTTATAAAAGGGATATAACAGGTGAGGTTCATAAAGGTCAAAGGTCAAAGGGTAAAATATTAACTAATTCTTTGATATGGAAAAAAGCAAATTTGCTTTGTTATCATTCATTTTTAATTTCATTGCAAATAAATGAAATGAAACATTTTCACTATGTATTTCTTTTACTTAATGCAACATTTTTCAATTTAAGTTGACTTTATTCCTATATTCTAAGACTTCTAATTTTCCCACAATAAAGGTCACTACTCAACCAAACATGCCTCATAGTAAATTATGTATGCTAGAGCAAAAATAAGCATACTTAGCTTATTTTCATGAATAAAATCATTGTTAATGTACTATTTTACACAGAACATCATACATAATAATATGAAAATAAGAAAAATAATTGCATAAATGTTTATATTTGTTTTTAAGGTGGCGCTCTACAGTTTCATATTTAGCATAGGGTTTAAATTTTAAAGAAAAAAGAGTTTCCCCAGGTTTCCTCACTAGTTATACTGGTTATTTAAAAGAGACTTTGTATATTTTAGGTATTGTTCAAAGAACCTTTAGTTCCCTTTATTTTGATGTATGATTGATGGGTGTAATATGGGTTAGAGAGTACACAGCTTGGCCTAATCCAGATGTGCACCTTTCAAAAAAGTGCTAGTTCTACTTGCTCATTTTTACTTCTCGAACTTCAGAGGTAAATTGTAAAAAAAAGAGCAGATAACTTTTTTTTACATTTTATGTATTTGGTAATTCATTTATTGCACTTTTAGAAGCTGGTATTATCTAGTTTTGGCAAAATTCATTTTCCATATTGTAATAGCTGCCAAGAATAGTGTACTTTAGACAAATTTAGGTTGATTTTTGGAGCACAAGGGAGCAGTCATTTTAGTTAGCAGTGTCCTAAGATCATTTAAAATTTCCAAAAGTACAATATCCAAAGAAATTTAATCCACATTACATGAAAGTAGTATATAGGTATGCCAACATTCTCTCCACTGTGCATGTTTAAAATGCAAACAACTTCACCTTACATACATCACTCTCTCAAAAGTACATAATAACTGGTGAGAGCCACCCAAACTGCCTCAATACCACCTGACCTGGGTGTGACCAAGTGGTCTATGGCACTTATTGTTATAGGTCACTGACATTCTATTCTGTCCACATGAGATCAGGATTTTGCAGGGCTAATGTGGGTGAGAAAACTTGCCAGTAGCTACCTATGGTCAAAGGTTTTTCCCTTAGTTTTCCCAGGTTCTTCCTCCACCAAATATACTGGCTGCTATGCATAACCTATCATGTGCTGAAAAATGGTATTAATCCCTTAAAACATATTAACTAACCTACTTGTGTTGCTGTGCCATCAAAAACCAAACCAAACAAATTTACACCAAGCATCTTGGCATAGAGGCCTCTCAGTATTGGACAAATTATTTTCATGTACCATCAAATCTGGGTGAAGATAAAACTTGAAACAGTTGTTTTTATAACATATGCAATGAACAGGATGGGAAGCAATTATAAAGAAAGCATTTTACTGACCCAGATTTCTTAGCCAACTGCTCATGTATTTAACATTAGGCAGATGTCAGCCAGGTGAGTGAGCTCAGTCACACTTGGGCCCAACTTGTTGATGGATTGCCAATAGACAATTTCATGGAGACTTCATCGAACTTCATAATTTGCTCGGAATTTCGATCACCTGGCAGGTGGTCAGCTGACCGCAATATCCAATCGATAGCTTGTAGGCAGATAGTCTGGTCCCTTGCTTAGTATGCTCCTTAGTATAGTATAGCAGAGTGCATTGCAGGGAGGATACTAAGAAGGGGACCAGACTAGTGGTCAAAACAAGGCAGATGCATCAGCATTAACTGTTCCAACTACTTCAGCTTCGTTTATAGAGTTGAAAAGTGCCTATTCAACAGCGATGATGCCACAGATATTGACGAAATTTAATATTGGAACCATCCTGTCTTGTTTTCTGGATTTTATAGCACATACGAGAGAGTAGCTATGAACTGTTTACATCTGGACATGCACATGCGAGTATGGAAACGGTGTCGATGTTACAAATTTAATCCCTTTTTTACCATAACACCGTATTTCATAAATCGAGTTTCGTTTGCCAATAAAAGGATTTTTTCGTATTATTCTGCAGTATTACAAACCTGGAATATTTTTTGACTGTAAAGCTGCAGAAGTCCCAGGCATTTAGTGGGCATTTCTTAATTTATTTTAATCTGATACGTCTAAACAACAAAATATGCCATTTTGTTATGTACAGATGCCTACCAGTGTTTGATTGGCCTATAAACTTGGTGCATATTATGGTATTCATTTAAGGAAGTGTGTATTGACAAATCTGTATGTTCTCATTAAATTTTTAATAGTTATTGGTATTTTTAATGTAAAACGGAATGTTCTTTATGAGAAAACTGATAGTAACTACTTTTTAGATTTGAATGGATTTTTTTTAATCTTGAATCTTCATATCTATTTTAGTTTTCACTAGAAAATGTAATCATTGACAAATTCTTTTATTTTCACTATATATATATATATATATATATATATATATATATATATATATATATATATATATATATATATATATATATACACACACATACGTACACTCATATATACATATTGATACACACACCACTTCTATAATATTCCTGCAGTTTTAATGCCCTATTCAGGAATCCGATGAAATTTGTGGATAAGAGTTCTTAATTCTTCAGAGTATGTTTAGTGTTGTGTGAGCTGATGCATACATTAAGTTACTGCTGAAAATGCAGTGAGCTCACTTACACTCACATTGCTATATACATGTTTTGCTTTTGTTTGAATTCATTAGACCTGATGGTGCTAATATGGCAGTTTCAAAAATGCCAGTTAGGAATCACAAATAAAATACTATCTGAACAAAATTGTGAACCTCCTGTATCAGAAAAATTTACTATATAAATATCTTAAAGACAACAAAGTACATTAATTAAACAATGATTACTTGTAAGCATTCTATGCTAGCCTGGATTTTCTCTTTAAATGACATATTTTGTGATATTTTTCCGGGGTATTATACAGCAGATTCCATTCTGTACCCATCAAAAAAGCTGCCTATGTCACTTTTTGAAGGCTCGGAATTAAATGCAGAAGATGCCCAAGAACCATTTGACCCTCGTCTTGTCATTGATGGTGTTCCTCGTGAAACAGCTTCTGGATCTGGAACCATGGAATGGAAAAAATTACGAACTATAAAACTTTTGTCTGATTCATTTAGAGACTCTTTTTCAGGATCAATTGAATATCTTTCCTTCTCTTCTACATAATAGTTTTTCTTCTTCTTTTTTCCTTTCTTATGATTATCATCTGTGCAACAGCTTAGTAAAGACTGTCCCTTTCTTTGACGTCGGAGACATAATACACACACAAATATCATCACAGCCATCAATATTGCCATTCCTGTACTGATGCCAGCTATAGTGCCAATTTTTGCAGCTGATGCCCCGATTGTTGGTGTGCAGTCAGGTACTTCCGAATCAGCAAGAGTCGAAATAGGTCTGTGCATTAAATTTGATGGAGTTTTGCATCGAATATTCACACAAGGAACATTAAGTGAGTCTTGTAGTCTTAGCTGACATTGAAGTAGATGTGCAGCTTGCTCTGTCCTAAGCCACTCGCGCATAGGTCGTATCATGCAGTCACAATTCCATACATTGTTGTCTAATTTTAAACTCTGTAACTGGGACAGGTATTCCACAGATGGCAAATACTGAATTTGATTGGATGAAATATCTATGTCTTGAAGACCTGATGAGGAATGGAAAATATCATTATCTATATGTTTGATGGAACAGGAGGATATGTTAAGTTTTTGAACCGAATATAAACCACCTAATGACTGTTTTGTAAGAGTTTTCAGTTCTTTATTGCCACTAAGATTTAAAATTTTCAACTTAAATCCAAGTTCACGGAAGCTATTATCTGCAATAGTTCTTAATTGGTTATATGAAATATCAAGATGGCGGATGCTTGCAAATTGAAAAATATTTTGCATTATTTGTTCAATTCTATTGTGGGACAGGTCTAAGATTTCTAAGTTGAGTCCTTGAAACTGGGTATCATTTAGAAATGAAATCTTATTGCTGGAAAAATTGAGGTATGTCAATATTTGAAGATGCTGAAAGCTTGTACCACTAGGCAGGGCCAGTAAAAAGTTGTTACTAATGTCAAGCACTTGCAAAAAGCTATTCATCACCAAGATGTCGTGTGACAGTTCTCTTAAAGCACAGTTTTGTAAATGGAGTTCTCGTAGACTAAGAATTCCTCTAAATGCCGAAGCATTTATCTGGCCTAACATGTTTCCACTGAGTCTAAGAGTATTTAGATTACGCTGCAAATGAAAAACTCCTACTGGAAGATCTTTAATTTGATTTTCACTCAAATCCAGTTTCTGGAGACTTGGAAGTGGGGAGAATATCTCATTTGATATATGTTGTAATTTGTTTCTTGAGAGATCCAATTCCTCAAGTTTCATGAGCCCTCTAAATGCAGCATTCGAAATCACACTGATTTGGTTCTGGTAAAGGTATAATTTCTTAAGACTGAAAAATGATTGAAAGGTGTCATCTTCTATGCGCTCCAACAGCCCTATAGTGAAAGAGAATTCTGATAACTGTGGCAATGATACTATGCTGGAGTTTGGGTTTGATAACATTTTTTCATGAGCCATGCCTTCAATGATTACATTTTGTGTGTCATCAGGCAAGTTGGACATGATAAATAACAAGGATGATGATGGTCTAATACATATAGTTGTTGGTTTTCCATAAAGATAGGTTTTGCAATTGCAAGAATTTGGACAACTCATGCACAGGTCAGACATTAGCAAGACTGCCAGTAAGCTTCTTGCGGCCAACAATGTTCTCCATTCCGCCAGGAATTTAAACACAATGCTTGGCCTCTCTGCTGCCATCTTAAATGCATGTTTATCTGCAAATGAGAAAAAAGGAATTTATATTACCTTCTTAAATTGTTAATAAGATATTGTCTGTCAAACAAGAAAGTCAGCTATATTCAAAGAGCTACTAAAAATGTGACCATCACAACAGGGCCAAAAACTGGTTACTATGTATATAAATTAGTACATGAATTCATAAATGATGATTGTACAGCAAATTACTAGGAATATCAATTTGTACAGGAATTTATGAATGAATTTAATACTGCAGGTTACTATGTATATGAATTGGTACATCAGTTAATAAATGAATTTAGTACTGCAAGTTACTATGTATATAAATTGGTACATCAGTTAATAAATAAATTTAGTACTGCAAGTTACTATGTATATGAATTGGTACATCAGTTCATAAATGAATTTAGTGCTGCATGTTACTATGTACATGTATATTAATTGGTACATGTACATGAATTCATAAATGATTTTTGTACTGCAAATTACTATGTATTGTACATGAATTCATAAATTACTGTAATACAGCAAATTACTAGGTATATGAATTGGTACATTAATTCATAAATGACTAGTACAGCAAGTCACCTGGTATATTAATTGTGTCATCAATTCATAAATAATTTTAGTACTGCAAGTTACTATGTACAGCATTGCACATGAATTTGTAAATAACTAATACAGCAAATTACTATGTTATTAATTAGCACAGGAATTCACAAATGACTGGTGTAAAACCTCATATCTTAATTGTTACATTAATCTATAACTGATGTTAGCATCGAAAGTTACTATGTATTGTACATGTACTAGTACAGCAACTTACTAGGTATTATGAATTGGTACAAGAATTTATAAATGACTGTAGTACTTCATGTGAATAACCTTTTAAGAACCCTAAGGCAGCACTCTTGGAATAAACAACCACCTCTTAGATTGACAAAATACACACACACACCTTTTCCCATTAAGACAAAAATAAAAGAGTGGTACCAGTGACTATTAAAGTGGCTACTTAATATTTCATGTTTACACTTCAGTCATTACACTATGTATATAACTTCAAATGATTTAGTCAAACAAATTGTTATTACTCATAACATCAGTAACCACTGTTACTGTATATAACCTCAAACAATGTGGATACAATGACAGTACATGGTTTTATGACTCAGTTGTCAATAAAACAGAAAGAGTGAAACTAACAAGTTTTGAAATAATTCAACAAACAATTCATTTCCTGATAATATAAAGTGAGAATGTCAAAAAACCTAATGGTATTATAAATTAAATCCCAAATAATCCTAGAATTTCTAATATAAGTCCTAATGATTCAAGATTTTAATAAACTTTAGTGGTATTCCAAAATAAATCCAACATTGGAAGAGTTAATATGCCTGTGATGACCAAAATAGTAATGATGTGTCAAGTCTTGTTAAATCACAATAATAATATCCAATAATGTATCCTTGTTTGAATTTCATTATAAATCCAAGTCTATTACCAAGAATATTTTTTTTTGATGAGGACATTTCATTTCAGTGTAATAAATAATTTGAATAAATAAATTCCAGCCCAAATAAAATACTGGAAACAACAATATGACTGAATTTTGCTTTAGATTGCAGAAATAAATAAAAACAATTCTCCAGTAAATAAGGTACTCTACTCCTCTACCTGACCTATGTCACAATGAGCATTTTCTAAACTAAATAATAATGGTAAATTTCATTCAAGAAGGTTCCAAATGTTTACTAGATAAAATCTAAGTTATAATTAGGAGGTCTGTTATTAAAATTATAGCACTCTGGTGGCCTAGTAGTTAGAACATCTGCCTCGGATGTGAGAGGTCGTGGGTGCGATCCCCAGTTGAATCATATAAAAAACTTACAAAAATGATACTAACAGCTGCCTCGTTTGGTGCTCAGCATTAAGAGGTTAGTGTTAGGACTGATTGCCCTGGTGTTAGGATAATGTGACTGAGTGGGAAATCATGCTACATGTCTGTGGCATGATGCCCCAGTGCTAGACATCACAATAATTGCAAAACTGCAGAAATCATAATGCTATGACTGAAAAATTGTTAAAGCTACTTTAAAAATCTAAATCACACACACACACACATTAAAATTAAAATAAAGAACATAGTAAACACAATATCCTTGACACAGACCAAGATAATCCTAATATTGATCCTTCAGTCAGAAACAATAACTTTGGAAATGATCAGCAACAAAAATACAATTTTACGTAACTCACATCATCTCGGGTAATTAAAAACAAAGAAACAATGCAAATTAAATATACATGGGATATGCTCAGATTACACATGTTGTATGTTCTAAGCAAGTACCTAACTGACTTTCAAAGCTGTAGTCCAAGAACACTACAGTGACTCTGGTCTTCAAAACATTAATTACCATATATATTTGCTTATGAGTCAAATTGTAAACAACAAAGATGCTTTTCTTTAGTATAATGCACCTACAGATCAGGTTTATTTTGTTTGTTTTACTGCATACTCCTTATAAACTGCACCGACCCAGATCTGCTATAACATTATGTAATGGCAGATCTGGATCTATGCAGTTTGTCTTATAAGCAAGTATGTATGGTACTTGTTTTACTTGTAATAAATACACTATGGTTACTTTGATAATATCACTGAAGTAAAGAGTTTTGCTTTAAATCCATATTTCATCAAACACTAACATCCTGCAATCTACATAAATAACTGTCAGATAAATGAAAAGTAAACCAGACCTGTACAGACAATCTAGTTTATTTTAGTTGCTTGCTTTCTTAGACAATATTGTAAAATATTTGAATTAACAGTGTGTAATGTGAGTCATAAAGTATAATGAGAATACAGGTAAGCAGATAATTACCTGGGTTTTATTTGTAGCTCTTGCAATTAAAATCTTTCAAAATCATAACTTATTTTATGGATTTTTTGATGTTTTTGAATGTGGTATTCATCTGTTGATAGTGGTATATACTGTATATGATATGACAAAGAAATAACTATTGTTGCTGCATGTGTCAAAAAGACAAAGAATCCAGAGGCATCCTGAATGGCAGCAAAAATGAACAATAACTTGGCAAAGAAAACATCAATAATTTTTTTGTTACAAAATAATGAAGATTATTTTGTATTCATGAAGATGCCAAATACAAAACATTGAGTGAATATTACTCCTTATATGTAACATAAAATGTTCATAAAAAACAAGTGAAAAAAGCAAAACTTTATTTACTCACTCAAGTTTAGGTCAGATGCGGAAAATTCTGTAAAATGCTATGGAACAAGAAAGATTTATTAATAGTTAGAAAGTTAAAGGTGGTTAGTATACTGTGGTTAATTCTAAACTGGAGCCACCATAATATTGCATCCAAACTAATTTTATATGGAATTAAAGAGACTTTTTTCCACCAGTCTTGCATTGTTAAATTAGTGTTTCTTGAAAAATTTAAAATTAAATTAAACTATTATATATCTCGCTGCATCCTTGTTGATTCCTAGTAGAACTTCAGCTTCCTTCATGGCAAAAATGTGTGCAGATTTTTTTTACCCCTAAAGTTGCAAATTTAATCTTATAAATATATGTATAGCTTGATTGCATTGACAATAACAATACATGTACTGAGTAATTTTGGGTGAAAAATCATACAACTCCCATAACCTTTCACATGATAAATATAAACCTTGCTCATCAAATGAATATTATATAAATTTTACCCCTTAATTAAGTGTTGTTCTAATGATTTTATCAGGACCGTTATGACAAATAAAATTATAAAACATTTTTTTGAATTTTGTTTTAGAGTACTTGCTTTTGGATCTGGAAACATTAATAATAAATGTGTCCATTGATTTTAGAATAAAAATTTTCTCATCTTGTTAATTTTTATTCAATTCCATTTCCCTAAAATATTTTGTATATCTTGAATTTTATTTACAAAATTCATTTTCACTGTTATCTCCTCTGTATTCATAGTTAACTAAACTTCTTAGAGTTTAAAAGTTTACCTGAACTCATAAGAGCATTACAGAAACATGAGAAAGTTTCCTTGCATGTGCAAATGTTATCCATATAAAAGGTTCATATGATCTCATATAAACATTTCAAAACTATATAAGCTATCATAAAAAAGTTTGTTCACATAAACCTTATCAACATCACACCAAATTTGCATGTTAAAATGAACATGCACATGTTGATTTTAATCTAACTCTTGTGCTCCAAGATTTGGTCAATAATGACTTAAGTGTGAATGTGGCATATCAGCTTTTTTATTTTTTTTAAAAATCTGAATCCTAGAGTACTGCAACTAGTTTGGGATCTTTTGCCAAAAAATAAATTTTACATAATGTTTGCCAATGGAAAGAAGAAGTTTATGAATGTTAACAGTCATGAAAAGTGCGGAGTAAAGGAGAATTTATACAGTATGTTTATCACTGATATTTTTCAGAAAAGCATACACATTTATATACCATATGTACTTGCTTATAAGTAAAGTTCAAATGCAAACAGCACAGACCCAGATCTGACGGCACAGAAAGATCTTGGTCTGTGTACATTGCTCGGAGTAATTAGTAGAAGAAACAACATAGACCCTGATCTACATATGCATTATGACTAAGGCAGATCAGGATCTTTATTGTTTGCAGTTTAACTCTACTTACAAGTCAGTATATGCCATATATATATATATATATATATATATATATATATATATATATATATATATATATATATATATACACACACACACACATCTGTATTATTAATAAATAAAAAATAATGAAGACCATAGCGATGTGGCAACATGCTTGCTTTGCTCCTTTGTAGTCTTGGATTAAATTCCTGGTTTCATGCTTAAAGCAGGATGCACATTGTGTCCGATTTCCTTTGCTATGAAGATTATGAAAACCATACCAATATTGGAGGTGTCAAGAGTACTTCAGTTATTTACTATCATACAATAATAATAATAATAATAATAATAATAATAATAATAATAATAATTCATTAAGCTGAATCGTAGCTTAGAAGAACATAAGATAAAAATTCATTAGAAGTTGCAGATATATTTCGGAGACAAAGTTACAGTTTATTCTACCCAGACTTTTTAAAAATTCAATATTTGAAGGTATGGATTGAATACATATTACAATTTCATCGTTTCATGCATCAGTGCATAAACAAGTAAATGAGATGTGTATAATAGGATGTTTCTATGAGAAAGGCACAGCCTTGAATTTGCTTCATGCTAACTGTAATTATAATCTGCAATAAAGACACTTCAAATTGTCAGTGTTAAGTGTTTATGTACTGGAATGTGAAATTTGATGTGATTATGATTTTTAACGTGTTTATGTACCCATATTATACATATTTGTATGTGAATGATTTTAGTGTAAATGTGAAAAATGTAATCTATTCAAGAGTTTATAGTTTACATTAATGCTTAATGAAAGAGTTTTGAAAAATTCTTTGTAGCATGTAATTAGCTTTAAATTACCCATCAGCTGTTCTTGGCTGTAAAAGTAATATGACCTTTCATACTGAACTAAAACTGACATACACCAAAAGCTGGTTTATGGTATGCCTTCACTAGAGTTTAAATTCTATGAGAAAAATACATTCAGCGTAGTCATATCTTCTCTTCACAACTGTAAAAATGTCTTATAATCTTGTACATAAACACCCAATTTGTCTTTCAATCTGTATGTAACAAGAGGTTGGAAGTTCAAAACTGATGGCAGAATCCAAATTTTAAAATACTTTTTTGGTATTTTTTATCTTTAAACTTTTAAACTTCTTCATCCCAAATTTGTCAATTTTTTTATTTTTTTAAAATTTTTTACTTTAATTTTTTTTTATTCTCATACAAGGATGAGCAATTACCCTAGATAACAAATAGTACAGATCACCTGCTGGAGTTATTTCTCAATAAATAACATTACAAAATCTATAAAATAAAAGGAAACCTAGCTATTACTTTTTTACTGTGTACTGTACAAACTAAAAAAACACTGCCCAACACAATCACAAAAATTTGACAAAATTGTCAGAAAAAGGGCAATAATTTTTTTGGTTAAAAACTGTACATAAATATTACATGCTTCCAGGTCTGCTGTAACTGGTAGAAGTTGTGACAGTCTTGTTTATGTCCTTTAAAAGGAAGAAATTGTCTGAAATGTTGAATTTTAAAAATTTTTCGAGTTTCTCAGTCACACTGATGGTTACAAGCCACAGGCAGTAATCAGCTACACTTCTTTATCAACCATTGCAACCTACTTGGCAGTTTTATCATTTATAGTGAATGTGCATAAACCTACCTAAATGATCATTGTGAGCATAAGTACATATTTTGGGGGCCATTGTGATGCAAAATGGTCCTTCATACTGTCAGAATGAGTCACGTGTGTAGGTTTTTAATGCAGCTTGAACAATTTTAGTCCTATCATTATGATGTCAGCAGTGTGGTAGTTTAGAGTTATGTCTATCACTGGTGCAAGGCATCATGCTGCAGACATACAGCATCATGTCATAACCAGCCATATTATCCTGACAGCAGGTTGACCAGTTCTAACACTAAAAACTATTGCTTGAGCTCTGGCAGGCCATTTAAAATCATGCGGCCTGTGAGCTGCATGTTGGACTGCACTGCTTTAGCCATTTAATGCTGAGCGGCAAGTGTGGCAGCTGCTAGTACTATTTCTTTTTAGAAGTCTTTGGTATGACTCTACTGGGGTTTCAAACTCACTACCTCCCGCATCCAAGGCAGACGCTCAAACCACTTAGGCCACTGGAGAAGTCTTTGAATGAGTCAAAGTTACTCTTCCAAGCAGTCACTTATTGATCATCAATAAATTGGGCACTATCACAGCTGTGTAGGGAGTGATGCATTGTGTTACTGATGACACATTTTTATGTTTTAATCATAAAAAATTAGGAAATCTCAACAAAGGCATTCACTGGTGATAAAGGATAATAGCTAATTACCTGTGGCATACAATGTTGAGAATCATTGTGTAAAATTGTAATTACATTATGGTAATTTCTAGAAGGTAAAATATTTAACTGTACTACAGCAAATAATTTACTTTTTGTTAGCTTAAAAAAATTCTGCACTGTTTCAATTGCTCTGATTTGACATCATATAGCCAAAATATCAGGACGTAATAATCAAAGTATAAACATGCACCATTAAGACAGGTGGAGTCTTCATCCAGGTGAATGTTTCGGCACTAGGTTCATTATATTTTTGCTTCTCTCCTTCACTTTTTTTTTTACATGTAAAATATAGAACGGACCTATTATATAACATTGCGGAGACACCTAATTTATTCAGGTACTTCACTATCAGCCATAACACAGATCGTATGTATGTACACATCAGTAAAAGCAAATACCTGCAAAAACACACTTGTGTCTATTTAACCACATGAGTCTGCATGCAGTTTTATCAACAAAGCACGACGGAATTTCTGACTACATGAAATCACCTTAACGGTATTATACAATAACTTACTTTTCCGTTCTTCAGAAAAATATTTCCTGCCTTATATATCCGAGTAGAAGTGAAAACAAACTAGGTCACATAAACAAACAAGAAAGTTTTTGTATACGGTGATTGCCACATGTTTACTTGTCCTGTGTCTTGCTACAAGAAGGACGCCATATTGACTTCACACCTGAATGATATTTATTTATAAGTTATTCATAGCTTCAGGTATTCACCTTGGTATGTGGCATAGGTGTAAATACAATGTGGGTCAGTCGCCGTACACGAAATTAACTTTAAAATAATTCATGTCTTGACGATTTAAGAGGAAAAAAAAAGAATCTGCAAATTATCAGCAACTGCTAAACTACAAGCGAATTTATGATGGCAATAACACAATATGTGCTGCTGACAAGGTGAATAGTTGTGTCCAAGTACAGGTAATATATTTTCACAATATATAGCTCACTAAGGTACCAGCAATTGAACAGTAATTTAACCTGTTTTAACCATAATAATTATAAAACAGAACTTGATTGTAAGGTAAATATCGCTTACCTGTTGCAGTTAGTATGTATACTAATTATCGAACAGTTGCTGCTGCTGTGGACGGTAAAAAGCATGACTCATGCGACAGTTCATCGTGTATAAAAGAGTGGTTTTATTGAGTGATGCTTGCAAACTGGGATAAGGACTTCAAGTAGGCGTGTCAGTATTAAATATTGACATCACGCAGTTAATCTTCACTTTAATGTTTGAGCGAGTTGGAGGAATCGGTTCATATACTCCACGTGATTGTTGATGTTTGAACATTAAATTTTTGTTACATTATATCGTGTTTGTTCCCAAGAGCGGGGGTGGAAAGTGGGTGGAGGGATGAGGGAATTAATTGGGCAAGTCATTTCCGGTATTAAATATTATGCATTAATGGTCTTCGTAAATATATGCAAGCTGCAATTTAGTTTCAAGTTAAACTTTACGGCGACAGAGATAAATCTCCAGCGTGTTTAAAAACTATATAGTTTAAACAAAAAATTCAATAATTCATCTTGAGGGATAGTCTTTCAATGTAAGACGACTACCCTGCTGTCAATCCGATTAAAATCAGATATCCACTTAAGTAGGATAGCGGAAATCAGATTTTAATTAGAATGACCCTGATATTAACATAAATATTAGTTTAGACGTTTATATTGGTTATCTTATTTTTCTTGGTGCCAAATTGAGTGAGAAGCGATTGGTTTTTGTACAAAGTTTATTGGTGTCAATCAATATATTCTCTTCATGAGTTAAATTGCATAGTAATTAATTGATTTTAATGGCTTGTTTTGCTCTTTGTGTTGGTGATATATCTACCATGATTTGTATTGGTCAAGTGCTCTAGTTTATTGTGTGACATTGAGAAAATGGAAATTATGCTCATTTGAATATTTGAGTAATTCAGCTATACCATTTTCTCTCCTTTTTTCTCTGCTCATTTGTTGACTGTTGTTTTGTATGTGTCTGACATTTCAGTGCCATATTTGATATAATAGTTTGTTTTCATTCAGTAGAAAATTTTGATAATAACATTAAAATATATTTATTATGTAATGCAAAATGTTACCATTCAGAACTTGCATATGCTTTCTCATGTTAACCTGTCCATATACCCTTCATCTGTAGTACACATATCATGACATGTAGAGACTTAAATTTAACCTGAACTATTAAATCATTTAAAAGTAGCTAAACTACTGTATTAAAAAGAATGAAAAACTCCTAAAGACTTGTCTACATGTGTATTGATTCTCAACTGAATTTCATGCTTCACTCTTAAACTTCACCATTTATAATAGAAATTTCTAATGCCTAATTATAGTTACGGGCATTATTTTGAAATCAAACATGATTACTAAATGGCAGAATAACTTTCCCATGTCATTATGAATGTTGTATCCAAAGTGCTTTAAATTTTGAGACAAGATTTTTCTTCCGTCTTCTTACTTAGAACAATATTTTTCATCTTTTACTTTGCACAAAATATTTTATATCTAACATCCCTGTACTAAATTTGAAGAGAACGATCACCATTTACAAACTGGATACATTTTTTAATTTTTTTTTCCCAAGCATAGTATGTGTTATATGTATTTCTGAAATTCTAAACTGTTCTTGTCTTGGTATATAGACCAGTAATTCAAGACTTTTATTTATACCGTTTTACAATCACACATCAAATCTTTTTAAAAGAGATTGCTTTATGGCCTCATTCAGTCTTTTTTGTTATTGAGAAAATGCCATATAAAGAGAGTTTTTCAAAACATATTCAGACCTTATATGTTAATGTTTTTTAGAGCCTTAACACATATATGTCCATCATGTTTTTCTGCAAGGGAGTCATGATGAAAGTTACAGTATATGTAACCTGTGTTTTATTGTTGGTACAATTTATGTTTCCAATGATAGTCCCCAAACCTGGTACTTGTGGCATAGTTGCTGCTAAATATATTATTTTATTTGAAACTTTTGATACAAAACTGTTTGTCATATACATTCTTATCACATGAATCCTCTAGGCACTGATCAGAGTCTAGCTTGTAAAGTTTCAAAAATGTGAGACACATATTTCACAATTATAAAATGCATTATTTCAAGTAAAAGAATTCATTATGTTTAACCTAAAGATAGTTTTTGCTTCATCATAGATATTGATTGTCTTTGTAATTTATACCAAGTTACTTATTTTCTCTGCTACAATCAGTATAATACTTTTTTATTATAACATTCATTACTGATAAGTTTACAAACTTTATTGAATATAAAACTATCTTGGTTTTTTTCTGTGTTGAGGATTAGACTTCATCTATTTAGATATGAATTAAGTGTATGTTGGTCATTTTGCAAGCCATACTAGATGCTAATAATATAACATCATCCTGCAGTCATATTCGATTACACCATTGGTTACTTGGCCATATAAATTTTCATTTCTGTTACATTTATACAGCTAAAACTGGCACAGATTATTGTTTCAAAGGGCAGAGAAGTTGCTGTAAATAGTCAATCACTGTCATGAACGTTTTGGGGATCAGTATGTAATATATGCTTGACTAAAGTGTTAGCTATAATAAAAATAAAGATCATGGATGAAAATTTTGTCATTTTCGCACTGTTATTATAATGTCATTTAAGACAGAGTTGTTAAATTTCATTACATTCTTTTTGCCTAGCAACTCTGAGGCTGTTACATGGAAAAACCACTGATTTCATCATTTTATACTTTTGCTGACTTTACCAAAGTAAGTGGTGGAAAAAAAATTCATAACCATGCATATTAATTAATTTTGATCAGATTTTTGGAATTTGATTTGGTATCAACGAGATTTCCTGTCAATTTGATAATGAGCATGATCCATGCATATTAATGAGGTGATTTCATATCACATCGGCTGAGTTTTTTAGTTCTGGAGGCCATATTTCTGATAGTCTTAATCACTTTAATATCAATATCTCAGTTTTGTTTGTTATTGAGAAAGATCCACACATGTTAATAAAGTGATATTGCAAATGATTGATACAACTCAGTTGGGTTTGATGAATGAACTAGATCCACAGATTAATAAGGTGATATTGGAAATAATTGGTACAACTCAGTTGGGTTTGATGATGAGCAACATTCACACATATTAATAAGATAAAACTGCAAATGATTGTTATGAATATGGAGAGGGCACCAGACAGGATTTGTGGGCCTCAGGAAAAATTCTCTAGTGTACCCCTTTGAATTACCAATTGTAACAGTGGTGGACTCTGTGACCTTATTGGGCCTTCAGAAGTTTGACCTAGTTGTTGTACCCTGTCTGCAGCCCTGACTGTAGAGATTTCACATGTAGAAGCCAAGATTGAATTAATGATGAAACCATTGTCTAAAAATGAGAATGTTTTGTAGAAAGATGTATACTTCTTGCTTTAAGATTACTCAAAAACAAGATATCTTGCCCAAGACCAGCAGAGTTTGGACATGGTGATATGTCCTTGGGCAAGGCACTTTTATTTGTACTGTCAAATATAAGATTTTGATGTGCTATTGAGCTGCAAAAAAATCAGCCAACAAATTAATCCAAATGTGAGGACTTTGTGACTACAAGCATGATCTTTATAATGTAATATTAATTTCACAATGGCTATCCCAAATTTTACCCAGACTTGGCATCATTTTATCACTTTTCAATTTTAATATTTAAATATAATTTAGAAACATTGGTGTGTGATACATAATTGTATGTACACCATACCATGTGTATAATATTGTTTTCATTGTAACCCTCAAAACTGCATTGGCATCTGTTTGCTTTAGTACCTCTATAAAGCAAACTAGAGATGTCAACCAACAGTGATCCTTCTCAATCTCAAAAGAAGCCAGACTAAAAGTCAACTCCCAAATACCATTTTTACTTTTATTTTTACAGATAGAGGAGTTATAGCAAGATATATTCATACTGACATCACAGCTGCTTACTACAAAATTCCATGCAATAGACATGGAAAATTTAGAGGAGAAATCCAGGCTTCGGGAAGTGAGGAAAAATGTTGGAGAAGGCGGGAGCAATGATTTTAAGCCACTAGTGGTGATAGAGTTTGATGTTACTGCCCAGCAACCTGCAATTGAGTGGCTTTTGGCAAAGTTACAAGCTTCTCAAAAAAATAATGGTGCTGAATTGTTGGTTCGGCCAGTGGTTATGCAACATAACCAGGTATTACCGTCATGATATGTAATTGATCAAAACTCAGATTTTGTCTTGTTAATGATGGAAGTGATAGAGTAAGAAACAGATGTGATATAGCTGACAGTTTGTTTATTTTCATGTTTGTTTTTTTAAAACATCTTTTTAAAATTTACTTTTTGGTTTTGATTTTTTTGTTTTCATTATTGTTAAATATTTAATTACACAAAGCATTTATTTATAATAAAATACTTTATCCTGTATAAACTAAGAAGGGCTCACTAGTGGCCAGAAATGTGACTAGAATTGATTTTAGCTGTGAAGTCACCTTTTTAATGTAATTTTTCAGTGTAATTTTTATTTGCTATGAAAAGATACTTGTCACAATATAAATGAAAGTATCATTGAGATCTGATATCCAGTTGTGGAGATATCACAATTTAAATATCCATTCCTTTATACCTTTGCAAAAGTTCTACCAGTGTGCTTTATTTCTGTTTTTTAGGCCAGGCATCATTTAATATCATGAACAAACTGTGTAGTAGAACAATAATGGTAGATTTAAGTTAAATGGACCTGAAAAATGGAATAAAACAATGATCCTTTATGCTGGAATGAAATAGTTTAATCATTTTGGTTTCAATAGGAGAAAATACAGTAATATCATCTGTCCATCTATTAAATTAAGTTTGTTATCACTACTTGTCCTAAACTACTTGGAGGATTGCTAAGAAACTTTACAATCTATTCATCTGACAGTCTAGTTGGTCCTAAAGGAAAATGGTGCTTCTCCAGCATCCATTGTTGCTGCAATAGTACCCGACCTGAAAATCTTGTTATTGGTTTTCATCTTGAATGGATGGTCATGTCTTTTTTTTTACTAAGAGGCTTCTTATGTTGCTTAATTGGTCCTAAATGAAATTTTGCCGCTCAGGTATCCAGTATGGCACCACAAAGTATTGTCATTGCTAATCATCCTGAACTGAAAGTCATATAATTTTGGAGTTTTAACCAGAAGACTTCTCATGGTGTCTGGTTGGTAATAAATATAAATTGTACCAATCTGATATGCAATATGGCCACCACAGAGACTATTTTGAAAATCTTATCAATATTCCTTCAAGATAAAAGGTCCTAATGACAGTGAGTTTTTATGGGAAAACGTATGATGTATAGTTTTTACTAAATGACATTCAGTATTGTCATCCCAACAGCCATCTTGAAAATCTTGTTATTGCTGCGTCTAGATGGATGGTTATATCACTGTGGGTTTTTGCCAAATGTCATTTTGTGTTATTTAATTGGACGTCAATGAATATGGCGATGATCTGACATCGAATATTGCTGTGACCATGGCAGCAATCTTGAAACTTGTTAATACTACATTTCCAAGAATGTCTGTGGTGTGGTGTGGTGGTGTTTATGATTTTTAACATATCTTTAACAATTTTTCAGTCATATCGCTACAATGTCTGCAGTGTGGCAGTTTATATTGATGTCTAGAACTGGAACATCATGCCGCAGACACATAGCATAATGTCCCACCCAGTCACATTATCCTGACACCAGGCCTACCTCTTAAAGCTGAGCGTCAAGCGAGGCAGCTGTTAGTACCATTTTTGTAAGTCTTTGGTATGACTCGATCGGGGATCAAACCCACAACCTTCCACATCAGAAATCAGATATGGTCACTATGGCATTCATTTTTTAAAATCTTGTTATTGCTACTCCTCCAAGATGGATGGTTATATCAACATGGAGTTTTCACCATAAGACTTATTTTTATGTTTAGTTTGTCCTAAATGAAAATGGTCCTGATCAAAAGTCCAGTATGGTCACTATAACATAAATCATCAAATCTTTTCATTGTTACTCCTTTAGAATGTGTGGTTTCATTCACTTGGTTTTTCATCTAAAGACTTCTAATGATGGCTAGTTTGTCCTTTCTGTAACTGGTGCTGATTTGACACCCAATATGGATGCCACCAAAACTGCTTAGAAACTTTTGCTTTAGCTCAAACATGTCAGATGGTTTCAGCACTCAGCAGGTAAAAATAAGATATGGTCTTGTTTTATATTTTGTTCACCAGTAGAACATTGGTCTCTTTGAGAGACAATTGTGTTGTAGAGAGAGAAGTTACTTAATCCATTTTGATCCTAGTTTGAGCCAAGTTACACATTACATCTAAACCCTAAAATAGTGTTTTCACACACAGAGCATACATTTTATGTATGTTAAAATCATGTGACTGATGCCATGATTGACATTGTCAGTCTTATATTGTGCTAAAAATACTTGTTTTACTCAAAATACTTGAAGACAAATGATAAATTGGTATATTTCATACCTATCTAATACTGAGACATTTGCAATCACTAATTATGCACATTATCAGTTTTAAGCATTATTATTAAGGGACATAGATTGCAAAGAAGATATAGATTGGTTTGATGTTTTCTGGCTTGGCAACATTGGCGGGTTATTGAGTGCAAAGATAGAGTAAAGTGTCTTGCCTGAAGACACGCTTTTGTAGCTGACTTGTGATGAGCTGATGGAAGTATTTGAACCTGCATCATTTTGCAAAAAATTCCAGCATATTAACCACTCAGCCCTCATGGTACCATCATGTGAGTTTTTCATCTTTGGCCCAAGTGAATTAATCCACATAATCATTCTTATAAAAGAGATGTTCTATTTGTTATACACACTGAGCTAAACAGTTTTTTGCATCTTTCTGTTCACTGTTCATGGTATATTCGGAGGCATGATCAATTCATGCTGATTTCTACCATTTGTACTAAAACTTCATCAGAATGAATGAACATTGCACATCCTATATCTTGTATCTTTATTTGTTTTATTAAATCATCCCTCATGTAACCTTGTTAATTCAAATGGAGAGGTAGGAATTGATTCACAAAATGTTCATTTCTAGAACTGACCTTGATTGTTACAAATTTGAAAGGACATGTATAGATTGTTTTATTGTATAGCAAATCAATACATGGCCAACCACAACAGTAAAAATGTGAATGAATTAAGATAATCATGAAAGATTGAGTCATTATGAATGTGTACATCAGACTTTTACAACTAGAGGAGACAAAGCACAAACAAGCACTACACACATTCTAAATAAATGTTTTATATTAATAACACCCATTATTTGGCTGATAATTTAGTAGTGCTTTATTAAATATATATATATATATATATATATATATATATATATATATATACACACACACACACACATATACATATATACATACATACATACACACACACATACACACACACATACATACATACATACATACATACATACATACATACATACATACATACATACATACATACATACATACATACATACATACATACATACATACATATAATTTCTTTTTTCAAATATGATGTAGGTAACATTCCACCAGCTTAAATGTAATAGCACTTTCAGAGACTGTCAGTTACCATAGTTATCTGTTGGATTTTGAGAAGTGTGAACTTGAAACTAAATACAGATTTGCTCAATTAGTATTTGTTTATAAGTTGGATAGTATAAGGAAAAGACATTCACTAATTTTTACTTCTTTCACAGTCACAGACGGTAAGTATAATTCTGCATGCAGATACAGTCTTTTGAGCTTGGCTTGATGAATTAACAGTGATCGAGTATAATATTATTCTTGTAACAAGTGGATAGAACCATATCTGCTTGCAGTACCTAACTTAGAAGTAGACTGGAAATTACATGATGGAGCAAATATACAGACTTCACTGTAGATTGAAAATTTATGATGCTTATGAATGACATTGTATTGCCTTTTTTACTCCCCAAACTTGATGAAAAGTCCAGTTTTCTGTGTCTAAATGTTTAAATTTTGGAACATTTCAGTAAAGAATTAAAGAAAGAACTCAACAAGAGCAAATGTATATACTTCAGTACATAATACAGCAGACCCTCACTACAATGCACATTGATATCACATTGTTCTTATATAACATGGAGTCCATTCTGTTGGTTGAACCAAACTGTTACATGTAATTTACTCCAGTATATGGTCTGTATCAAAGTTCTTTATTATGGCTCTTGTGAGCAGTGTTATAGTGAGGGACCACTGTGAAAAAGACATTAGAAAACATCAAAATATTTGATAATGAAATAAAATGGAAGCTTGGAAGATTTTATGATAGTCTGTGATAGATGCACCCACTTGTGATTTCTTTATTAACAGTTATGGAGTTTGTTTGTTGTGCTAAGCTTGAATATAATTTTAAGACTGTTGGTGAACTGTTTTGTAATAAATTTAGACCCATAATATTTGGTAGTAGGATATAACACGTTGTATTCTTGGTTTCCTTTTTTATAATACAGTAGTAGAACCTGTCTTGAAAGACCACCCTTCTGCCAAAGAATTATGGTGTAGGGACAGGTAGTCTCTCATTGCAGTTCATAATCATCATCTTTGGCAGCACAGTCTCGGAAGACCATCTGAGTAGCGCCCTTGGAGTTTTGTCTATCTCTAGGGTTTAGGCATCGTTTGTTATGGCTGTGCAGGCCAATGCTCGAGTGACAATCCCTATTGCAGTTGGAGCAGACGTACAGGGAAGTCTGATTTGCTTGGTTTGCTGCTGCATGCTTCTTTCTCTTGCATTTCTCTGCAGCCTGCTGGACTCTCCTCCCATCAGCGACCGCTACGCCCTTGTTAACTGTCATTCTCCAGGTGCCACAATCCACAGCCTGTGCTTCCCAGCTGTCTGGTGAAATACTGCATGCCTTCATGTCCCTCTTGCACACATCCCTGAAGCGGAGTGCTGGCCAGCCGATTCTTCTGGTGCCAGTGGCCTACTGGCCATATAGGATTTCCTTTGGCAGCCTCCCATGCTCCATGCATCAGACATGTCCCAGCCATTGAAGGCGGCGTTTGCTCAGCAGGGAGTATATGCTTGGGATACTTGCATGTTGAAGGATCATGTTGTGTGGAATGTGGTCTTGCCAGCTGATTTTCAGGATGTGTTGTAAGCATCGTATGTGGAAGGAGTTTAGTTGATGCTCTTGCCTCATGTAGGTGCTCCACATCTCACTTCCATATAGGAGGGTGCTCAGAATTAAGATTTGGTAGACTTTAATCTTGGTGTGCACTGTTAACACTCTTTTTTTCTACACATTTTTGTTAGTCGGGCCATGATGTTGTTTGCCTTTCCAAGCCTTTTCTCAAGCTCCACATCAAGTGAAAGAGTGTTGCTGATTGGTGATCCCAAGTAAATAAAGCTGTTGACTACTTCCAGGGTGGTGCCATCAATTTTGATGGAGGGGCAGTGGTGACATTTTGTGCTCTGACATTTGTCTTTTTTAGGCTGATGGTGAGGCCGAACTGTTTACATGCATCAGCGAAACGGTCTTTCAGTCTTTGAAGAGCATTCTCAGTGTTGGTCACAAGAGCTGTGTCATCAGCAAAGAGCATCTCCTTGATGAGTACTTGCCTCACTTTGGTCTTTATACGCAGTTGTGCCAGGTTGAACAGCCTCCCGTTGGACCTGGTGTGCAGATAAACACCATCAGTGGACATGCTGAAGGCATGGGACTGGAGCAGGGAGAAGAAGATGCCAAAAAGGGTTGGTGCCAACACGCATCCCTGCTTCATTCTGCTGTTTATGGAGGAGTCTGAGGTGGATCCATCATAAAGGACTGTGCCCTTCATATCGATATGGAAGGAGATTATCATGCTGCAAAGTTGGGGGGGGGAGCCGATCTTCCCCAGAGTTCAAATAGGCCCTTTCTGCTGACCAAAGGCCTAAGTGAGGTAGATAAACATCATATAGAGTGGTTGACCTTGCTCTCTGCTTTTCTCTTAGAGTTGTCGGAGGGAGAAGATCATTTCTGTTGTCGACCTACCTGCTCTGAAGCTGCACTTAGATTCTGGGTACACGCGGTCCGCCAGCAGCTGCAGCCTGTTGAGGAGGATGCGGGAAAGCACTTTGCCAATGATGCTGAGAAGTGAAATTCCTCTGTAATTATTACAGTCATTGATGTCTCCCTTATTTTTGTAGAGGGTCACAATGGTGGCGTCGCTTGCTCCTGTCTTGGGGAACTGCTCCTTCTTCACAGCAGAGGCAGAGTAGCTCATGCAGTGGCTGTAGCAATGTCGGTTTCCCATGTTTGATGGCTTCTGGTGGGATGCTATCACTACCTGGTTCTTTGTCATTTGGGCGGGAGTCGATCACTTTGCTGAGTTCCTCTTAGGTAGGCATTTGGTCTAGCTTCTCCATAGTGGGCAGTTCCTTTATGCTGCTGAGTGCCACATCAGTGACTGATGTTTCTTGGGAGTACGGCTCTGAGTAGTACTCCACCCATCTGGTCATTTGTTGCTCACTGTCTGTGATCTTCTCACCCGTCAGAGATTTCAGGAGCAACCCCTTTCACTATAGAGTCTGGGGCCTTCTTGATGCCACTTTACATTCCTTGGATGTTTCCTGACTTGGCACTGCGCTGGATTCCTTCATGCGTATGCTGTCAGTATTCGTTTGCTGATTGTTTAGTGATGCGTTTGGTGGTCCTTCAGGCTCTTCTGAGGGCAGTAAGTGTACATTCATTAGGGCATTTTTTGTAAGCTATGAAGGCTTCTCATTTGTTCTTGATTATTGGTTCCATCCTTGAAAGGTGTGCATTGAACCAGTCCTGGCTGGGCTGTTCCTTCTTGCCAAACATCAGCATGTCTGTATTATAGATGGCATCCTTCATGGTTTTCTACTTGGTTGTGGCATCGTGCTCTGGCAGGTCCTGGAGAGCAAGATCCAGGGTGGACACATACTCCTTCACTTGGAGGAGATAAATATCTGCAAAGTGTTGATGTGAGGCAACCATTTGGTTTAGAGTGGTGCAGTCTTTGTGACTGTAGGTGCACCCAAGGGCATAGTCAGAGTCGCAGTCTGCACTATGGTAGCTTATGGTGGAGATGGTGCTGTTCAGGGCAGAGCGCAAATTTTAATTTTCCAAAGGGCCTGAAAATTGATTTTGCGTGAGATTCATAATACTATTTAATAAATTAATAAATGCTTTGAGGATCAGGTCTCTCGAGACTGGTCATAGTGGTTTATCAAGATAGTTTTCAGTGTGTGCATATATGTTTTATATTAAACTTGTATAAAACTTGTGTATTATAAACTTATGCTCTTGACTTTTTTCATCTGATGTATAAAGCACATTCAAAGACAAATGGCATCAACCTAGATCTGACATTGCATAATGTAGGTCTGATTCTATGTCATTCATTTAAACACGCAAGTAGAACAGAAAGATTAGACACTTCTTCCTAACACTTTTGCTCCTCATTATAACACTGTCCTTTGAATCCTTGGATATTCTGCCATATAGTGAGACCACATTGTAATGAACATCATTATGCATGTAGTTGATAGTATTGCCTAATTAAATGGGATTCATGACCATTCCAATCTTATAATGGGAAATGTATTATAATGAATGTTACAGTGAGGGAGTGCTGTATATTTGAGAAAAAGTAAAATAGTTTTGAAAATGAGAAGTATAAATCCTTGTATTTTTTAAATTTCATTTCATTTGTTCAAATGAGTGATTTATATACAGTAAAGAATTTTACAGTTATGGAAGCAAATTAGTATTGTATATTATATTTTGATGCATGTTTGGTAGGTAGATGGAGCATGGAACAAATATTTTGGTGAATGTTTTTATGTACAAATCAGAGTTGCATGTTAAAATCTTAATTTTCCAAAGGGCCTGAAAAATGATTTTGCGTGAGATTCATTTTCTGTTTGAGGACAATAAATGTGCTAATTTGTGTGGACATTGTTCAGTGGCTTTGTTTGTAGATATTGACAATATCACATCACAATAAATCTTAGGTGGACTGCATGCTCTTAAGGGTTTTGATTTTTTTTATGTTTAAGGTTTGATGTTTATGATCAGCATTACTACAGATGTAGACTAGTTGTTTTGTGGGGATGATGTGTTGTGATGTGGGTAACATTTAAATGATTATGGATGTATAAATAAGCCATTTCAATTGGATCAGTAAATTATGAAGAATTTAGTTGGTATTTGACATCACTTTCAACAGATTATTGACTAAATCATGCCAGGGAAATTGAAGCTAAGTACTATTCCAATGGACACACTGAGGCAGCCAACCCAGGCTTCCCTGAGTGGGTGTTGAACTTGTGAACCTTGTATTAGGAGGCTAACACTCCATCAACTGAGCTATAAGCTACATCATGGTTTCCTATGGAGATATAAAACTATGTAAAACTTTTTTTATTAAACCTTATCCATAGCTTGCAAAGTTGGAAAGGCAAGACAGACATGAGTTTTTTCTGTCAACATTTTACACATTTGAACAGTAATGCTATGTAGTGTGGAAAACTGAGATAGGGATGATAAAAGCAAAATGTCAATCACACAAGTTATATAAAAGACATTACAATGTGGCCTGGCTAGAATAACAGTAACATGCTTACTTGCATTTTGGTCCCAGGTTAAATCCCTGGTTCCAACATGTGCTAGGATAGGTGGTTTGCAATCTAAGGTTGAAGGTTTATTTTGGGTTCTTCAGTTTGTCAGTAATCAGAAATCACATGACATAAATATTGACAGCATATTGTACAAAAATGAAATTTAAAAAAAAAAATTAATATCATAAATGTGTAGTAGATACAATTTACAATTTTGAACCTAGCATGCCATGAACATATGAAAAAAGTTATTCCACCTGTCATTCTATTCCACAGTAGTTTGTAGGAGTGCTTCAAACATTGTTACTTAGACAACTTGTATCACTTATGCTTTTTAACATCACTGTACTGATTTATTTATCCTGTGCAATATTGACACAATAAAATTTTATACATGGATTTTGATTTATTTATGAGTGAAAAATTATTATTTTATTCAATTAATCCCAGACACAATAGACTTTCGATATATTGCATAGTATATTTTAAAAATAATTTATGTACATCTTGTGGTGAAGTAAAAACAATTTTTTTTTTACTTAGAGAATAATGTACTTACACACAGGTAGCTTCTAACAATGTGCACAGTGTTCTGATATTGATTCCAGTATTGGTACCTACAAACACTGTTTTAATAGCTTCAGTGTGAATTCTTTTTGTGTTTATGTTTAATTATTTTAGTAAAAATGCAGTTGTACTTCTTTATAAAAAATCTTGCTTTAAGAATATAATTACTTACTAATACACATAGTACATGTACAGGCTTTGAGGAATTATTACTATTGATATGGTGTAATTTGCCAGTAAGATTTATCTCCCTTACAAGTACCATCATGTTACATGCAAACTTTTAAATGCAGTGTTATCCATGCTATTTTGGAAGCAATTAAACATACACAATAAGGTGCAGTTGCATGATGAGGATTCTTGTGGAGATTAAAATTAGGTTGGCACATATATACTTTTTGCAACATGCAAGTTTACCCAACAATGTAATGGAGAAATACAATGGAGAAAAGACTATGGAGAAAATTCTCAGAATTTTAGCAATGTCCTGCAGATCTTGCCAATTTTTGTATCTTTGATTTTCCATATGAAAAACTACACATTAATTCTATCTGAATTAATACAGTATAGTTTTGTTATTCATATTTTGGCAGTATTTATGATGACATTGGCTCGTCTGCCATTTAAAAAAATTAAGATATTACATTTATTATTATTATTATTATTATTATTATTATTATTATTATTATTATTATCATTATTATCATAATGATTATTCTTATTCTTCTTCTTCTTATTATTATTATTGTTATTATATTGCATACTTCCTGGTATTTTTCCCTCAAATTTTTGTCGTTTATTCACAAAATGTCAGAATCCCATGATTGTAGAAACACTGATTTATACTCAACAAATTTGGTTTAAAAAAAGTGAGAACATAATGGAAAATGACCCTTTAAAAAATCCAACTTACAACAACTCAGAAGCATTGAAAGCAACAGATCATTTAGAAGCAATGTAAGAAACAGAACATTCATGAAACATTGACAGCAACAGATCTTTCAAAAGCATTGACAGCAATAGCTCATTCAGAAGCATTGACAGCAACAGATCATTTAGAAACATTGACAGTAACAGCACATTCAGAAGCATTTAAAACAACAGATCATTCAGAAGCATTGACATCAACAGATCATTCAAAAGCATTGACAGCAATTGCTCATTCAGAAGCATTGACAGCAACAGATCATTTAGAAACATTGACAGTAACAGCATTCAGAAGCATTTAAAACAACAGATCATTCAAAAGCATTGATATCAACAGATCATTCAAAAGCATTGACAGCAATTGCTCATTCAGAAGCATTGACAGCAACAGATCATTTAGAAACATTGACAGTAACAGCATTCAGAAGCATTTAAAACAACATCATTCAAAAGCATTGATATCAACAGATCATTCAGAAGCTTTGAAAGCAACAGATCATTTAAAAGCATTGAGAGCAATAGATCATTTAAAAGCATTGATGGCAACATCATTCAGAAGCATTGAAAGCAATAGAGCATTTAAAACCATCAACAGCAATGGCTCATTCAGAAGCACTGACAACAACAGAGCATTCAGAAACATTGACAGCAATAGATCGTTCAGAAGCGCCAACAGCAATAGATCATTCTGAAACATTGACAGCAACAAATCATTCAGAAATATTGATTGTAACAGATCCTCCAGAAGCATTGACACCAGGTTAAATCTTCTGAACATATGAAGAACATATATGAAAGAAGCTCGTTTTGTTACATTCTGTTGATGTAAATATCTTATGGACTAACTGTTATCTGCCAAAACTAATTTGGACAGGTCATATATACAGGCACATTGAATTGTAAAGATGTGCTGCCTAATGGTATATGCCAAAGTAACTTGGACAGGTCATATATACAGGCACATTGAATTGTAAAGATGTGCTGCCTAATGGTATATGCCAAAGTAACTTGGACAGGTCATATATACAGGCACATTGAATTTTAAAGATGTGCTGCCTAATGGTATATGCCAAAGTAATTTGGACAGGTCATATATACAGGCACATTGAATTGTAAAGATGTGCTGCCTAATGGTATATGATAAAGTAATTTGGACATGTCATATATACAGGCACATTGAATTGTAAAGATGTGCTGCCTAATGGTATATGCCAAAGTAACTTGGACAGGTCATATATACAGGCACATTGAATTTTAAAGATTTGCTGCCTAATGGTATATGCTAAAGTAATTTGGACAGGTCATATATACAGGCACATTGAATTGTAAAGATGTGCTGCCTAATGGTATATGACAAAGTAACTTGGACAGGTCATATATACAGGCACATTGAATTTTAAAGATGTGCTGCTTAATGGTATATGCCAAAGTAACTTGGACAGATCATATATACAGGCACATTGAATTGTAAAATGTGCTGCCTAATCTGCATTTGTGTCTGAGAGCTATTTATTCTGAAGGTTTGCTACAGTTATCTTTACTGTCAGATGATTGGGATGTTCAGCCAAAATTGCAGTCTCTCTTCTGACATGCAAAATTTGCTGCATCCAATATGTGTGTGATGTTGTATGTGTATGATTTGGATTTTTAATGTAGTTTTAACAATTTTGCAGTCATATTGTTATGATGTCTGCAGTGTTTCAGTTTATAGTGATGTCTAGCACTGCGGCATCATGCAGCAGACATGTAGCATGATGTTCACCTAGTCACATTATCCTAACACCAGGCTGACCTGTCCTAACACTAACCTCTTAATGCTGAGCACCTAGTGAGGCAGCTGTTAGTAACATTTTTATAAGTCTTTGATATGACTCAGGGTTTGAACCAGCAACCTCCTGCACCTGAGGCAGATGCTCTAATCACTATGCCATCGGAGTGGTTCATCCAATATGTTGGCAGAACTGTTTACTTTAGAAAATGAATGAATAACCTTTTAAACTGAAGCAATACAAAAAGTTGCCAAGCACTTCAACTCAACTGGACATTCAATAGAGTCCCTCAAGATTTTATTGAGTATAACCTTGACTGATACAGAATGCACATATAAGAGACAGTAGTAGATTCTCAAGCTGAGAACTCATGGTGGAATCTGGTCTTAATGAACAAATGTACCATCCCTTATTCATTTCATATGTTTATTATAATATCACATATTCTCCTTCTCATGAAGTACATTTTTGATTGAATGTTTTTTTCCATTACATTTCCTTAACTTCAAAATCAGCTTTTCCTCAATGTTGGAATACAACATCATCACATGCTTCCTTTGTCTCATTACCACTCCAGCTTACAAGATCTGTCCCAGGGTGGAACGACATTTTGGATAAAGGTTTTGGTTAATGCAGGGCCCCTCTTCCTCTTTATCTTTAGTGAATGACCACCTCTATACCTATGAGATGTCTGGATATCTTCAAATCTCAGTAAGGACTACTGCCCCTGTGGTTCAGAAACATTTAGTGACCTCTTTGGTTTTGAGATTGAATTTAGGCCAAGGTTTCCAATCATTCAATATAATGCCATAAGTTCCAGTGAATGAGTGATTTTTGGCCCCTTAAAAGTGAATACAAACTCGTGAGAGTAAGTTATAATTGTCCCCTATACTCTGGGGAGGGTTGGAGCAGCACCCTCTTGGTACTGGTGCCCAGTGACTAAGATTGGCAAATTATATCTTCCTCAGAGTGAGAGAAGCAACCCCTATTAGCAGTTCTGATTATTGATCTGAAGACAGTGTTACAATCTAAGTTACCATTTAATCTTTAGGAGGTAAGGGAGTCCTAGCATGATCTGCTGATGAATTGGAATGACATACCATTAATAAGAACAAATGGTCTTGTATTTATTTCAAGGAAATTCTTTTCAGTCAGTACAGGATGAGTTCCTTTGAGAAACTATCCTTTTTAGGAAAAGAGCCATGGGAAATCCTAAAAAAATGTCTTTCTTCCCCCACATGAAATAGTTAGAAGCCTAACTTTTTTGAATGCAAAGATTATGTATTATCATTGTGGCAGGCTAAATTACACAAATTCATCTTGTTTAAAAAAAAAAATGTTATTCCCATATGGTCTCTGACTTTTAGATCTTTTCAGTGTCTGACACAAAGAACAGGTACAGATGGAATGGAGATTTAAGTACAGTGGTCCCACACCAAGGAATTTAACTATACCACTTCAAGGTCCCACACTGTTAAGCACCTCAATATACCACTCAGTGGTCCCTCACTGTTAGTCACATCAGTATACCACCCATTGGTCTTCCACTATCATGCAACCTCAATATATCACTCCATGCTTTCTCACTATCAAGCAACTCAATATACTTCTCCATTCTCAAACACTGTTAAGCACCTCAATATATCACTCCATGCTTCCTCACTGTCAAGCAACTCAATATACTTCTCCATATTCCCACATTGTCAAGCACCTCAATATATTATTCCATTATTCCTCAGTTGTAACTTTCTAAACTTTTATCACTCCCTATAGTGATGGGACTGTATAACATACATTTATATAAGTCTCCCCATTGACCGCCAAGACCAGATAGTTCAACTCTAATGTGAAGTCAGTCCTGTTTGGAGCAGAGACCTGGAGAACCACGTTGACCATAAAGAGAGTTCCGACCTTCATCAACAGCTGCCTAAGAAGAATTCTCCAGATCCGCTGGCCAGACACTATCAGCAATGCCTTCCTGTGGCAGAGAACCTCTCAGCTTCCAGTAGAGGATGAAATCATGAAAGAAGGTGGGGTTAGAAAGGACACGCCCTACGTAAACTGCCTAACAACATTACCAGACATGCATTGAAGATGTGGAACCCACAAGGCAAGCAGAGGAGGGGTCAATCAAAAACACCTAGCAACGTGACCTTGAGGCAGACATTAAGCTGGGTCACACCTAGAGTCAGCTTGAAGGGATGGCACAGGACAGAAGTCTCTGTTGATCTTTTGCTTTTGCGGGCAGCTATACCCCAGCAGGAGTGACAGACAACTAACTAAGGCTTACCATAGTGATGAAGGATTATGTACTGCAGTGTAAGGCATTCTCGATTGTAATATGTAAGACAGATGATGGGTTAGTATGTGTTCAATGAAGTCACATTGTACAGGGGAGATTTAAGGTTTGTATTCATTAAAATAATGTAATCATTATACAAGTTGACTTCTATTGATCACATTTCTTAAGTTCCATGATAAAGTGTTATTGTAATGGAACACAATAAGAATCTAATGTCTAACTGATTTTAGTGCATGTTTGTGGTAAAATTACATTAAAATATCACTTTGATCATTTGGGATGTATATGAATCAACACTGTAATCTTTTAGAAATTACCTTTCATAGTCTAACTCACAAAATGTCCAGCTGACCATTCAGCTATGTGTATTTGCATTAAAAAAACAGAAGGGCATGCATCCCTAATGTGTTCATTTGCTCATTTTAAGGGTGGCTGACAAATAGGACAGCCAAGAATAAATTTGTAGGAGAAAAATTATGCAGGCATATAAAATAATTTTAAATTTTTTCTTTCATTTAGAGTGGAAGACATTAATATTTTAAGTCACATGGAAATACAAGTGATTTATAATCCACATTCTGAAAATGAGAAATTCATATTTGTTCATGTTTCTATTGTTTGGTCTTTGCAGAATAAATGGCTTTATATCAACATCATAGATATAACTCTGTTCAGTGATCTAACATTTCATTTAAAGAAATATTAAAAAATTGCCTATTTTGATAAAAATGGTTTCTTTTAATAATTCAGTCATGGAGACAACTGTTGGCTGCAAAGTTGTCATTAAAAAATAAATGTTTATGTCCAGTTTCATTTTCTTGTCCAGTTTCAATCAATTGCATACAGTATTTTGAATTTATTTTGTTGCTTTATCCATGGGTGTAAATTTTATTAGTTGAGGAATAAATTGTATTTTTATGTGTACTTAATTCATGGGTTGCAGAAATTGTCCTACTGTATTCTACAGAATCATTGTTGAGTCTTTTAGTTTGTTGCTGGCAGAAACCATTAAATTCAGGAAAATTTACACACCACAAGAAATTCCGAATTTGCTGTATATTATGCTATCAAATAACAGTAAAGATTGTAATTGCATAGCTTCCCTATACCAGACTCCTCAAATCTTAGCTGTTTTATGAATGTGGTTAGTGTACTAAGTTTTAAGGTGCTTTGGTCAAACTTTGTACAAGTAAAACTACAAAGCAGTGGCATAGGAAGAAATTCTACCCCAGCCTTATTTCAGCTCCCTATACCATTATAAAATTTCTTTGAGGGGAACTTTTATACCCCTACTGAAAGGGGAATTTTTATACCCGCTTCTGAAAGGGGAATTTTTATACCCCCTACTGAACCTGTCCCCTTCCTGCTCCTCCAGGGACAATTGTTTGAGTGGTTGCAGTGCCACTGTTGCAGAAATATGTCTTCCTATCTTACAATTAATTTAGATATAAATTCTGCAATCATTTAAGCCAAAATTATATAGCAAGTTTAATAGGTATTTATTAATTGAACTTCACTTTGTCCAACTGATGCACAGTGTTGGATTAACTGTTAAGTTCATCAAACATGTGCTTAGTGCACCTGTCCAATAGGAGCACCCAAAAAAAAGTTAAATTAAATATTAATGTTAAAATTGGATTAATTATATATGACCCTTTTGATCTGCACATACAAGTATCTTGATTTGGAATGATGACAACATTGGTGTTTTCCCACTTTCTTAGCTTTTTATATTATTTTTTGTTAGTTTCACATTTTGTATTAAAGGGGGGGACACCATAATATTTTCCGTGCTTATGGCCCTGGAAGGCCTTAATCCAAGACTGCTGATGCACAAGGCAAGTCTTAGACAGCCAATGAAACTGCCCATGTTTATATAAAAGTGTCTTGGCATCACAGTTATCTGTTATATCATCTCATTGTATCAATTAGTCCAGAAACTCTTCCAGATTTTGGGTAACCATTGTTCAAATGTTACAAGACCCAGAGCAAAAGCTATGGCTGACACAGACTGATCCCAAACCAAGACCCTATATATTATAAACAGGTTGGAATCTCATTTATTATACTAGTAATAGTTTAGAAAAGTTCCACTTGCATTTTATGTTACAGTCTTGTCAGAAAATATGAGTGGTTATTTGGTAATAGTTTGAGAATGGAATATTTTTAAAAAAAGCTTATGATTCCAGAATCCAAAAATTGCCAGAGAATTTATAGCATTTTCTTGCACTTCTTCTAGCTGAATATCAATCCTTAAGTAAGGATCATTACTTAAAAATGTATGGGGGAAAAAGTACTCTTTCACTACAAATAACTACTGAATGGGTATTTTTGTTGCAAAATTCAACACAGTTACATGGGTTGAAGGTCATAGGCTCTGCAAATTCAAAGAAGACCTAATGTTAGTGAGTTAATTATTTGTATGGCACTCTTATTGAGATCACATTAGCTTTGGAAAACCTGTGTATCTAGTTTAAGGCAGATTGTAAATTGCACAAGATTTCAAAAGGTTCCATATACTTTCATTGGCTTTCTCATTTTCTTTGATATGACTGTTAATTATAATAATTAAGTTGCAGCCATCATTTTATGTCCATTCTCTCATAGTACTATTGTATATTTGTTGAAAAGCGACATTGTATTCAAGATGTTTCAATGTAAAGCTCACATCTTTTTGACCTGAACAGTATGTATTAATTATTACTTAGCAGAACAAATGAATGTTGGTTAAACTTGTACAAACCTGATAGATTTAGAAACAGTTTCAGAAAAAACTTGTAACAAGATATCCTTGATTAATGGTATGACAGTTTTGCTAATTTTATATACAGGAGACCATCTTCTTCATCAGCGCAACCATGGAGCGCTTACTTCTTGCGACAGAGATGATGGAAATAAAGAAGGTTTACAAGGATGGCTACCACAGAGAGTTCACCCTCCAAGATGTTGCCAATTTTAAGAACTCAGGTAAAAATATAGCAGTAGTATGTCTTGCCAAACTTGTCAAGAGACTTTTGAATTATTAAGATGAGCAGGAATTTTGGTAAATAACATCTCATTGTATAGTTAATCTCTTTATTGAGGTCAAAATTGATGAATTGATTTCATTTTACATGTGATCACTCCAGTGGCCTAGTGGTTAGAGCATTCACCTCAGACACAGGAGGTCGCGGGTTCAAACCCCCAGTTAAGTCATACCAAAGGCTTATAATAATGGTACTAACAGCTGCCTCACTAGGTGCTCAACATTAAGAGGTTAGTGTTAGGGCTTGTCTGCCTAATGCAAGGATAATGTGACTGGGTGAGACATGATGCTGCATGTCTGCTGCATGATGACCCAGTGCTAGATATCACTAAAAACTGCCTCAGTGCAGACATATTAGTGATATGACTGAAAAATTGTTAGAGCTGCAGTTAAGTATCCATATCACATAAACTCATTTTACATGTGTAACCTACATGGTTATACAGGTCTGTAGGACAAGAAACACAAAGGTAAAAAGAATGTTTGGATCGTAGGCATGTGTCTGAACTGAAAAGAATATTTGGGATTGAGTTGAGATCATCTTGAGTTGACTAATACAGCCAAGGTTACATCAGCTAGTTTGGCAAAATTGTTCCTGTTGACTGAAAATATTATAAGTCTCCCTTTTCAAATTTTAAATGCATTTCCTTTATTTACTTCATGCAAATATATTGTGGTTCTTATAACACTTGGAGTATGCTAGTACAGTATTTTTCCAGTAAAACGACCAGAGGGCCAGATATATTTGTTAGATATATTGCAATGAGCTTATTATTTGATAAGAATAACGACCCCAAAATTCATAGATTGGTTTTTAGCTTGTATACTTAATAAGTTTTTAATTGAGTTTTTCATCATTTTTTTTAATCTGAATAACTCCATTGAAGGTATCTATTGGTTTTTTTTTTGGTACAAAAATTATAGGTGTTCTGTTTATCTTCTTCCCTTTACCTGTCCTAAGAAGGCATATTACTAAGCAGTACATAGTGAAATCTTTATTCCTTTTTAGCTCTAAATAGTTATAAAATTTAAGAAAAAGTTTATAAAATTTATATCTGTATATATAAGCACACAATTTCTTTTAAAATTATTTTGAACTTAATGAGATATTTTCAGATAGAGTATATTATAATAACATTTATGAGGTATTCCATTTAAAACAACTGGAGGTAGCTTATACATCATGTAGTTAAAGAATGATCATTGCAATCAACTTCATGTTGGTTTTTTTTTACCCATGTTGCAATAAGATTTCCTTATATCATGAATATACATAGTCAAAACCAGATAAATAAGCTCTTGTACATGAGTGAGTGATCTCTTAGTGACTAATTTTGACTGTGTTAGGAAAAGAAAATCTGATTTGTTTGCTCAATCAGTGTGTATGATTGTGTTGGCTAATCCTTGAGAGAAAGGTTTATGCTTAAAGAGAGATAACTGAATCTCATCACAGGCAGCAACAGGTGAAAAAGAGCATATTAGATTTTCTGCAGTGGCTTGTGATGATGTTAGAGAATCAAATAGATCAGACTAACCGGATTATTATATCATATAATTGTAATTGCATGATAATGCAAGGTGAGAACATTTTTGTTGGCATCAGTGTTTACTAAATTTAATAAAAGACCTGATTTTTGCTAAAATGTAATGAGTATTAAAATTAGGTGATGAGATGATCATATTGTAAAGAGTGATGCCTTCCCAAGACTGAAACCTCCGAAAACTGCCCCCCCCACCCTACCACTTAACAAAACATTTTGTCTGGTCCCAATAAACCAAAAGAGCTCTACAATGAAAACTAAAATAAATAATAGGACCTAAGTGTGTACATGAACCCTGTATAACTGAAACGTTCTCAGAGCATGGACTTTCAGTTGTTAAAAATTAACCTGTCTTTTGATAATTTGTTTCAACAAAAACTGATGAAAACTAATTCCCTAAGTTTAATTTACCTACCTATGGAGAAAATCAGTACTTTAGCAATGATGGCATTAAAAACTTGTGTACAAGTTTTTGATTGGAAATTTCTTTCTTGACATGGATATTAATGTAGGCATTAATAGTGAGTGTAGTGTAGTGTATATATATATATATATATATATATATATATATATATATATATATATATATATATATATATATATATATAAAAGCACAATCTTTATATTTATCTCATAGAAGGTATATGAAGTAAATATAAAGAGTAAAGTATTTAAAATGTAGTGAGGTTCTTTAAAATATAAATTGCATTCATTTAAAAAGTTTTAGATGGAAATCACTAATGTGCTGCATCCTAAGGCAGTATTCTACGTCCTCGAGTGTGCAGGGAGACACATTATGTGATGACAGATCCTCAGTTGAACTGTTTTATTGAAATAATTAGTAGAATTATGCAGACTAGTGATGCTATTGTGAGCCTAAAGTTGTATCATAATGTCAGCACTTTATGAGCTGATCAGAACAGCTATTTGATGGGCTTTAAGCCATCATCTGTAAATAATTCAATGTTCATTCACACAATTTTGTTATCATGACTTTTTGACTAACTGGAAGAATACCATGAAACTTTACTGATACATTTATTTTGCAGGTCTTATATGAAACTTGTACCCCTCTAACATCCAGTATGGCTCCCATGTCAGCCATCTTAAAAATCTTGTTATTGCTGCTACCCCATAATGGGTAGTCACATCAACATAGGGATTTCACTGAAAGTTTTCCTATGATGCCTACCTGGTCCAGAGTTACGAAAACAAGTGACAGATATATAAACCAGTGTTTAAAGAATATATATGGAAATCATGATATAGCTTAGTCAGTGAAACAAAATTATAAGCAGCAAGTTCCAACATAGTTAGTATTGAAGTCCTGGGAGTGCTCACATCACAGCTAAAGTGAATAAAGTTCTCTACATAGATATATGTTGACACCAAGCAATGTCAAACAGTAATCTGATCAATTTAAATAGAAACAATACACCATATTGAATTAGATAAATACATAATGCATAGGTTAGGACATTCATAAAATGTTTTGACAACAATTTCCAGATACAGATTGTGGTTAATAGTGGTTAACAATATATTGGGGATGTACATCCAGGTCCTGCACTATTCCTATAAGTCAACAACCTAACCCTGTATCTGGAAACACTAGAGTGCTATGCATTTTGACAATCTCATCCAAGTCTCATTTTGAAGATTCGATGCAACTTTTACTGAGCATGTTCAGCCATGTCAACATTAGTCCCCAGTCTTTTTGAAAATTCAGTGTATTGTTGATTAGGTCCTGTGGCATTCCTACATCAATCCTCTGGTGGGTACCTTTTCTTGTCACAGGATTTGAAAAAAATTAGAATTAAAGTTACAAGACTTCATAATAATTTCTTTTTTGTTGTACAACTTGATCTACAGTGCATGTATAGATATAAAAACAAGACTAGTTATCAGTGCAAAAGATCATGTCTTCACAACAAAATGTCTGAATGATAGATGCATGATACATATTTTTAAAATAGAAATATGTAGTGAATAATTAAAGAAGAAAATTCAATGAGAAATATGGACTTGTATGTTAAGCAATGATATTACAAGATGAGACAGTGTTCTTTAAGTACACGTATGTTCTTTTTGACAAGTGTTCAAGTGTTCAGTATGTAATCACTATTCATAAGATAACCATTAGAATTTAATGTTAAGAAATATTAAAAACACATATTCTTTAATCAAATTTACAATAAAGAGTAATGAATTAAAATTTTTGTAGCCAAGATTGTTAAAATAACACTGTATAATAAAGACCTGAAATCAAGATGAGCTTTCATCATAGACCTGAAAACAGGAATTTTTTTATCACAACAATATAGATGAAAACAAGACTAGTTTTTGTCCCAGCAATAGAGAAATGAAAACAAGTCTAGTTTTCATCACATCGATTTAGACCTGAAAAACAAGACTGGTTTTTATTACAGTAATATAGACCTGAAAAATAAGACTGGTTTTTATTACAGTAATATAGACCTGAAATCATTGCTAGTTTTTATTACAGTAATATAGACCTGAAATCAGTGCTAGTTTTTATTACAGTAATATAGACCTGAAATCAGTGCTAGTTTTTATTACAGTAATATAGACCTGAAATCAGTGCTAGTTTTTATTACAGTAATATAGACCTGAAATCAGTGCTAGTTTTTATTACAGTAATATAGACATGACTAGTTTTCTTCACAGCAATATAGGCATGAAAACATGAACCTTCAACACTGCAATATAGATTTGAAAACAAGACTAGTTTTATGATGGCAATATAGACATGAAAACAAGTAGTTTTAATCACAGCAAAAAGATCACATATTTGCTAAAATGTAGCTGAATGGGAAATGCACCAAACAAAAGTTTGAATGTACGCACATGAACATAAAGCTTAGGGACTTGACAATTGTTTACCGGGCAACTCATATCAACCAATGGATGAAAAGACATTTTATGCTTATAGTCAGTCTCTAATCTGAAAAACTAACGTCTGCAACTAATATCTGTGTGGATTATACATATATCATTTAATACAAAATAAAAAAAATTACAAATTATCAAGTTAAATCCACATGAAATGATTAATTTATCAAACTGATTTATTTTTATATGATTGTATGAGATCATGAGGGGAAGAATCAAGAAGTCGAAACATAATTCTGTGACAATGGTGCCAGTGTGACATCCAGTACAACTGCCACAGTTGCTATCATGAAAATCTTATTGCATCTAACAGAGTTTTCATTGAAAGATTTCTTATATCTAGTTGGTTGTAAATGAAAATATGACATCAAATATGGCTGCCACAGAGGCTGTTTAAAAGCTCTTGTTGTTACTGTTTCACTCAAACAGATAGTCATATCAACCTGAAGTTTTCACTGAAGCTGTTAATATTATCCACATACATCCTAAATGAAAAAATGTCAATCAGGATGATGATTCTGAAAGTCTTTTCTCTACTATAATCACCTGAGGTTTCAGTAAAAGACACTCTATAATATTAAATAGGTCCTAATTGATAATCATGCTGACCTTCCCATTGTAATTCAGTTTTTTAATGAAAGATGTCTTATGATCTTAAGCTGGTCCTAATAAAAATGGTGACCCTCAGACAATCAGTGTGACCACATGGGCATTTAGCTTCAAGAGTGTGTTATTATTTCCTCTCCTCAATGGATGGTCATATCAACATGGAGTTTTCACTTGAAGATTTATGATGTCTGGCTGGGCTTATGTGAATATGGTTCCAATTTGACATAATGATGCTAATCTGAGATCCAATATAATGGCAGACATAGTTGTTATCTTGAAAATTTTTAGTAGTTAATTCTCCTGAATGGACAGCCATGGTGATGGGCGTTGTTGGATCTGTAATAGACTTATTATTATATCAGCTGTATCCTAAATGAAATGGCACTAGACAGATGATAATGTTGTCACCATGTAAACTCAAACATAAAAAAAATAATTTTATTACCAAATTTACATTGTTGCAGTTTCTCAGGCTTATGAGATATGTTTTTGAAGAGGGAACAAAAATGGACATATTTCTGATTCCTGGAAAGTCTCTTTGGTTAGTTGAGTGTTAATTCCTCAAGGGACTCTTGTCACAATATTTTTGTAATATCATCATACATACATACATACATGCATGCATGCACACATGCATACACACGCATACATAAATATACATGCATGCATGCATGCATGCATACATGCATACATACATACATACATACATACATACATACATACATACATACATACATACATACATACATACATACATACATACATACATACATACATACATACATACATACATACATACATACATACATAGGCAGAAAGTAATTCTCTACAGAGTATACTAAATACACATATCAAGTTTTGTGCCAAGACTAATGTTACAGCTTGAGAAAAATTATTTATAATTTTCCACTGACCATTGCCTGTAGACTGTTGCTATTTATATCAGACAAACATTATCATTTGAAATAAACTAATGCTGAGAAATAGCTGATTTTGGTGAACATCTTGTTCTGTAATGTTTTGCTTTAGTGAATTGAAAAAAACATTTATATGGGCTGAGGGTAAGGGTATGTCAAATCTACACTATATTTGTTGCCGAATATCATTGTTGTGCTAAATTCAGTAATAGTACATCACAGCGAGAAAATGTGATAGCATTGTTATTGCAGATTTTGATGATATGCTGGTGCATTATGGGTTTATGCTGTTTACAGTTGGGTTAGCACTTTACAAATTTGATAAATCCAGCAAATATGGTTATCATATTTGAGTAATTGATGCAGGTGATGAATAAAAAAATAATTGATTGGTTCCTTTTTCTCTTTTCTTAACAGAGGACTTGGATAACTTTCTAACAGTGGCAGAAAAACAGAAAATCATTCTTCATGAATTGGAGGCTCTGAGAGCAGGAGAAGAGGATGGTAACATTCCTGGATATGAGGCCATCAAGCTTTATCCTGGAAAAAGTCTAGGTTTTGTATCTCTTATGGAGAAAACTTAACTTGCTAGAACTTTGTGTTGAACAGAGATAATCCTAAACTGACATAGTAAAGTCACTCTCTCCAGGTAAAAGTGGGAAAAGTGAGAAACCATTTGGGAGACTGTTAACGTTTTATCATGATATCAAAGTGATATTTTATTATTATTCTTATTATTTTTATCATTATTGGCATATATAAAACATAAGACACCAATGATGAGAATGATCATAATTGTTTCTTTTTCTTTTCTTTTTTTATTTTTTCATTACTGGCACCAACTGCAAAACATAAATGTGGCTTCCTCAGATGAATTTGATATGCTGATACTTGGATTAAAGTGGACAGAGTTAAGAGCCAATATAAATATTGCTTTTCTGCTAATTTAGAAAAAACTTTACACCTGAAAAGGCATTTTTGTTCTTCACCCAAGTTACCTTGTGGGATAATCTTTGTGCAGTAAAGGCTAAAATAAATTCGAGATGTAAACTGCTTTTTATCTAAGTTTCATAGTTATTAAGATAACAGCTACAATGTAATTAATGCTTATGATAAGAAGCACATAGATTGTCTAAGATGTACACTCTATCACATTCCACTAGAAAGATACACACTGTATCACATTCCACTACGAAGATGTACACTGTATCACATTCCACTAGGAAGATGTATACTGTATCACATTCCACTAGGAAGATGTACACTGTATCACATTCCACTAGGAAGATGCACACCATATCACATTCCACTAGGAAGATGTACACTGTATCACATTTCACTAGGAAGATGTACACCATATCACATTCCACTAGGAAGATGTACGCCATATCACATTCCACTAGGAAGATGTACACTGTATCACATTTCACTAGGAAGATGTACACCGTATCACATTCCACTAGGAAGATGTACACTGTATCACATTCCACTAGGAAGATGTACACTGTATCACATTTCACTAGGAAGATGTACACCGTATTGCATTCCACTAGGAAGATGTACACTGTATCACATTTCACTAGGAAGATGTACACCATATTGCATTCCACTTGGAACATGTACACTGTATCACATTCCACTAGGAAGATGTATACTGTATCACATTCCACTAGGAAGATGTACACTGTATCACATTCCACTAGGAAGATGTACGCCATATCACATTCCACTAGGAAGATGTACACTGTATCACATTTCACTAGGAAGATGTACACCGTATCGCATTCCACTAGGAAGATGTACACTGTATCACATTCCACTAGGAAGATGTACGCCATATCACATTCCACTAGGAAGATGTACACTGTATCACATTTCACTAGGAAGATGTACACCGTATCGCATTCCACTAGGAAGATGTACACTGTATCACATTCCACTAGGAAGATGTACACAGTATCATATTCCACTAGGAAGATGTACACTTTTTCATATTCCACTAAGAAGATGTACACTATATCACATTCCACTAGGAAGATACACACTGTATCACATTCCACTAGGAAGATGTACACAGTATCATATTCCACTAGGAAGATGTACACTGTATCATATTCCACTAGGAAGATGTACACTGTATCATATTCAACTAGGAAGATGTACACTTTATCATATTCCACTAAGAAGATGTACACTATATCACATTCCACTAGGAAGATACACATTGTATCACATTCCACTAGGAAGATGTACACTGTATCATATTCCACTAAGAAGATGTACACTATATCACATTCCACTAGGAAGATATACACTGTATCACATTCCACTAAGTAGATGCACACTACAGTATTGCATTCCATTAAGCATTGTATGATATTCCAACAGGATGATACACACTGTATCACATTCCACTAAGTAGATTCTGTATCACATTCTTCTAGGGAGATACAGACTGTATTGTATTCCACTAAGGAGATAATGTAATGCCTTATGATAATAAGATACATACTGTATCACATTCCACTAAGAGATATCCACTGTAGAGCATTCCTTAAAGGAGATAAACACTGTATTACATTCCATGAAGAAGATACACTATTGCATTCCACTTAGGAGATATTGTGTTGTAAAGAGAAACACTGTATTTCACTGAGGAGCTGTGTATTTTATTAAGATTATAATACTGTATTTTATTTCCACTAAAGACATAGACACTGTACTACATTTCACTAAGAAGATACATGCCGTATTACAGTCCATTCAAAAAATACATACTGTATCTTACTTTTGCAGTAAAGAAGTATTTAAGCAGACAGATCATAAAGAATCTCATTCCCCTTCATGACCAAGAACAGCTGAAACGACTGCGAGTAGAATGGTACTACAGTTTCAAGAGCACTCAGCCAATAGGTATGAAATGCAACTTTGAACCATTATGCTTGATTAGTAGATTTGACTTTATGTTGTTAAAAGAAACTTTTGAGCACAGAAGGGGTTCTCTGAGTTTGAGTCACAGGATATTATATATATCTCCCTCTGCTCCTTTTGCATGTTGTAAATTAAAACACAAACTAGATGGCTATTTAAGCACAATCAAGTAACAAAAAGAAAACCATGATTATGTGCTGTCATTTTGGTCTCTTTCTTAAAAAGCTCAATATTAAGGTATTGCAAGGGAAAAATAAGTCCTGCAGAATTTTGAATTGCACATTTATAATTTTTGGAAACATTTATTGCAGAGATAAAATGATAAGATGCTAGTCACTTGGAATCATAAAGTCGCATTAGTGCATGCAGGAACATTTTTTCCTTATATGCAGATGATGTATGAAAAATATGTTTGTTTGAATATAATTGCAATAGCACATAAACCAGATGAAACACAAATTGACTAAACATGCAGAGTTGATATCACTTGTGGAGATCACTTATGATGGCTTGTATACTTGTAAATTGATTCTTTTGATCTGATTATTTCTCAAAATAAATTAAAAGGAAAAAAGACAATACAAATTTATATACATTAAGTGTATTTTTTCATCTATTTTTACTGCTTTTCTGCTGTTGTAAAGAAGCAAAATCTGACTGCAGATTTTGATGACAGAATGGAGGAATTAAAGGTATTGTCATAACAAACAGTGAAGGATATTTTACAAATATTCAAATAAAGTTTGACAAAAGCTGAATAAATCGTATATCAAGACATTGTGGCATTACAATGATGACAGTTGGCTTGATGTGTAAACAGTGTTATGAATAACCAACCATTTGTGTCATAAATTACTTCACACTAGATAGTAAAGAACACAAGCTAAAACTTTAAGGTTTTAAAATTAGAACTGCATGCAAAGTGTCAAGCAGAAAAGCAACAGTTCATTTATGTATTTTGTTGCAAATAACCAATGCAAGTAATTCACTTTATGTTAATACATGTACTGAACATTACATCTATTTCTGTATACAACAATAGAGGTAATGAAAGATAAATTTGTGCTGAGTTAAGAACTTAGTGTGCATGTCCCTATATGTTTGCTGTAAGGTAGTGCATGTCATGTCATGTCATATCTGTTTGTCTGTCTGTCTGTTACCAATTTAGCTTGTGAATAGTAACTTAAGTTCTACACCATACTCAGTTTCAATACTTTGTGGATGACTTGCTTGCCCTGAGATAGGGAAAAGCATATTGATTTCAAAGTCAAAATGTTTAAATGGTCACTATGATTGAAAGAAGAAACATGATTTCTATGCATTAATAATAGTTATTTGTGGATGGCTTACTTGCTCTGCGATAAGAAAAAAACTATTGATTTCAAATCAGAATTTTAAATGGTCACTGTGACTGAAGGAAGAAAAATAACTTCCATGCATTGATAATAAATATACATCAGAAACCTGGACCAGACTCTACAGATCGCCTGCAATGGATATGGAAGAAGCCAGTTGTTTTGAGATTGAAAAGGTCATTGTGACTAAAAGAATAAAAGTAGGTTCTGCATAATAATGTTAGATTTATATCCCAGACAAGGACCATTTGGAGTAAGAAAGAAGTTGGTTGATTTGGGGGTCAGAAAGTCAAGGTCACTGTGACTAAAATGGTTTCTGCACAAAACCTCCTTCACAAAATATTTGGGTTGACTTGCATATCTGGTAATAAAGAATCACATCAATTTGGTGGTTAGAAGTCTAGGTACTTGACTGAAAGAAGAAAATTGGTTTTCACATAGGAAGTTTTGTTCTTGAAAACTAAATTTGGACCAAAGCTTGCAGAGGGCTTGCACTTAAGGTATGGCAGAGGCAAATTGATTTTGGGATCGATTTGTATAGCTTAAAGAAAAGTTGGTTTTGCAGATTAACTTTTATTCCCAAGCAAGTTCCTTGACAGATGTCTTGCACTTAGGTAATACAAACATAAAGTTCAGAAGTCAAAGTCATGGTAAAACTAATAAATAAATAACTCTTACTGCATAGTAAGTTTAGTTCATTACCATATTTAGTCAGGTAGATGTAGACCCATTGATCACTAATCTTGAAAGTCAGCTATGCCCTAATCAAGCCTTATAGAGGGCTATGAAACAAACAAAGCAGGTGTCAACTATGCCCCAAAATAGCATAGAGGAATAAGAACATACAAGGCAGGTATCAACTATGCCCCAAAATAGCACAAGGAAAAAGAACATACAAGGCAGGCGTCAACTATGCCCCAAAAAGCATAGAGGAATAAGAACGTACAAGGCAGGTGTCAACTATGCCCCAAAATAGCATAGAGGAATAAGAACATACAAGGCAGGTGTCAACTATGCCCCAAAATAGCATAGAGGAATAAGAACATACAAGGCAGGTGTCAACTATGCCCCAAAATAGCATAGAGGAATAAGAACATACAAAGCAGGTGTCAACTATGCCCCAAAATAGCATAGAGGAATAAGAACATACAAGGCAGGTGTCAACTATGCCCCAAAACAGCATAGAGGAAAAAGAACATACAAGGCAGGTGTCAACTATGCCCCAAAATAGCATAGAGGAATAAGAACATACAAGGCAGGTGTCAACTATGCCCCAAAATAGCATAGAGGAATAAGAACATACAAGGCAGGTGTCAACTATGCCCCAAAATAGCATATAGGAATAAGAACATACAAGGCAGGTGTCAACTATGCCCCAAAATAGCATAGAGGAATAAGAATATACAAGGCAGGTGTCAACTATGCCCCAAAATAGCATAGAGGAATAAGAACATACAAGGCAGGTGTCAACTATGCCCCAAAATAGCATAGAGGAATAAGAACATACAAGGCAGGTGTCAACTATGCCATAATATAGCCCACAGAGAAGACTATGAAACACACAAGGCAGGTGTCAACTATGCCCTAAAAAAGCATGCATAGAGGACTATGAAACAAACAAGGCAGGTGTCAACTATGCCCTAATAGAACCTGCATAGAGAACTATGAAATACATAAGGCAGGTGTCAATTATACCCTAATTGAGCCTGCATAGAGGACTATGAAATACATAGGGAATGTGTCAATTATGCCCTAATACAGCCTGCATGGAGAAATATAAAAAATACAAGACAGGTGTCAACTGTGCCATAACATATCCCACAAAAAAGATCATGAAATACACAAGGCTTGTGTCAGCTATGCTCTAATAGTGCCCTCATAGAGGACTACGAAACACACAAGGCAGATGTGTCATATGCCATTTACAGCACTCTTTGTTTTATTCTGCTTTGTCTTTGAATAGAAATAACTTTATGGGACTACACTCTTTGTTGTGGAAGAAGGGGTTGGTTTGAGGGCAACAATGGTTATGGTTGGGGTAGTGATGGTGATGGTAAGGATAATGGCAAATAAGTACAATTTAAATGGGTGAGTGAATGTTCCACTGTTATTTATTTAAACAGTCAGTTTTGTCAGTATATCTTTGCTGATAAAGTAAAGATATAATGATTTGATGTAAGGTTATTTGACAAGTGGTGATTAGAGACAAATAATGCATGCATACTTTATATACTGGCTTATACAAGGAATCCAACTGCAAACTGCACAGATCCAGATCTGCTGGTGCATAATGTGATAGCAGATTTGGGTCTATGCAGTTTTTAGGATTAATCAATAGAACAAACAACACAGACCCTAATCTGCAAGCATATTATGCTATGCTATGCTGTATTTGCAATTTGACTTGATTTATAAGTGAATATAGATAGTATCTAAATGGAACAGAAGTACATTTGCTATGAATAATAATTGCATCCCAATCTGAGAGTGGGCCATAGTCAGCCATTATCATAGTTTGCCCTTTTATGGATCTAGATGTACTCAAAGTAATGTATCCAAGTTTTGCTTTTGATCTTTTTTCACCTTAAACAATTTCAAGAAAATATGGTACCAGATTAATATATTGTAATTTTAATTTTACCTTAACTTTATTTTAAAAAACCTAATCATAAATTGCTGGATTCTGTTATCACACTCCTGTCTGACCATAAGAGGTTGGTAACTTTTTGTATTATATCCTTAAATGATGTTTGTTGATTTGCAGAAAGGTTATCTTTTCAAAATTTTAGTTATAATCTAACTCTTGATTTTAGCAGCAAATCTTTATTTTGGAAAGTTAGGCATGTATAATATAAATTACATAATAAAATAAAATTTGTCACTTGTAACATATACTGTAGAGTTTATATTGCATAGGCTAAAATTTTATTGCATTTGCGAAATGGATTATCAGAGTTCAAATGAAATGTGTGAAATTTTGGTGAATAATTTCTTTTGTGAGCCTTTGTAAGCAAAACATTGAAATTGTTCAGCAAATTTCATAAATTTCATTTAAAGTGAGCAACAATTGTACATTCTGTTCAAGAAATGATGAATTTACTAATTTAATTTGACTAAACCATGGAGTAGTGTAGTGGAATGACTTTAAAAAACATTCCATTGCCTGAATTCGTTTTGCTCTCTACTTTGCATCATGTTATGACATCATGCTATGTTATTTGCACATGTTACATATATATTAACCTAATGTGGGTATATTAGCATACATAAAATAATAATCATTTGATAAAAATTAGTGGCACACAAATATGATGTACAGTAGAAGGAATTTGAATCTCACTTGGTTTGTTGCTTTTGTGGAAACAGAAAGTTGAATTGAAAATCAGTCAGAAAAATGCAGGGCAATATTGCTTTGCTGCACTATATAATTTCCAGCACTCTTAGTGTTTGATCATACCTACCTTCTCATGAAACTGTCTGCAGTATTTGATTATATACATCTTCTCATGAAACTGTCTGCAGTATTTGATTATATACATCTTCTCATGAAACAGTCTGCAGTATTTGATTATATACATCTTCTCATGAAACAGTCTGCAGTATTTGATTATATACATCTTCTCATGAAACTGTCTGCAGTATTTGATTATATACACCTTCTCATTAAACAGTCCACAATTTTTAATCACATTCATACCCACCTTCTCATGAAACTGTCCAGTGTTGGATCATACCTACCTTCTCGTGAAACTGTCCACAGTGTTTGATCATACATACCTTCACATAAAACTTCCAGCGTTTGATCATACCCACCTTCTCATGAAACTGTCCACAGTGTTTGATCATACCTACCTTTTCATGAAACTGTCCCCAGTGTTTGATCATACCTACCTTCTCATGAATCTGCCCAGTGTTTCATCATACATACCTTCTCATGAAACTGTCCACAGTGTTTGATCATACCTACCTTCTCATGAAACTGTCCAGTATTTGATCATACCTACCTTCTCATGAAACTGTCCAGTGTTTGATCATACCTACCTTCTCATGAAACTGTCTACAGTGTTTGATCATACCTACTTTCTCATGAAACTGTCCACAGTGTTTGATCATACCTACCTTCTCATGAAACTGTCCACAGTGTTTGATCATACCTACTTTCTCATGAAACTGTCCACAGTGTTTGATCATACCTACCTTCTCATGTAACTGTCCAGTGTTTGATCATACCTACCTTCTCATGAAACTGTCCACAGTATTTGATCATACCTACCTTCTCATGAAACTGTCCACAGTATTTGATCATACCTACCTTCTCATGAAACTGTCCAATTGTTTGATCATACCTACCTTCTCATAAAACTGTCCAGTGTTTGATAATACCTACCTTTTTATGAAACTGTCCACAGTGTTTGATCATACCCACCTTCTCATTAAACTGTCCAGTGTTTGATCATACCTACCTTCTCATGAATCTATCCAGTGTTTCATCATACCTACCTTCACATGAAACTGTCCCTAGTGTTTGATCATACCTACCTTCTCATGAAACTGTCCACAGTGTTTGATCATACCTACCTTTTCATGAAACTGTCCACAGTGTTTGATCATACCTACCTTCTCATGAAACTGTCCAGTGTTTGATCATACCCACCTTCTCATGAAACTGTCTGCAGTATTTGATTATATACACCTTCTCATTAAACAGTCCACAATTTTTGATCACACCCATACCCACCTTCTCATGAAACTGTCCAGTGTTTGATTATATGTACCTTCTCATGAAACTGTCCACAGTGTTTGATCATACCTACCTTCTCATGAAACTGTCCACAGTGTTTGATCATACCTACCTTCTCATAAAACTGTCTAGTGTTTGATCATACCTACCTTCTCATAAAACTGTCCACAGTGTTTGATCATACCTACCTTCTCATGAAACTGTCTAGTGTTTGATCATACCCACCTTCTCATAAAACTGTCCACAGTGTTTGATCATACCTACCTTCTCATGAAACTGTCTAGTGTTTGATCATACCCACCTTCTCATAAAACTGTCCACAGTGTTTGATCATACCTACCTTCTCATGAAACTGTCTAGTGTTTGATCATACCCACCTTCTCATGAAACTGTCTGCAGTATTTGATTATATACACCTCATTAAGCAGTCCACAATTTTTGATCTCACCCATACCCACCTTCTCATGAAACTGTCCACAGTGTTTGATCATACCTACCTTCTCATAAAACTGTCCACAGTGTTTGATCATACCTACCTTCTCATGAAACTGTCCACAGTGTTTGATCATACCTACCTTCTCATGAAACTGTCCACAGTGTTTCATCATACCTACCTTCTCATAAAACTGTCCACAGTGTTTCATTATACACACCTTCTGTGTAATATATACTGAACTGTTGCATAGCAAGATGGATCAGACAGTCAATGAATACTAGTATGTGTTGGAGTGGAGGAGGTTAGAATAAACAAAATACCAATCAAACGTATAGTCATAATTTTGATTTCCATACATGTAATATATATATATATATATATATATATATATATATATATATATATATATATATATATATATATATATATATATATATATATATATTTTGTTCTGTTTATATTATTTGTGAATTTAATTTTGTTAAATAATCATTTTAATAAGGATGCAAAGGTTTAACATTCAGCTTCATTTTCTTTTCTTTCAGCCTATATTGTCATAAATTTCTTCACCAATCCAAGAACAGCAATTTAATTTTGGTAATTGGGTTCATATCAGCAGTACATAATACACAGAATCATGTCATAATAAAGAATATTATAATAAGGGAGAGCTGTGTTGTGTGTGTATATATATATATATATATATATATATATATATATATATATATATATATATATATATATATATATATATATAAATAAAGAGAGAGAGAGAGAGAGAGAGAGAGAGAGCTGTCTGCATTGCGGATGCCTTATTGTATTTAATGTTTGATTGATTGCATTTGTCATCATATATTTTCAGTTCTAATGAATCCCTCCTTCCCTTTTTTTGCCAGGTAAATCATACAAAATTTTGCATTTTATTTTACAGATAAGATTCGGGACTATTTTGGAGAGAAAATAGCCATGTATTTTGCTTTCTTGGGATTCTACACTATTGCTCTGATACCACCTGCAGTAATTGGTATTCTTTACTTCATCACGTCTTGGGAGAGTGTCTATCGGGAAGCCATATTTGCTGTTTTTAATCTGGTATGGACCACAATATTTCTAGAGTACTGGAAAAGATACTGCTCAGAGTTGGCCTACAGATGGGGAACATTGGATCATGTATCGTCACAGCTGGAAGAACCACGGGCAAACTTTTATGGAGTGATGGGAGAAAATCTAGTTACAAGAAAACCAGAACCAGTTTACCCAAAATATAAACAAGTGCTTCGATTTTATGGAGTAACTGTGCCCATTATTGCACTCTGCTTGGTTGTTTGCTTTTACATAATGTTGGGATATTTCATCTTGCAAGACTGGGCTGACCAATGTTATGCTAAAGAGAAAGGCTGGCTAAATTTTATCAATCTGCTTATGCCAACAGTGATATATGCAGTTGTGATAGGAATCGTCAATACTATTTACAGGAAAGTGGCAAAGCAACTGAATGATTGGGGTAAGACTTATGGATATGATGCTTTTTATTTTGGTTTGGTTTGGTGTTTTATGGCACAGCAATACTAGTAGGTTATTTAGTGCCAAAGCAATTGAAATAAAGAGCCTATCCTTGTGCACACCATTATACCTGACTCCACTGATAGGGTTCAAACCCATAACCATTTTGATTGCATGTCAGCCACACTAATCAATGGGCTACCATGAGGAAATGTATCCATGAATAATACTGGACATACATCCATCTTTTATCATAAGGAGTTTTTGTTACTGCTTTGAAACTATTGGAAACTTTACATATATGTTCATTTTAAATTCGACTGGGCTTTACATATAAGTGGTGCTCCTTGGATATCCAATATGGTTGCCAAGATGACATGCAGAAAATGTGGTTCTTGCTATGCTTGATATGTTATATCAACTTGGGTCATCCTAAAAGGCTTTATATGATGTCAAGTTGGTCCTATTTGAAATTGGTGCTAATTTCACATCCAACATGACTGCAGAATTGGCAGTCTTGAAAACTTTGTTGAATGGATGATCATATTGACATGGGATCTTGACATATTGACATGGGATCTTGACATATTGACATGGGATCTTTCCTGAAAGAAGTTTTATGGTAACTAGATGGTCCTAAATGAAAATGTTGTTGATCTGATATTCAGCATGGCCACCATCTTAAAATTCTTTGCCTGAATGTTCATATAGATATGGAGTTTTCAGTAAGACTTGTTATGATGTCTAATTGATACTAGATGACAATGGTAACAATTAGATTTCAGAAGTAGCTACATGGCACCATCTTTAAATCTTTGTTAGAGCTACTTATCCAAGATGTATAATAACAGGAACATGGGGTTTTTACCAAATGATTTACAGTATTGACTCCATGGTTGTCATCTTCATAATCTTGTTATAGCCACTTATGCTAAACAGAAAATCATATAGATGTGGTGTTTTCATTAGAAAGACTTTTCATGATATCTGTTTTTGTTCTAAAATAAAATGGTGCTGATCATACCATCACATGATGGACATTATAGCTATTTTTTTTAAAGTATTGTTATTAGTACTCGACTCCATCTCGGATTCTTTTCATTTACTTTAATATTTTCTTTTACAGAACTGTTGTTGCGATTTAAAAAATTTGTAGAATGAATTTTAAGTTTGACATCTAGAGTTTGTAAATGCTACAGTACACATAGGTAACAAGTGATGTCACGTCGATGACATCATTTTTTTTGCAAAATATCAGGCATTCTTGACAGAGAGCAGTGTTACCAAAACAAACATTCATAGGCACTTTAATGCACTTTACAAAATCAGTGTTAAAATACAGGATCCCTACAGTAATCACCTTTTTTACTTGTCACTCTCTCTCTCTCTCTGTCTGTTCACATTGATTGTAACCAACACAGCTTTGCAACCTTTACACATATTTGGATGTTATTTAGTATGTGATTTCCTTTATATATATATATATATATATATATATATATATATATATATATATATATATATATATATATATATATATATATATATAGATGTGCCATTTAAAGATTTAGCCATTTTGGCTGCAGTTCTTGAGTTATTACTCCCTTCCCATCAAATTATTCTCTTCCCATCAATATTACTATTAACTGCAGTTCTTGAGTTATTACCACCTTCCCATCAGTATTATATACCATCTGCTGCTTTTGAGTTATTACCCCCTTCCCATCAAATTACTCCCTTCCCATCAATATTACTATCAACTGCAGTTCTTGAGTTATTACCACTTTCCCATCAATATTACTTTTCAACTGGAGCAGATCTTTGCAACCAGCATAGCTTAGGAACCATTCATCATATTACAGTGCAATCTGGTGTATATATTGTCTGATGGAATTAGATGTGACGTTTTTGGATTTTGTTTAATCAACTCAATTTTTCGAGTTATGACCCCTGACATGGGATGATTCTTGTCATGACTATAGCTCTGCAACTCATACAGAGAATTTTGATTTGTGATTTCCCAATAATATGTAGATTTGCATTTTAAAGGCTTTGTCTTTTCAGTTCCAGTTTTGATGGGGTTATTGCCCTTGTCCCATATGTGTTAAGCTCCAGCATTTTTACAGCTGAACCTTGTAACAAGTGCAGGTCAGGAACCTTTTAGCATATTCTAGTGCAGTTTGGTGTCTGCATCATCGTGTGCCTTTTATGGGTTTTTGAACGAAGTATGGCCTTTGATCATTAAACTTCATATCATGAATGCTTTGTTGCTTTTTAACCAGCATTACAGAGCTTACACCTAAGTGGATCTGATTTAGTTGGCAAATTGTCTATCATATATTGATTTAACTTGTACAAGTTTTCTTTATTCAGGTCTAATTTTAATGAACTTATTGACCTTTTTCCATTTATATTAAATATCCCACTGCTGCAGATCCCTGTAACCAGCATCCCTGCATTATTTGTTCTCAGTTAGAGTTATGTCCCTTGAATACCCATCTTCTCCAGTTGGTGTTTTTACAGTAGAAGTTTTTGTGTTCATGACCCCGACAATTGTAGAGAGCCAGACACTTTCACAATTAGCTCTAATATTAACCTTTTAGCTAAAGTTGTGGGTTCACCATGCAGATTATAACCTTTTTTAACCTTCTAATCCCTTAAATGAATTACATGGGGAATAGAGCAGTAGCAATGTTAGCCAGTAGACAAGATGGTTTCCACAACATCAACTTGATTTACTGTACCCAGTATGTTGCATATCCTTGGCTAGAAGTAGAAGTCTATTGATTGCTTTTGTTGCTATGTGCATGGTAGAGGTTACTAAAGATGAAAATGTTATTTTTTATTCAGTATGATAAATCAGATTTTCATGGCAGATTTTCATCAGACTTCAGATATTGATTATTCTTGTGATTGTTTCTGAGTTCAAGGTGAAAAGTGAGGGTCACTAGAGCTGCCATTGTAATTGCTCAGTAAGTCCACTTAATCCACTTTTCATCAAGCTTTATAGGTAGTCTTTACTTGGATAGAGTTAACTCATTTGAGTTCAAGTCAAGCAGTCAAATGTGAATGTCACAGGAACTTAACTTGTCATTTGGGGTTCCACATGAATTTTTTTTTCCTGCAGCTTTCTGTGCCAAATTTATTTCATCTTCATTGTTGGATTAAAAATGAGGAAGGGCAGCTCCTCATGAGTCTGTGATTGAGACATGAAAGGCATGGTCGCTAGATGTGAACTTGTAAAATTATGTTAAGTTTAGGTTTGTAAAAGCAGTGATTGATAAGGGTTATCAACCATTCTTCTTATGCTATTTTTATGCATTTTCAAGCCAGTTATCTTAACCTGAACATACAGTCATCTCGCTTTTTCCTTCCTTTGGTTTCTTTCCATTATTGATGAATTCTTAACTGAATCTTTTTTTCTTTCTCCTAGAAAACCACAGGCTCCAGTCCTCCTATGAAAATCATTTGACCGTCAAGTTGATATTGGTAAGTATAGAAGACACTATGGTAATCTTAAATTTTGCATGACATTTTGTTAAGAAATTACAAAAAAGATCTGAAATTCAGCTGTATTTCTGGTGTATTTCAGTCAGATGTAAATTAAGTGCATATCAATCTCACTCTTTGTTCTAATTTATTGTGCAGCTTCATTATATGGTACCACTCAAGTGGCTTAAGTAATTAGAGCATTCACCTCAGATGCAGGAGGTAGCAGGTTTGAATCCCAGCTGAGTCACACCAAAGACTTATATAAAATGATACTAACAGCTGCCTCGCTTGGCACTCAGCATTATGAGGTTAGTGTTAGGTCTGGTCAGCATGTGACTGGGTGGGACATCATGCTACATCTCTGCAGCAGGATGCTCCAGAGCCAGACATCACTATAAACTATCAGTCTACAGACATCAAGGCGATATGAAAAACTTTTAAAAGCTATGTTAAAAATCCAAATCACACTTACACAAACATGCACTTTTATGGTTTGCTAATTAGTGCCATCTTAAACTTGCGAGCTTTGTGTTCTGTAATCCTTACAATTCAGGTTGTTGCTCCATCTTTTTTATTAGTTATAAAAAACATCATTGATACTTGTAAACTTCTTTGTAGTAAGATCATTGTCTGTTATTTCTATTGCATTTGTTTTATCTGTACAGTCTCCTTTATAGTAAGTTTGACATGCACTTAATTGATATCACATGCAGATGATATGGTTTTACTTTCTTTAATTACAATCAGTAGTCAGGATTAATTCTTGTGGTGCAGGTGTTTAAAGAAGATAATCACTCGACCTGTATAAAATGTATTGGGGTGCAGTTTAAACCATACATACATTGTCTGCACAGAGTGGACCAACGATAGATGGATGAAATGGGCAAATGGGAGTTCTAAGACAAGAAAGAAAGATTCATTTTTGTCACCAATACCACCTTTATCAACACTTTTGTGCTTGCCGAGTCCCTGAAGGCAGACAGTTAGTCCATTTATATGAAAATTTGACAATCTCTTCAATTATGGGCTTCTCACAGAGCTACAGCCCTGATAATGCCTCACTGCTACAAACAGAACACTTCTTCACAGCACAATCTATATCAGCCATGGATTTGTCATCACCACAAACTAATCCTTTTACTGGCTGTGGTTTTCTTTTCTATAATAACCTTTAGCATCCTTTAGTACCAGATGCTAGCTAGTCAGCCAGCCCTGGATAATATTCACTTCAGTTCTGGTACAGGATCTAATTACACCTAACCCTTTTAGGCCTTGGCACAGTGAGAATTTTCCTGGTATACTCTGTCTTCATTGTGAGTCAAAGCACTCAGCTTCCCAGCAACAACAGTTCCAACTCTGGCTCTGCTTCACATTCCAGCAAACCAACACTGGAATCAGCTGTCAATTTGCTAACAATTACTGGATCCACTGTAGTATAACAAATATGTCCTGAAGTAGTTCTGGACTCCATTATAACACTGTACCAGCCATAGTGATGTTCCATTCACAGACACCTAGTACATGTTCCCGATGATTGATGATGCACACAGTAAATGCACAGTAAAAACCATATCCAATAATAGATGGAACCAAGCATCATTAACCATCCTGCACAAACTGCTTTGCCAGCACAGATGTTGCACCCAGAATAGGTGCAGACATGTTGCACACAATTTTAGTGAATATACACATGTGGAAAGTATTGATGCATGAGAACTTCTACAGATTAGTTCTAAGTCTCCCTTAAAAAATGTACTCAGCAATATTCAGTTTTATTTAACTGCTACAGTGAAATGAAGAAATAAGAATTTTAAAAAATGGTTCATAAGTATGGATACTTATTTGATCAAAATGTCTTTGTCTGTTCCAAAATGTGCAGATGTAGATTAACACAAAAGGATGCTTGAAAATACTGCTGATTATTTAGAACAAGAAAATTATGTACTAGATAGATTCTGCACTTAATGCTGTTTCCTTACATTTGTATGTGTACACACTTCAGTACATTTTCAGAAGGTGAGACTACAATCATGCATGGCTGGAATGACAGTTATCCACTGATTCTTTGCAACTTTAAGTCATTGCTACAGCAAATGTGCAAAATAAATAGCACAATGGAGACGTTGTGAAGGATGGAATTTCTTGCCAAATGGAGAGCAATAATTTTAAATGGATGTCAGATGCAGGGATAGATGAACCACCAAAGAAGAAACCATAATTTGATGCAAAGCTTCAAAAACCTTGGCTGTTATAGTATACATATGGTTACAAAACAAAAAAAATTTGAGAGTTATTTTTGATATATTAACAAAACTTGGGGAAAACAAAAACAAACAAAAAATATTATATTAAATCTTAAACAATACACTGGTTCATCAGATCATGTGCATTTTGAAGGAGATATATCCTTGAGAAAATGCCTGTGAACTGTTGTCAGTTCTACAATACAAACAAAATAAGTTTGCTGACTTGTTTAAACTGGTCAAAGCTGATTGAAATGGCAGACAGCAGACTGTGAAGGATAGTTCTTGGCAAAGAAGACTCTTCATACACAAACAATTAGCAAATTATTATTTAGAAAAAGTCAGCACATTAATACTTGTACAACTAAAGGGTGAATCTTAGGCAATTTTGACTTCAAAAGAGATTAAACATAGTTTGAGCAGGCAGAAAGAGAGACAGGTATTTAAGTGTTTGGTAAATTTCTCTATGTCACCTTTTTCTATCCCTCTTTCAGATAAAATATAAAATACTGGTAGCATCTCAGTAGGTGTCTCTCTTGTCCAACTTTTCTGAGCTTGAAGACTCAGTACTTTCTTCCTTTGACAACATCTACGGAAGACCATCCTTCAATACATAATTAAAAAAAGCATTCCAACATCTGCCTTCAGTTCTCTCTTCCACCTCAACTTCCATTAAATACCTTGTACAAACTTCACACATCCATTGATTTTATGGTCAAGAAAGACCAGTTATCCTCCAAACATATCCCATTATCTGATCAAGTTGATCTCATTCTATATTGTTCTGAAAGCTAGCTCCAGGAGGTAAGTGGCATGTTCTTCTTAAACCAATGATCAAAAATTTCAACCCAGCTTTTGGCAAGACACATGGGCCATAGTCACATTTGTTAATCTGCATATCACAGAAAAAGATATGTTTTTACCCATGTCTGGTCTGATGCAAGGTCATTTTATGTTCATCCTCGAATTGCAACAATTTTCTTTCAACTTTATTGTCCATGACTGTATCGAGGTCAGAAAAGAAGCTACCATTAAGGAAAATTTCTTGCGGTCCTGGTGACCTAGAGATCAGGCTTTGTTTCCTAGAAGCAGAAATAGAAAGGAACCTCGACTTTAAAAGTAAAGTACACCAGTGGGGAAACCCTTCCCAAACCCTTTCTCTCAGTGAGGCTCTAATTTGCAGGGTCCACTGATAATATGACATGGAAATGATCAGTTTCAACTCTGGTTTACTCGCCATGAACCTTCTCACAGAAATGATGCTGTGATACACTGCCCTGCCTTTCATAGTTCACATATTTAATGGCAAGTTTAATCTGGTCATAGATATAGCCTTTCTAAGATTGGTCATTTATGCACCATGATTCAGACTGGAAACAGAGATTGGATATCAATACTATCAAGGAAAGAGGTTTTGTACTTAGTTTAGACCTTCAAATTTTATGCCTTCATTTTCTCATTCACATAACGTTCCAGAAAATTCATGAGATTTGCAAACTGGGACCCCTTATTCAATTTCAGATTGACTATCAGTCCTTAGTTCTTCACAAGAATCATAGAGTTGTGTCTCACTTCCAAGACAAAAATCAGCTTGATAGTTTGTAATATTCACTCAGAGAATCAGACTTGTATTTTTGTTTCATCAGATCTTATCCAGGGTCATTCTTTCTTGAGACCCTGCAGATAATCCTCTTGTCCTGATAGCCAAAATGTTTCCCAGTAAATGTTCAAGGTTTAGGACTATAGGAGATTCAATCTCAGCAGATGGGAGGACCTCACTTGCCTAATGGCAGGCCTTCTTCTTCAGGACCAGCCAACATAAATCACAATGTGTACAGATGACAGGATGGAATGCCCATCTCCTACCATTCATCAGAGAAGCAAGTGGGTTTTGGCTTTTTACATATCAGTCTTCTGTGGATATAGGCTATAGTGAATACCTTTCATTTGTGGCTGGAACTATATCATCTGGAATTTGTGTTCTCAGTCTGCCTGACAAGTTGACTGTTGTCAATTATGTCAACAAACAAAAGGCAAGGAGGGGGCCTTGTCATTAGACCTATGCCTTTGTTGACATATCCACATTCAAATCTACCACATGCCAGGCAGGTTCAGTAACCATGTGCATTCTGTGTCTGAACAGTATCAGCTGATTCAAACCAAATGGTCCATTCATCCTTTGGTTTTTGGTCCAATATGTGCCCTTTGGGTTCTTATTCTTGCTGATCAATACATGATGAATTCTGATTGTCCCTCTCGTGGATCAGCAACTTCTTGAAAATAACAGTCAAGATCCACACCTACTCAAGCAATCAAGAGTGCAGGTAAAAACATTTTTTGGAACAAGTGGAGGAAAGAATTGCTTGGTCAAGAAGACAGATGACTCAGAAACTCAGGCCTGATCATTTTTGATAAAGTCTGCTTAGCCCACAAATAATTAATCCAAGACCAGATTAAATTTCTTTGGAATAGTGACTCACAAGATTAGCATGTTTGCCACAAGCACAACTGCATCCTAACTGACATCCAGACCTTTGAATTAATAGAAACAACACTGTCAATGCTTATCTCAGAGACTTGTAATCCAGAATGCCTCAATTTGACCTGGCTTCCTTCTCAGGTTGTTATTAGCTTGATAACTTTTGCAAGATTTGTGGGAATGAAACCCTCCGTTGCATCTATGCATGTACTATGTCTGTATCTCATGCAAAACACAAAGTCTTTTTTGTACATTAGGAGACGTGGCAGGATCAATTCTAAGATAAGGGAATCTAGGTTTATATTATTTTCACCTATTCTTCTGATATATATATATATATATATATATATATATATATATATATATATATATATATATATATATATATATATATATATATATATATATATATATATATATATAACATATTTTAAGGAGAAAGCAATTTTTGGAATAAATTGTTTCTTTAATGATGCTTACCCAATCATAGTATGGCACACCTGCTGAAGCCCTCTCCATATTGTAGTTCCTTGAAGAGCCTGCACATCTGACTCAGTAGCCACTGACAATATAAAGTATTAATCAAAAATCCTTCTTTCCAAAGAGTCTGGCTTCCACATAGGCAAGCCGACAACCTTTAGGCGTTTATGTTGCTGTAAGAGGGCAAAGCAGACAGTGGATAGCGTGGAAGAGTTAGATTTGCAATCTGATACTAACATGCTATGTTTAGGTATTACTGAAGAAACATTTTACTCACCTTAAAACGTTTGGTTGTTCAGATAAAAAAAATTTCACATATGAATGAGGAGTTTTAAAACTGTTTATGTAAAATTTAACACACATTGCTAATATTTTTTTTACAAACAGAAATTGTACATGTAGTACTCGATAATATTATCTTAGACTTAATTTCACCCAAAGCCTCAGAACATGAAGCACCGTTTTATGGAATAAGACTCATTTCACAAAATTTCTCTTAATTGACCTTTTTATTTATTCTGCTTATGATAGATCAAACAATGCTGGGATTTCTATCAGAGATAAGAATGAAAAAGTAAATTAAAAAGAACTGAAGTTCTAAAATTGCACACTTACAAATATTTTTAATCTAAAAAAATAGTTTAGGAATTCCTAATTTTGGAGGGAAACAGACTGCTTTTGGAATGAATTCAAATTGTTATGACTTTATGTTAATTAATAATGACTATTGAATATGAGTTAATTAAATGTTTTCAGACAAAGCAGTAAACATATATTCAAATATCTCAATTTGAGAAAAATGTTTGATTATTTTTTCAATGCTGGCACTAGATTTCCATTATTAGTTTTTGAGCCAATTTATTAATCCACATTTCTCCTTAATGCCTAGTAAAAAAAATGTGTATTTCTGCATTCCAAGCAATTTGGTGAGTATCACTGATGACATGTTTTGATACTTAATAATTATTTTGTTCTATTACTTCATTTCTGCATTTTGTTTCCTATATTTCAGTTTAACTTTGTCAACTGCTTCATCTCCTTATTTTATGTGGCCTTCTACATGCAGAACATGACAGTTTTGAGAAGTGTAAGTATTAATGGTTAAAGAGCAAAGTCACATGACAGTTTTGAGGAGTGTAACTTTTGAATGGTTAAAGAGCAAAGTCGCATGACAGTTTTGAGGAGTGTAACTTTTGAATGGTTAAAGAGCAAAGTCACATGACAGTTTTGAGGAGTGTAACTTTTGAATGGTTAAAGAGCAAAGTCGCATGACAGTTTAGAGAAGTGTAAGTATTGAGGTGGTACTCTTCAGTTTCATATTATGCATAAGGTTAGAATTTTAAAGAAAAAGAATTTCCCCAGGTTTCTTCACTTGTTATACTGGCTATTTAAAAATACCTTAATCTTAGGTTTTGTTCCAAGAACCTTTAATTCCATTTATTTTGGTGTAGGATTGATGAGTGTAATATGGGTTATAGAGTATACAGCTTGGCCTTACTCCAGATGTGCACCCATTAAAAAACTGCTAGCTCCTCTTGCTCATTTTCACTTCCTGGACTTCAGAGGAAATGTGTGTGTATATACAGCTGAAATATGTTACCAACATAGGTGAGTTATACGAGGCTCACTTTGGCCTCTCCTTTTTTCCATGCATCAGTTCATTATCCACACTTCCATTTACCAAGCATAACTCTCAAACCATTTATGGTATCTCAGTTAAACCTTTTACACATTTTGGAGTAGTGTTCCAAATAATTTGCCTGATACCATTAATAATACTGGGGCTTCTATATTTGTTTCATATTTGTTTTTCATCGCATCCAGTCATCTGTTATCTTGATTTTGATATACAAGGTCATATGCCAACACTACTTAAGATATCACAATGAAACTTTATAGTCCATCAGTGCTTTTTGCTATTCAGTTTCAAAATTTTTAAAATATTTTTATCTCATTGTTCATCTATCAGTCTAGCATTGGCACTTATGTTTCTCAAGCACAACTTGAAAACTATTAATGAATTGGTATATGTACAAGACTAGTTGTCTAGATGTGCATTTTGCTTTACATAATTCTTTAGTTCAGTAGTTTAATATTTTTATCTATCCATCCATCCATCTAGCCATTATCTACACTTTTATTTCCAAGAAAAACTTAATAATTTACAAGATAGCTCAAGTAAATTTAGTGCACATATTAGACCAGTGGTGTAAATGTGCTTTTTGAATTTTCTCAAATCTTCAATATATTTGTTTTCACCTACTGGTATTTGTGCTTCTAGCCTTTCTCCCCACTACATTTTCTATAGCAAAACTCCTAAATGATTCATTCACCAGTTGGACTGTTTATATAGATTGCCATTTGTTATTAAGAGTTGATCAGTTGCAATAGTGGCCAAGTTGTCTAAAGTGCTCACTGTTATGGATCACTGCTGTATTCCTCCAACATTTTTACTGGCTGCCATGTATAGCATATCTTGTGATGAAAAATGGCATCAAACCTTGCAACATAAACAACATCATTTGAAATATTTTAACAAGTTGTTAGTGTGTCCATCTATCCAGCATTAAAAATTTCTTTACTTAAGCAAATCTGTTCAAGTGTTCAAGATATTTGTGTGAATCATAGTACAAATATTAGACTAGTGGTAGAGAGAGAGAGAGAGAGAGAGAGAGAGAGAGAGAGCAGTACACATATTTATTAGACTAGTGGTCCAAAGAGAGTGAAAGTGGGAGATTTATTTATTTATTTATTTATTTTGAAACTTTTCTTCCTTTACAGCACTTGTCAACACTGCTTGTCACTCAGCAGTTAGTTGGTCAGTTCAGAGAGTCCCTAGTGCCATTTTTCTTTCACCGACGCCGTGCAATCAAAGTGGATGAAGCCATCAAAAAAGTGGCCAATGTTCAGAAAATTGAGTTTTTCAATGGAGAAGTGGATGAGGCTGTGCAAAAACAAGCCAGCATTGAGAGCACTATGGATGTGTATGAAGTAAGACATTATATTAAATTAATCATGTTGCAATCCATATTATGGAATCCCCCATTGAAGGGGTATTGATTAGTTTCATGCTGTCTTTTAACATGAAACTTCAGTGCTGCCACTGGATGTGTAAAGGAAGCAGAACTTATGAACTATTGGGATTAGGTTAGCATCTAATATCATGAAAGCTGCTAGCAGTCATTTTATAGTCTGTTGGATCAGAGTTAATAATTAATGCTTCAAATTTTAATCTCAATGATTTTTTGTCTTCCTCATATGATGACATAGTGATTTTGGGGGAAGATTTTGATGACAGGCTAGTTATGATAACAGTTTTTAGTAAGGCCTGAAACAATAAATTATCATTAGTCTATGGTCTTAAAATAAGTAACAAGAAAGAGCAAAATTGACAAGTTTTATATAAATGAAAATATAAAGTGAAAGAATTAAAAATAACTTAGAGTATTGTGAATGAAATCCATAAATCCTAAATGATTTATCAGTAATCTGAATGAGTTGCATAGTTATTCTGTATATAGTCAATAAATGTATAATCTATAAAGTCTTTAAATGAATTCACAGTAATTTCAGAACAGCTAAAAGCCAAATAGTCTTTAAATGAATTCACAGTAATTTCAGAACAGCTAAAAGACAAATAGTCTTTAAATGAATTCATACTAATTCTGTACAGCTGTTATATATCCAGTTAGTGTTTAAATGAATAGTAAAGCACTATAATAAATCAATTCCTCTTCCAAGACATATAGTACTACTAAGAATGCCTAATTCTAAGTAGTAATTCTCATATATAGAATGCCAGTATGCAATAGAGAAAAAAAAAAATTTGAGGCTTTGAATGAGAAACATTGGTATTTTCAAATCACTTAAGTCAGCTTATCCTTTTACTAATACTTATGTCTATGTTGGATCATGTGATGTTTAATTTCAGTTCAATGTTGGAACTTATGGATAAATCAATTTATGCGCTATAAATGACTGATCTTTTAAAGTGCAAACAATGATCTTAGGATATTAGTGTTAAAATGTCATTAACTTAATTACCCATTCAGAAACTATTATTTTGAGAATAATACACATAATATAGATATGCATAAAAATATCAATATATTGTGATATGTCTCTGCTGTGATATTCTGGCAATATGGCACATGAAGATAGTTTGCTTATATTTATGCAATATGAAACAGAATATAAAAACTTTATTAAAGCTTTAAAATGAAACCAATGGCGACAGTTATAGAAAATTTCAACTACAAAATTCAATTTTACTGTTGTGGTATAACCAAGTACAAGTCAATAAGTATTTATATATCATGACTATTTTCTGTCAGTTGTCCAATTATTGAATGCTTTCTTTATCAAAATGAATCGAATAAACAAAAAGGTATCTTAAGTTCTTTAACTTTAAAGAAGCAACTTTCTTTGATGGCAATTCATCATTAAGGCATTTTGCAAGATTACAGATTCATAACAAATGTATAAAAAGTGAGTTCATTTTATGTCACTAAGTTCAGTGGACAGTCATGGTACAATACAAAATAAAATAGTTCCAAATACAAAAGCAAAAAACATGTTTGGCATTATTTTGTACTACATAGAAATAGGAACTGATGAAAGTTTTAGAGGCATTGCCTTGTGCAGTTCTATAAAAATGATGTAAGATATAGTGGAAATGCAACCAGTCTAACTTGCTATCTGTCTTCTCAACATAAACTCTTGTCAGCGTAGATAATTATGTTGACGGTGAGGAGTGTTCCATTTATAAAGCTACAATTCCATCTTTGCACAGTCCACAAAATTCAGTGACAAATGCAGTTCAAAGATTTATTGTTGAAGATTTGAGACCATTCAGTGTCATGAGTAATGGTGGTTTTAGGAATTTAATTAATATTTTGGACCAAAGATTTAATCAATGATTTTAAATGCAAATGTAACTACATTTGTGCTGAGATATTTATTGGTTGATGTTACAATCAACAAATTTCACTGCATTTGTTAGAGACACTTGCAGATTCTTTTCCAGTATTTTTTTAAAAGAAAGCATATTATTTTAATACTAATTTTACTAGTGTTATCATTTTAAAATATCATTATGTTACAACATGAAATATTGTGATTTATTTTATGCTGGGTCATGAATTACTGGATTTTTCAAGTGAAATAAAAGTGATATTTCACTGGATTGAATTACGAGAAATATTTTCACTGTCACATTGATAACAAAATAAGCATGAAATTTGAAGTTATTCTTAGATGTAGGAAAAAGGCCATCTCTTTTTAAAAACCAACTACAGTTCAGATCCCACAAGTTGGAAATAATTGTTGTTTCTTTATGTGCTATGTTACTTTGAATTGGGAAGGAGAATTATGTATTTTATATTTTCTGTGTGAATAATCACAAATTACTGCAGAACATGAATGGCAAACTGCAGACATAGCACAGGCTTCAGTAAGAAATATGCTACTTCAATCTGTTATAAAAACTACACAGACAGTATATCTTGCTAGCCAATATGTTTAAAAGCGTATAATAAAAATAAAATGTGCTATTAAGTAAATGAAGGATATATTTCATATTGTTATGAAAATCTTAAATATTTTCAATTATGGCTTTGTCATCTATGAAAATACTGCTTTTTGTTTACCAACCTGATGAAATATATCTTATTCACTCATTGCAAGCAAGTGACCTTTGTATATTATGATACAGTTAAAGGTGTATCTTTGCAGCCCCAGTTCTGAAGATAGGTTAGAAAAGTGTAAAATACGCTTGATAGAATTGAAAACTTTCTATTTCAGGGTACTATGGATGACTACCTTGAGATGTTCCTGCAGTTTGGATATGTGTTTCTTTTTTCCTCTGTGTTTCCTCTTGCTGCTCTTTGGGCACTGATCAACAATGTCATGGAAATTCCCTCTGATGCTTTTAAGATGTGTCGGGTTTTCCAACGACCATTTTCTGAGCCTGCTGCAAATATTGGAGTATGGCAGGTGAATACAAAAACCTTCACATAGATTACATGGATGCCACTTCTCTTTACTCTTTCATCATACAATTCAATGGAGTATCTATGAGATACACAGTTAATTCTACATAAATTTCTCAGTCATCTAGACAATTAGTTATTAGTTATTTGAATTTATAATTGATAACAGAGGAATTTATAATTGATAATAATTGATAACAGAGGAATTTATAATTGATATCATAGGAATTTAAAATTGATAGAGGGATTTATAATTGATAATAATTGAAAACAGAGGAATTTATAATTGATATCATAAAAATTTATAATTGATAACAGAGGAATTTATAATTGATAATAATTGATAACAGAGGAATTTATAATTGATAACAGAGGAATTTATAATTGATAATAATTGATAACAGAGGAATTTATAATTGATATCATAGGAATTTAAAATTGATAGAGGAATTTATAATTGATAATAATTGAAAACAGAGGAATTTATAATTGATATCATAAAAATTTATAATTGATAACAGAGGAATTTATAATTGATAATAATTGATAACAGAGGAATTTATAATTGATAACAGAGGAATTTATAATTAATAACAAGTTTCTACAATTGATAACATATTTTCATGCAGTTTATCTCAATGCAAACATTTAACAAGTAAAAGTTCAGATCATTTTTTTTAAACAATTTTAATATTATCAATAATTCACCATTGGTGTAAATATTTGCATTGTTTACTTCTCATTATTTTCCTGTTCATATAATTATTATGCTTTATGAATTTTTTTAACCCTATTCAAAATTAGAATTGTATCATCTTGATTAGTAGAATGCATGGTGGATGTAACCTTGAGAGGTCCTTATAAGGAGTTAGAGTTTACATAATTCTTATTTTTTTCTTTCTTCTTTTGTCTTAATCATTTGTCTAAACATTCTTGAATTTATTAAAGAACTCCTGGCTTTAAGTATTGTCATTTCTTGACAGATTTTGGATCATGGAATAATAAAGTCAACATTAGTTTTATGCCGCTTGTACAATGTTGCTGCTCTTCTTAACGATTGCATTTATAACTATTTAAGCATTGTTGAATTTAAAAATACTTATGGCAGGTTAGTTTCTTATATTTTAAATTAAAACTTGCACCTTAAAAAGATGGGGCAATTCTTGTAAAAGTATTTAAAACTAATAATGTCACCAGGGCTCCATGAACTCAGGGACCTACTTAGACCAAATATTGGCATGAGGTATCAGTACTTATCCTCATGTTACATTGTGTTGTTAATCAAGTTTACAGAGGATAGGTCATTTCAACATCATTACTAAATGAGTACAATTACGTGGAACATATTTTTTTAAAAATTCTTTTCCATGCCAGCCATTTCGATCTTTAAGGTTTTTTTTATGTAGGATTCCCTGGTTGTAGAATATGGGATTTTTATGTGGGATTAAATGGTTTTGATATTTAGGCTTTTTTATGTAGGGTTCCATGGTGTTAGTATATAGGTTTTTTATGTAGGGTTCCATGGTGTTAGTATATAGGTTTTTTATATAGGGTTCCATGGTATTGATATATAGGCTTTTCTCTGTTGGATTTCCTGTTTTTGGAAAGAATAATATTGAAATGATTATTACTAATTTCAATTTTGATCACTGCCACTATATAAGACTGTGTGAGAGTCATTCTTTCTTATCTGCATCATGTTCTTTTTTAGGTGGCCTTTGAAATAATTGGGGCAATAGCAGTGATGACAAACTGTGCTTTAATTGGGATGAATCCAGATGTGCAAAAATTGTTACCTAGCAACATCTCAGCTGTCAATATTGTCATCATATTTGTAATTATAGAGGTAAGTTGTATTTTCTAAAAATGGTCTTTATCAACTTTGGGATAGATAGTTTCTTAAACAAAGCTTAATTAAAAGTAATGCTGTTCTGGTTGGTCAGGTGCTTGAAGCATCAACTACATTCGGTCAAATAACCCTTTATACAGTTAAAACATGATTGTAGTCAGAATCCAGTTTTGTGCCCTTCCCATTGTTTCATCTTTAGGCTTTATATGCGTAAAAAAATCTCTGGTTTCGGAATGAATAATGTTGACAGATATATCAAATAATAAATGGATTGTCAGTCAGTTATAAAACTATTAAGGCTTGGGGATTAAATATTTCAGATAATAAATGATCATAAATCAGTAATAAAATTCCTACAGGCTTTGGAAATATACCAAAGAATAAATGAGGCTTGGGGATTAAATATATCAAATAAAAAATGGATTGTAAATCAGAAAAACCCTACAGGCTTGGGGATATATAGTAGGCCCAATAAGTTCTTCAAAGAGGTGACTGGAGGAGGCAAGAGCTGCAGTGGTTAGTGTATTGGGCTTGTGATTGAAAGTTTACAGGTTCAAGTCCTACTATCAGCCAAGGTCAGATTCCATGGTTTGTCCCAGAACAAGGTACTTTACTTTAGATGCCTTGGCAATAAAAAAACCCCAACATGTTGCTGTGGAATAAAACACAAAAGTTAAGCCAAAAAAAGAAGAAACCGATGATTTTGCCATATAATAACAAGAGGCATTATCATCAGATAGACAAGTTTGTGTGGACTTGAATTTACATATGTTGACAAATTACTCCACAGTATCACTAGTTACATTGTAAACATCAGTTAGTTTGGGTTTTGTTAGAGTTGAAGCATGATTTATGGATTCCATTGACAGTACTTTAAGAAATATCCAAATTTTGTGTTATGTGTTGAAATTTAATTTTGTTTTATTAATGACTTGCCAGTGATTGGCAAGATGCAAATGTCACTTTACTTGACTTGTATCAGCATCAACGACTGTTATGTCATTAACAGTGTTTAGTTTCTTAAGGGTTTTGAAAGCCATGTGTCTCTACATCATTTCTGCATGTAACTGAAACCTCAGTGTATTATTGCCATTAATCACATAGTGGTACAGTTTACATACAGTGTTTGTAGTTTATTATTTTCCATATGTCAGCATGTTAACATAGCCCTTTCTGTAAATTTGATGGCAATAATCCTGTAATTAATTACAGCCATGAAAATTTGCCTTGCTTTGTCTACTTGAACTACTTTATTTTACTTTTATTTGCTAGCAACAATAAGGCAGCCATCTTTTCTAGTTGAGTGGATATTACAAACAAACATGTGATTGTAATAGTAGAGGTTATGTATATTGACATTTGGTCCATTATCCTACATTGAATTGTCTGAATGCCGGTCAAATAGAATTTGAGTACACCTGCAGGCTGTTTACCTAGACAAACTGAAAATGTGAGAGAAGCAAGGAGATCCAGCATTAAATGCAAATATGTAATACCTATGCAGATAAATGTCCAGTAGCCTAATGTAATGCAGACATTTACACTGTTTCTAACATGGTATGAAGTGTGTGCAAACCCCTGGACAAACTCATTAAATCTAAACATGCCAGAATTAACAAAAGAAAGGGTGTTTGCAAATGCTGACCATACAAAAAATTGTCAACCACAGTGCCAGGAAGTATTTAATTAAAAATTTAAGTGACAGCTACATTAAGATTAAATCATGCATATACATCTCTCCCTCTGACAATAACTCTCGCACAACAGGGTCTACAAACATTGACCACACTATAAACGAGGGAATAAGTTACCACCAAAATTTGAAGAAATCCATTTACACATTGAAGAAAACATGAGTGGGGGGTAGGGAACTAGGCTGTTTAATGACTGAATACTCATTTTACAATCATGTCAATAATAATTGTTAATAATGCACCTTTTCTAATGAAGTTGTTTGTTATTCTTTATAAATAACATTTATTTTCAAAATATACATGTGAAAGATCTCCAACTGGTTTAAACAACCATCACGTCTGATACGAAAACATGTGTATTACATCATTGTTTTTTTGTTGTTGTTGTTTAGTCAGGTTCCTGGAGTAGTGTTTTATAGTATACTGCCATGTTAGGAGTTAAAGTAGCTGGTAACTAACCTAACTGTGGATACACTACCAAACAAGATTACTTTTCTTTAAAAGCTAGCAACATTTATTTTGTGAGACAATTGCGTACGCCTATGTTTGTATTGTTCAGTTAGTACAATACTGATGTCGTGATTTCATTGGAAGTAATAGTGAAACTTCTTATCATCTTTGAGGATATCTCTAAGTGCCAGTTCAGGAATTCTCTAAAAGTCGCATGCCCACAATGGTCAGTATCTATGAAACTGAGCTCTTTATTTTTCGAAGCATTCATTTCGCTTGGTTGCCTCGCAATCTTTGATCACAGTTATGAATCAGTCAGTTGATTTAAGGTAGTTTATGTTGCATATACAGGAACATTTATAACAGTGTTCAGCTGATGAACTGAAGTGAGTTCACCGAACCAGGGCTGCTAAATTTTAAGTATGTCGGATTTGCATGCCTTTTAAATTTTTTCCCCACTACCTTTGTTTGATTCAAAAGACAATTAATGTGATAATACAAAGGAGGTCAGCTTTTAATTCAGTGCAACAATACAACAAATGCTTCCACAAGTCAATTATCAAAACACTGTCAGCACTTAACTAGATTCTCAGAAACACTTGCAGACTTAGCTGTTATGGTCGATTGACACACATTTAAATACACATTGTATTTATGATGATTACACTTAAGTGGAAATAGAAAATAGAATAAAAAAATAAATTTCACTTGATAAAAATCATTTAACTGGAATTTAAGTATTAATGTCCTGCCTACCCTAGGCATAAGTGACATTTTCATTGATCAAAATTTCCTTGAATTTGTTTAATTACCTTGTGTTAAGAATGTCACTTAGAAAGAAAATGTAACCAATTATATGACCTGTTATTACAAGCTGATAATTTCAAAATGCTGATTAAAATTTCCAGGTCCTATCTACAGTTTTTGACCATAAAACAAATGATACATCAACATGTCAGTTACAAAGTTTATTAGCATTAAGTTCAAGAAATAGGGATCAGTTTTTGTGGGGTATTTTCTGGTTTTAAAAAGAGTGGGGTCCACACCTGACCATACATTATAAGCGGGTTCGTGAGTTTGGGTTGGTGATTCTTTCTGGGGTTTTCCTGGGTTCTTCCTCCACCATTATTACTGGCTGCCATGTATAGCCAGTCCTTTGCTGAACAATGGCAATAAACCCTACAACAACAACAACAACAACAACAACAACAACAACAACAACAACAACAACAACAATGCTTTTGGCATAATCATTATATTTTTGACATCAAACTTTTGACCTCGGTTTCTATTTATAGCAGCTGTGTGGCTCAGTTAGGAGAGAACAGACTGGTTTTCTAACTTTGAATCTTTGCTTGCAGATTCTTTGTTCTAATTCATATATGGTACAGAACCAGCCTGTAGATGTTTGGCACTAAAAGTCAGATTTATTCTAGTCAATGCATGTGTTGCAGCAAAAATGTTTTTCAAATAATTTCATAGTTGGAGTAGAAAAAGATGAAAAACTTGATTCAAAGATGAATACATGAATTACATAATACAGTGTTCCATTCTAGGTGATCTTCACGCACATTGCCAGCTGTGTGGAAAGGATTTTAATGTTGGTCATGGTGGTAAAACAAAGAAACTTTAAATTAGCTTGTTATACTAATTCCAATACTAAGATAGCTTCTTTTCTTCAGCAGACCTAAATTTTGGGCACAGATATTATAAATGCAGAGGTGTTTTTTACCGAGTTCTTAATAGAACAAGGTTTATCCCTAGCAGTAGAAGACCATGTCCATCCTTTGTTTCCTGAAAATTCTTTGAATAAATATAAAAGAATTGCAGTTTATAGTTTGAAAAATGTCTCATCATTTTACATATCAGGTTGTCCCTGTCATATGATGCACCTTGCTGCAGAAAAGGCTGCTGATAAATTAGGAGAACTCATGAAGTATCAAGTTGGCATTCTACTGAACAATGTACTTCATTGAGACATAGTTGATGTGCAATGGCACCTTAATTCCCAGCTGAAAGACCCAATAATTTCATCTTTGTTGTCAGGTTATGAAAGGAAAATTGGTTCTTTACCATTCCAATGCTGACTGTGAGAGATTGTTCAGCATTGTTAACAAAAATAAAACTGAATTTAGATAGGCTCTGTCACCCAGCGCTTTGTGCTCTACTGGTGTGCAAAACATTCATAATCTCAGCTGGTACAAAGTGTTTGAAATGCAATATGAGAGACTTTAAAGCTCAAAGTGCTATATATGAAAATTTTAAGCAGTAATTAATGTTAAAAGACCAGAGGGGTAAATAAATCATTTTGGACATATGCTCCTTGAATTTTATTACTTCACATGTGGATTACTATGTTTCTGCTCAGATTGTTTTTTTTGTCCACTTTGATTACACTTTTTCCTTGCCAGTGGTTGGCATCTTTGGTAACACCATGCACAAAAGTCTTAATCCAGTGACCACTTCTACTATCCCATACTGAAAAAAGTGTTGCATCTAATATTGTAGCTGTTTTCATATTGGAATACACAATGTTTAGTAAAAATATGCATGGCAGTCACATTGTGATTCATCTGCAGGGCATTAGAAGTCCTGTATTGACTGGCAAACTAAACTCAGTATTCTACCAGGAATTTCATACAGAAGTGTTGCACATAAAACCGAGTTAAATGGTAATTGTCCTGTCATTGAAAATCTACTTAGTTGTGATTGGATAGTTATTTATAGATTATTATTATTAGATAGTTTATAAAGATAATTCACTTCATTCTAATAATATCAGACAGTGAACAATTTTATGGAAGTATATCATTTTTATGGGGCTACAGTCAGAGTCATTCATGTGTAAATTCTTGAATATCAGGGTCTTTTCTCATATACATAATAAAAAAAAACTACCAAAATTATGGATAATATTTTCACCCTCTACTTTTATTTACTTCTACAAATCTCCTCAATGTTTCCCTTTTATCAAATGGAGGGGGAGAAGGAGAATTTCCCCTGTAAATTTTCAGTTCTAGAATGGACCCAGAAAATTAGACAGTCATGTATTTCATATAGAACAGATAAATGAGATTATGTAGATTCTTAAGAGTGATAATTTTCTATAAGACAGGTTTCACCGTATTTCCTGTTGTTATTGCAGCATATCATTCTGAGTATAAAAGCAGCAGTTGCCTTTTTTATCCCTGATGTTCCAAAGTGGGTGGAAATAGAAATGGCTAGGATGGCATACCAGTCTAGACTGGCTCTTCAAAAGGAGGTAAGAATAGTCTGATATGTCATACTGACATTAAATTGTAAATGTAAGAATGTTGGTAAAATTCAAAATTAATAACAAAAACAGAGATTATGACAAGAGGCCATTTTTATCACAAACACCGAAAATAACAGAAGTGTTCGTTTGTAGATAAAGTATGAAAAATTTGGGGATTCCTACAGAGAAAAAAAAGAAACAACATATGAAAGTGTTGTTAGCCCTAATGTGGAAAATGCATGTTTAGATTGGGACCAGTATTCAGAATCTGACAAAAAAGAACATAGAAATAATACATTCATGCTACATAACAAGTCATGACACAAGAAATCCAGGCAGTCACATCCAACATGGCTGAACTTTAGTGGGACCTTTAGAAATGAGAAAAGATAAGATATGCCTAGCTGTTTAAGACAAGATAGTTAATGGACATCAGACATCAACATTACCTGGGTACCCTTAGGCCCAGATGTAACACATACTATAACAAGGTCAGATTCTAGCATCCTAGATGCAACACAGACACCTACAGATGATTCTTACCCAGAGCTTGACAACTGAATCTTTTAAGGCAAGCCTTGACAAGCATCATGCTGCAAATATTAAAAACTATAATATTTTCAGCTTGCTTTCTTATTTTTAAAAATTAAAGCATATTATGTTATGCTATTGTCATTACATCAGTCTATCCATCTATCCATTTCCAATTTGGTTTATGCAGAATAACTCAAGTTGACCACCATCCATATTTTCCACATTTTGTGGATAGCTCTTGCATTTGGGTTATGGAATAATCCTATCAATTTTAAGATCAAAGGTCAAGATCACTGTAACTAAAAGAAGGAAAATAATAACACAGTAACTCAGTTCTCCACTTTCTACAGTTACTGAACTTTGTGCATAGCTTGTATATAAATAAGAATAACTAGAGATTTCAGTGTCAAAAGGTTCATGGACAAGGTCACTGACTGAAGGAAGAAATTTTGGAGTGAGTTGCTTTGAAATATTGATTTAATTTATTGCTGCTCTTTTTCCATCCCATGCACACCTGGACATTAGTATTCAGAATTTGTCGAATACAGTAAGAAGAAAAAATTAGTCATGCTGATTCATGACATGTAGCTTATGTCACTCTGTCAGAGTTTATAACAAATTACTTAATGATGTTCAGTATATATGTACATAGGTCTCATACATGGCATACTTTTTGCAAATTTTATCCAGCTTTATTGATAAAATCATGATTATTTATGAATTTGATTTGTCAGGTAAATCTCTGATTCAGAGATATTTTACTCATATTAGTATCTAAAAATGTTCCCTGTTTGGTCCAATATGGTCAAAAATAAAATAAAAAATATCAAAGGGTATGAGCAGTATTATTGACGTGTTATTTGAGATATTTGTTGACTTTTGAGGAATTCATAACATTTGTCTCTCACAACAGAATTTTACACCATAAAGACTCATAAGTTATGTCAAACTGCTGGTAACATAAGCCTAATCTGCCATTGCATAATGTACCAGCAAATCAGCATCAGCATTATTTGTTCCACTGATTGCTCCTAGCAAACAACATGTACACCGACCTGCTGGTGAATTATTCAGTGGCAGATCTAGGTCTTTGTATTTGCAGTTGGACTCATTTTGTCAGTTAGTATAAATGTTATGTCAAAGAAATCACTTTTGAAAACTATTTTACTCAACTAAGCCATTTATACCCTTCAGCATGTTTAAATAACATTTTAATTGCATTATGACTAAGATATTCTATATGCCGTTTGTTAGGAGTAATCAGTAGAACAACTTGCTTAGTAGACCCTGATCTTTCAGTTCAGTTTGTGATAGATTGGTATTTAGCTTGTTGGAATTTGAACTCATAAGAGATTATGTACAGTATGTTATTTTATTTCATTTAAGATTTTCCTTTTTTATTCCTATGTTTGCAGATTTATTTAGGTATTTAAATTTTATTAATTTGTCAGTGTCGTTGCTGCACATAAAACTAGCTTTTATTTGTATTTCTCAAAGATTCTGCTTACTTCTATCTTTTCCATCCCTTTTTCTAAAGTCAGACCTTTTAATTTGTAATGGTTGGAGACATTTTATGAAACTTTGCTTAAGTATATACCATTGTTAGATGGTATGTCATGTGCATTAGCCATGACACCTGTTTCAGTGTCAAGTCATTGACAACGGAAAATGTAATTCTTTGACTAGTGTCCTTGTCTTGTTTTTTAAACTTGAACTTTTGAACCACTGAAAATATTAATATATATATATATATATATATATATATATATATATATATATATATATATATATATATATATATATATATATATATGTAATATAACATGTCACCTGCCTCAAAAACAAGGTTACAGCCAGGAGAAATGTACTTCTGGGGCTTTGATACTTGTCAAAAATAATCTTATGAACCATTGAAAATGTTTAAGTGAAACTTGAACTAGATATATGTAATGGTTAGGCAATATGCCACATACTACCAGTGTCATGCCATTTAATTCTAGGTCATACAGTCACCAATGTCTCCATCCTATGTACAACTTAACACTAATATATTAGTTTGTCAAGAAGAAAAAATATGACTTATTATGAAGACCTTGCCTTTACAGTATTTATTTATGGAATTTTGAATGTCACATGAAGGGGCATTAAATGAATACTTGCCTTTGCAGTATTTCTTTGATGGAATTTTGCATGTCACATGAAAGAGCATTGAATGAATACCTTGCCTTTGTTGTCTTTCTTTACAGAATTAAGCCTATCACATGAAGGGACATTGAATGAATTACTTGCCTTTTCAATCTTTTTGACAGAATTAAGTATGTCACATGAATGGACATTGAATGAATACCTTGCCTCTGCAGTCTTTCTTGATGGGATTAAGCATGTCACATGAAATGGGCATTGAATGAATGCCTTGCCTTTGCAGCCTTTCTTGATGGAAGTAAGCATGTCACATGAAATGGGCATTGAATGAATGCCTTGCCTTTGCAGCCTTTCTTGATGGAAGTAAGCATGTCACATGAATGGGCATTGAATGAATGCCTTGCCTTTGCAGCCTTTCTTGATGGAAGTAAGCATGATACATGAATGGGCATTGAATGATTGCCTTGCCTTTGCAGCCTTTCTTGATGGAAGTAAGCATGATACATGAATGGGCATTGAATGAATGCCTTGCCTTTGCAGCCTTTCTTGATGGAAGTAAGCATGATACATGAATGGGCATTGAATGAATGCCTTGCCTTTGCAGCCTTTCTTTACAGAATAAGAATGTGACATGAATAGGACAATGTGTTTGTTTGCAGCAATCACTAAGATTAAATGTTTGAAATGCATTGCTGGATAAAATTCAAGGTATTTCTTTTTTAATGTTCAGATTCCAATTTATGAATTCTGACATTCCATCACATCAGTAGGAGCTGGCATCTCTGCATCACTGTGTAGAATCCTTACTTCTCAAATTTCATTTTCACTTGATAGCTTTTTTTGAAGAATCCAGTTTGGTAAGAGACTTTGTTATGTTTATGTTTTTCATATTTTTGATGCACAATGTGCTTTGTCAAAATTCATTATTTGAAAAACATTTATCAGAATGTTTGCATGTGTTTCTACCTACCTAAATATTTATTTGCACTGTTTACATTTTGCCTTAGGTTCACCTTTTGGATACCATTCTGAATTTTGTGTCTAAACTTGAATTGTGAATGTAAATTAAAGTATATATGCAGAAAAACTGGTTTTAAAATGTCTCCCTCTTTCACTTTGTAAAATTGTTCCAATTTGGATTATACTAAGTTAATGTTCAAGGAATTTGGGATATACCAATAGTAATCAATCAAGCTAATTTAATGAAATTACAACATATTATAGATATCAAATACAGGCCATGACACACTATAAAATAGATAGAAAGTGTTTACGTTCCCATGAGAGTGCCAAATTTTGTGATTGTATCTACTCTTTCAGACATAAATCTTTTTACAGCTGGCAGATCATTTTGTGTTAAATTTGAAGCTGTTAACATGTCATGATGATTTAGGCAAAATCTAAATTTTGTATCTTAATTTACTCAGAATGCTTCAGTATCACATATATGCACATAACATTTTCAGTTATAATCTAAAAAAACAAGATTTCAAAGTAGGCCCAATATCCCTCACCTGTTTGGATCAGTGGATGGTCTTCCATTATAGTTCCATAATTTAAGAAATTTATAACTATACAGTCTATATTATTGATAATTTACATATAAAGAAGAATTAAATTCTACATACCAGTAGATAGATTTTGCGTGAAATCTTTCATAAAATTACCTAATTTGCAATCACTCTATCATTTTTGGGGCTATTCTTGACATGTCAAATTATTGGGAAAATTTTTTAAAAATTAATTATTGATCATTTCATCTACTTTGCTAGTCCTGCAATCATCCTTGTAATTGTTTGCCTGTATTACAGGATATTTTTTTTCTATAACTATGCTTTATAATGTGCAAGATAAATCATATTTCTATAGGTTTGTGTTATATAACATACAAAATAGATTGTATTTCAATGGCCGTGGTTAACTTTAAAGATGTTGCAGGAACTGAATACCAGCACAGGTAAATGTATAGGTAAATTTGTGGCAGACACTAAATTCCATAGGATGTAAATGTACAGTAAAAAATGTGGCAGACACTTAACATCAGGATAGGTAAATAAATAGTAAAAGTTGTGGCAGACACTTAATTCTAGGGGAGGTAAATGTATAGTAAAAGATGTGGCAGACACTTAACATCAGGGTTAAGTAAATGTATAATAAAAAATGTGGCAGACACTTAATTCTAGGGGAGGTAAATGTATAGTAAAAGTTGTGGCAGACACTTAGGTGGCGCTCTACCATTCGTATTTAGCATAGGGTTGGAATTTTAAAGAAAAAGAGTTTCCCCGGGTTTCCTCACTAGTTACACTGGCTATTTTAAAGAGATTTTGTATATCTTAGGTATTGTTCAAAGAACATTTAATTCCCTTTATTTTGATGATGAGTGTAATATGGGTTAGAGAGTATACAGCTTGGCCTTACTCTAGATGTGCACCTTTCAAAAAAGTGCTAGCTCTACTTGCTTATTTTCACTTCTCGAACTTCAGAGGTAAATTGTAAAAAATAGAGCCGATAACTTTTTACATTTTATGTATTTGGTAATTCATTCATTGCACTTTTAGAAGCTGGTATTGCCTAGTTTGGCAAAATTCATTTTCCATATTTTAATAGCTGCCAAGAATAGTGTACTTTAGACAAATTCAGGTTGATTTTTGGAGCACAAGGGAGCAGTCATTTTAGTTAGCAGTGTGCTAAGATCATTTAAAATTTCCAAAAGTACAATATCCAAAGAAATTTCAGCCACATTACATGAAAGTAGCATATAGGTATGCCAACTTTCTCTCCACTATGCATGTTTAAAATGCAAACAACTTCACTTTACATACATCACTCTCTCAAAAGTACATAATACCTGGTAAGCGCCACCATAAAGAGTATATAGGCATTATTATTGTATGATTTAATTTTGATTGTATGGCTGAAATATTTAAGTTGCAAGCATCAAAACAGTCCTTTGTAATAATTGTCCTGTATTTCCCTCTCAGAACAGCATTTATTAGAGTCAGTATCTCAAACAGGTACAGATCCTTCTTATGATAAAAGGTGAGCTATTTTAAAAATGTGCATTGCATTTTGTCAACATAGCAACCAGTGTTATTTGATAGACAGGAACATGAAATTAGCCATATTTATTCCTGAGATATCAACAATAAATTTTACAGTTAGAAAAGGGATATAACAGGTGAGGTTCATAAAGGTCAAAGATCAAAGGGTAAAATATTAACTAATTCTTTGATGTGGAGGAAAGCAAATTTCCTTTGTTATCATTTATTTTTTAATTTCATTGCTAATAAATGAAAAGAAACATTTTCACTATGTATTTCTTTTACTTAATGCAATAGTTTTCAATTTAAGTTGACATTATTTCTATATTCTAAGACTTCTAATTTCCCCATAATGAAGGTCACTACTCACCCAAACATGCCTCATGGCAAATTATGTATGCTAGAGCAAAAAAAAGCATAATTAGCTTGGTTTCATGAATAAAATCAATGTTAATGTACCATTTTACTCAGAACATCATACATAATAATATGAAAACAAGAAAAATATTTGTATAAATGTTTATATTTGTTTTTAAGGTGGCGCTCTACAGTTTCGTATTTAGCATAGGGTTAGAATTTTAAAGAAAAAGAGTTTCCCAGGGTTTCCTCACTAGTTACACTGGCTATTTAAAAGAGATTTTGTATATCTTAGGTATTGTTCAAAGAACCTTTAATTCCCTTTATTTTGATGTAAGAATGATGGGTGTAATATGGGTTAGAGAGTATACAGTTTGGCCTTACTCCAGATGTGCACCTTTCAAAAAGGTGCTAGCTCTACTTGCTTATTTTCACTTCTCGAACTTCAGAGGTAAATTGTAAAAAATAGAGCCAATAATGTTTTTTACATTTTATGTATTTGGTAATTCATTCATTGCACTTTTAGAAGCTGGTATTGCCTAGTTTGGCAAAATTCATTTTCCATAATTTAATAGCTGCCAATAATAGTGTACTTTAGACAAATTCAGGTTGATTTTTGGAGCACAAGGAAGCAGTCATTTTAGTTAGCAGTGTGCTAAGATCATTTAAAATTTCCAAAAGTACAATATCAAAAGAAATTTTAGCCATATTACATGAAAGTAGTATATAGGTATGCCAACATTCTCTCCACTATGCATGTTTAAAATGCAAACAACTTCACCTTACATACATCACTCTCTCAAAAGTACATAATAACTGGTGAGCGCCAGGTAAATGGCAAGTAAATGTATAATAAAAGATGTGGCAGACACCTAATTCCAGGGGAGGTAAATGTATAGTAAAAGATGTGGCAGACACTTAATTCCAGGGGAGGTAAATGTATAGTAAAAGTTGTGGCAGACACTTATTTCCAGGGGAGATAAATGTCTAGTAAAAGTTGAGGCAGACACTTAATTCCAGGGGAGGTAAATGTATAGTAAAAGATGTGGCAGACACTTAATTCCAGGGGAGGTAAATGTATAGTAAAAGTTGTGGCAGACACATAATTCCAAGGGAGGTAAATGAATAGTAAAAGTTGCTGCAGACACTTATTTCCAGGGGAGGTAAATGTATAGTAAAAGATGTGGCAGACACTTAATTCCATGGGAGGTAAATGTATACACCTCTCCTTTAATAACTCACACACATCAGGGGTCCAAAAACATAGACCACATACATGCGAGGGTGCAAGTTACTGAGTGACCTCCTAAAAATCTGTTAGACAAAAGACATCCAAAGAACCACGGGGTTGGGGGAACTGGGCTGTTTACTGACTGAATCCTCATTTTATGATTGAATTGAGAATAGTTGTCAATAAAGCACTTTATCTGATGAAGTTGTTTCTTATCAAAAATCTGAAAGATTGCTAACACGTTTCTATCTGGTTTCAACAACCAACACCGTATGTGAAAACATTGGTGTATTACGTCACATCTTTTTGTGTTTTTTGATTATTCTGCTTACCAGAGTGGTGTCTAGTAGTTTTCTAGAAACAAGGAGCCTATGAAGCCATGAACCAGACTTACTGTTGATATACTACCAAACAAGATTCCCTTTTTATAAAAAAGAACTGCAATATTTTGTGAGATAATCGTCTATATCAGAACAGAATTTTTTAATTGTTCAATTATTAAAATATTTATGCAGTAATTTCATTACAAGTAACAGTGAAACTATTTATTATCATCCTTGAGAATATCGATGGTCGGTATTTGTGAAACAGAACTCTTTATTTTACAATGTACTCATTTTGCTTGGTTGCCTTGCTATCTTTAATCACAGATATGATTGAGTAGGTTAATTTAAGGTTGTTTCATTAGATACACAATAACATTTATAACAGTGTTTGATTGATAAACTGAAATGAGTTACCTGACATATGACCAGAACCGGTAGGTCTTAAGCATATAGGATTTGTGTGTGCCTTTTAAATTCTTTTGATTCAGAAGACATAATTAAGGTGATAATAGTAAAGTAGGCCCACTGTTTATTTAGCCTAGTGCAGTGCTGTCCAACCTTTTTGACACCATGGGTCACTGAAAAGTTTTCTTGAAGCATAGGGCTGCAGCATGATATGAATGGAAGTCATTTACTTCTTTTGCATAAATGCACAAAAAATTGCTCAAACTCTGGTAGGCCATTTAAAATCAGTCTGCAGGCCACATGTTGGACAGCACTGGCCTAGTGCAACAAAAAAATCAAATATTTCCGCTAGTCCATTATCAAAACATGGTTGGCACTTAACTAGGATCTCAGAGAAATGCTCGAAGACAGAGCTGTTATGGTAGATTGACACATTTTGCATTTAATTACAACAGGACACATGCATTTATGATAACTACAATTATAGGAACTATAAGCTAGAACTAGAACACAAATTTCAATTTATAGGAAAAGTTGCTTAGCTGGTATTTTGTTTTATCAAAGTACTGCCTCTACTATGTAAGTGCTATTTTCATTTATCAGAATTTCCTTGAGTATCTTTGTGTAAGGGATGTTGTTTGGAAAGAAAATGTAATGAATGTTATGTCTTCTTTTTAATATTGAGATTTCATAATGTTGATTAAAATTTCCAGGTCCTATCTACCATTTTCAACGATGAAACAAGTGATATATCAGTTTTTGTTACCAATTTTGATTGTGAATTTCTTCAAGTTCAACATATAGGAATAAATCTTTTGTATTTTCTGGTTTAAATATTGAGATCCTTTCCTGACCCCATGTTATAAGCAGGTTTGCGAGTTGTCAGGGCGCAAGTTATCAAAGGAGTGGTGTAGTAAAATGTAGAAGGAGAAAGTAGACAAGTTATGTAGACTGGCAGGGCATCCCATAATGTACAAATGTGTGCCCCTGATACAACAAAATTAAAAATATATGCATTAAAACCCCAGCTTAATCAAATCAATTTCCAGTTTGCAGAAAAATGTCAAGGCTTCACAAAACAGGTCTCAAGAAATTTTTATGCCTTCTGTTGAGGTCATGTTCATTAAGTATGCATTCCATTAATTTCTGCATGTAGTCTAATAAGTATAGCACAACAGATCTTGAAAGGAAACGCATTAAGGATTCAAATTCAATTAGAAGATAAACCCTAAAATAATAAATATTACTACCATTTGTTGTTTTCACATCAAGACTTGGACAAAATGCCATTTCCAAATCTGAATAAGTATTTTGGGGTTAAACGCTTACATGCCAGCCATTATGCTTTTGTCATAATCATAATGCTTTTTTGGAACAAATTACATTTTATCTTCTCCTGGATTATGATGTTTTGTTGAATTAAAAAATAAAATAAATAAAAGTCAGTCAAAACTTGTGTTATCATTTTTACTATCGTCTCTTTACTTCAACTCGTACAAATTTGAGAATCTGCTTTAAAAACATCATTGCTGAGTAAGATTTTTCCTTGTTTTCTATTTATAGCAACTGTATTTGACCCATTTTATTTCCAAGAAAAATTAGGTAGTGGACCACTCTGTGTAGAAAATGGTTCCAGGTTATAAGCAGGATGCTTTACTGTATGACTTGCGGATGTTATATGAGGAAAAATTTTAGAGTAGATGGACTTTTCCAAATTTCAAAACATATCAGATCAGAAAAAAAGACAAATCAATACCATTTTACAAACTTTAAAAGAAGAATATGGGAGTAATGAAATACAATACTCAGGATTAAGCACATGAATGCTTATTGCAAACTTTAAAATTAAATTCACAATCCAGTTCTGTAATTAAGATGCCTCACCCGATATTTTTGTTTCGGAGTGCACAATATGTTACTGACTAAATAACAGCCTCATGTAGTGTGTTCACAAGTCAACTTATGGGATATCAATCTTAATAGATGAATATTTAAAGAATTACAAATATGTAAATCTGACAAGGTTTTGTGTCTCCTTATTCCTGGCATTATAATGGATATTATCTACTTTATGTATACGTAACATGTTTGTGAGAGGGAATTGCAACTTTTGATGATGGAACTCCTATTTTCACCAAAATTCTAGTGAGGCACACACACACACACATGCATGCACACACACATACATGCATACACACACACGCATGCACACACACATGCATGCACAAACACTACTTACTGTAGTAACTGTAAAGTTGGATCCTTTAACATCTTGGAAGGACCGAATAATATTCAAATGTGAGAGTCTTTGGGACACCTTAAAATATCAATTTAACAGAAGCAATGCTAGGAATGAATCTTAAGGAAATGAACAACTCATGACAACCAAATTTTATTGAGTGTAAATTGTATTAACTACTTTTATGTGGGATAATTTCTTAATTTTAGACCCACAGTCAATAACTTTTCTGCTGTACAGAACATTGCAATATTTGTAAACTCTTCATCTGCATCAAACATGACCTTTGACCTGCCTCATGGACTACTTTGACCTTCTGCTTCGAGTATATTATACACAAAGATGTAAAACATCACAGCTTTAATCATCACATAACCATTCTTCCACAATAATCCAGATAATCATTAATAGTAACACATTTACAAGCTAAAATTCATATTCTTGTTATCATTTGTGAAGGTTTAATCCGTTTGTACCTGCCTACCGATTTCAATAAAGGGAACATTTAATTTGATACAAAGTGCAAAGAAATTAGTCAATCAATTCATTCATTGATTTATATTTTCTAACCTGACTGAGTAGAATTGCCATAACACTGTCATCGCCTGCACATTTCATGCTAAACAAAAGTTTTCAATGTAATAGACTGACTTGCTTGAGAACAATTTCCAGTTTCTGGACCAGTCCATTTCAGCACAGGGGTGTATATGGGATTAAAGATGTAGATACATATGTCGTCTGCTTCCGATATTTACAGTGTCAAATCAAGCAAAGGAAAAGAATGTTTAATAAATTTGCCTTTCACGTGAATTTAACATTTCATTTACATTAATATATTCATGTATGCAAAGGAATTCATGTATTCATGTATTCATGTATGCAAAGGAATATATATATAAAGTCAATATATAAAGTCAGTTATGGTAATTTACAGAATTATCTGGCAGTTACAGAATAGGATGAATTACGTCATTATGTTGTCGGATGGAAATAAACTGCCCCATAGTGTACGGAATATGGCACCGTGTTAGTATGGAAAGTCTGTTAAGCATGAAAGGTGCAAGGGGATGCCAGTATTAGTGCTATTTTGGTCACAGTCAGGTTAGAAATAATAAATCAATGATTCAGTCGACTTAGTTCTGTGCACTTTTTATCACATTAAACTTTTTAGTTATTGAAATAGGCAGGGGGGGTACAAACAAACAGGGGTGTAGCATCAGACTATAGATGAAAGCCGAGCTTGCTACCATGTATAGTCTTTGAAATGTGGAAAAATGGCATTAATGCACAATACCAAACCAAGCCAAACATCAATTGTATTATTTAACTGAAACTTTGCTAAATTATTGATATACAATGGTCCTTCTTTTAACTTGCAAACCATTTATAATGCAGAGGCACATGTGGATCCCACTTTTTTCTCTTGGAACAAGCAAATATAGACTACCAGGCAGATGTAGACTATTTGCTTCATATAATAAAAATGATCAAAATAGGTAAATGAAAGCATATATCACTAATTTCATCACAGAAATTTGGCATCAACATCATTAAATTTTCACATGTATTTGTTATAATGATATTCTTGATTTTAATGCATGAATTATGGGGGAAATCTTTTTCTCATAAATAACACAAAGAATTAGAAAATATTGATCAATGAAAATATTGGTAAATGCCTACTGGTGGCAACACTAAGAAAAATCACAAAATAAATTAATGTAAAATTGTTTTGTCAAATGAAGTTCATGTTTTCATTGTATTATTTTATTGTTCACAGTGTATTCATAATATAATATGCATTCTTATATTCATATGTTTAGAATACTGTCATTGCAATTCATGTAGGTGCTTCATTGATAGCCAGATTAAGTGCTTAATCAGTGGGTAAGTTTATTTTGACAACTATTGAGAACTTAACTGTACTTTATCACAATGACACAAGCTAAGTAACAGACTCTAGTAAGTTCAATACATGAATGACATCGATATTATGATAATTTCTGGGTGTAGGTTTCTTTTTAAAATCACACACCATGGAGACACTTTGAGTTTTTGCCTTTGGTTCATCCTTGGAATGTTCTTCAGAGTTTGTTGTTGTTGTTGTTGGGCTTAATGCCATTTTTCAGCACACGATAGGCTATTCATGGCAGCCAGTATTAATGGTGGAGGAAGAAACCAGGAAATCACCGGAAATAACCACCGACCCACGAGAAGCTACTGGCAAGCTTTCTCACAAATCCACATTTGCCAAATCCTAGACTCAAACCCATGCAGACAGAGGCAGTGATCCATAACGGACAGCGCTTTAGATCACTCGGCCACTCGGGGCCCCTTCAGAATTTGTAGATATACATTTAAAATTTAAAAAACATGTGGAAGGCTTCATCTTTTTGCATTCTTTTCACACAATTTTTTTTTAATCCATTTGTAATATTCCGGGACTTTGCAATTACCATTTGTTTTATTTGTACAACCAATATGGAGTTTTACTCAGGCATTACCTTGTGAAGTCAATAAAATTGTTACCTTGAGAAATTAAAATGCAGATATACCGCTGGGTTTGTCTCTGTTAATTAAATGAGTGAAATTCAAGCTTTTAAGCTTTTATTCATTTTTGATTTGTTTACAATGGATGCACTTACACTGTACAGATTTGTAAGGATTGCATATAAACTTGGTTTATGTTAAAAGTTGCTCCTAATTTACTGACTTAGGTTGACTTCTTATCTGTATACAACAAAAGACATATTTAAGCTGTACCTACATTGCCTGTACCATCTCCTTCTAACCAAATGTAAAAATTAAATAAATTTGAGTCTTCTCATTTTCTGTGGTTGATGCTTATGTATACAGTTGCTGGTGAATTAATGAAGGAGTGGTATGTCAAAATTTTGTTCTTCAGCAGAAAGTCCCATCATAATGTTTTTGTTCAAAAGCAAGACTGCATTCTGCAGAACACTTGTTTAAACATTTTTTTTTTTCCTTTTTCTTTTTCAGCAAATAGAAAGGGCTGAAAAGGAAAGAATTCTGAGAAGACAGATATATCCTAATCGTGTCTAAAAAATAGACTGGTATATAAGTAGAATGATGAACCAGTCTATCAGGAACGAGCCATAAACAAGTTTTCTTTCATCCAAAAGGATGGAAGTCATCAAAACTAAAGCCAGGCAATTTATAGGCAACACTTGTATATGCATTTATGGTTGTATTGGTAAAAAAACGCGATTGTAACAAGCTAGCTTGCATGGATACTAATTTACTGCCTTCCTCCTTGTTTATTGCTCTTAAGCTCAAGGTTGTGAAGTTTTACAATTAATTTACCTTACTGAATTTCTCAGCTACATGGCATTTAGATGTACTCATTGGGAATATATTAAAGTTATGTACCATCTTTACTGACATTTAAGTCAAGTCAGTGCCCCTGTAGAAAAGGGTGTATGCAGTTTATTTTACTAACTACCACTAACAAACTGCACAGACCAGATCTGCCAGCGCATTATGCAATGTTAGATCTTGTTATGTGCAGTTTGCAGAGGAACTTGTCTTATAAGCAAGTATATACAATATTCAAGAAATATACAATACTTTGGAAAAATTTTCGACTTATGTGTTCACTTTTTATTGTTAATGAGTGCATTATCACTCTCTTGTATGTAGCATACTTTAAATGCACCCATGCATGGACCATTAAACTGTAAATTGAATTGGTCAATGTTACTTACAAGTAACGTTAACTAGTTCAAAGTTCACAAAAGTCTCCATGAATGGCTTACAATATGATGTGTGTAACAGTTCATTAATTAGTTCACAATTAAAATGTAAATTGATGGACAGGTAAACAGATGGATGCTTGATGCATGAGAGCCATTGATATTATTTGTGCTATTTCCAAAGTAGAGTATATTTCTTGTTTGCATTGCAAGTATACTAGAAACTTGAGTGATGCATGTTGTAAGACCAGAGAAAATTTAGAATAAATTTTAAATAATACAGTGTATTGTAACAGTTATTTATGCTATTTTGAAAATAAAATGAGGTTTTTTTGGGTGGTGGGGGAAGGTTTGAGAAAAGGTAAAAACATTTCTCACATGGCTAATTATTAGACATCTCAAGTTTTACAGTATGCCTTGAACAAAATAATAAAACAGTGCATGAAATTAACAAGTTTGAAAGCTTAATTTACTATTTTGATTTCAGAATTAAAGAAATCAAAATTGAGAACATTATAAAAAGCCTCAATTTTAAATCTAAATAGAAAAAGAAAGTACTCTGCCCCATGTAAATCGGGGCAGGGGTAGATAAAAAATACAGTGTGACCCTTCTATATTATGCTCAGTTATAACATGAATTAAGATATAAAACAATTGTAGCAGTGCTCCCAAAATTTCTTATACCTGCAATTTTCTTGTATATGAAAAACATTTCTTTATTAAAAGTATGAAAAATAACATGTAAAACGTTTATTATTATTTTGGGGAAGAGATCGTATATGAATTCTAATATAAAATGATCATGGCATGGCTTCTGACATTTCACATACCTGTATATTTCTCACACACACAAAAAATACTTTTCTCATCTTAAAAGTACTAATAATTATGTATGAAAAGTTTATTTAGGGATCATGCTGAGCTTTGCCAATGTCGCAGATTGTGATAAATTCTTTATAGGTAAAAAAATACCATCTGGCAAATTTTTTTTTGTTTTGCAACTTTGTTGGCTGTTTGAAACTAAATCTTGGGTTTTGAATGGAGAAATTCAAAAGCACCATGAAAGGAAGCTGCCAACTTGATATAAAATGCACTGGAATATATTGTTACATAAACAAATTCTTTGCTCATATTGACAAACCATTTTAACAGTGCATTGTTATATCAAAATCATTGATATCTGGATGTTAAGTTAAATGAAGATGGCATATCTTGCACAGATTTATGTTCACATATTTTCATTTCCCTATGAATAGCTTCATCCTCTGGATAGCCTCTTCAAGATTATAGCTGTCTCCAGCTGATCAAAATCTAGGCCAATTTAAAGGGGACAAACATGCAAAACTGATATTCATGCAAAATTCATATACAAGTTGCTATATGTATAAGTTTCATTTTCAGAAAATATGAATCTTTCATTCTTACTTGTTATGAAAAAAATTATGAAAAACTGATCATCTCTCTCAATCCATCTTGAATAAAGCATTGCACTTCCACTCCCCTGAACAAATAGCAAATGTGACATCATTTGAGACACTGTGTACACACTGGCATTGTTCATAATGCAGTCAAACATTCTATGAGTTAGCTGTGCTTGAATATTTAAATTATGGTGACTGTCAATGATGACAGTGATGTGGATGAGATTACTGAAGAAGAATATTCCATTAACATCCAACCTTATATGTATGAAATGGAGATAGATTCGTGTGACAAATATGTACACACTTTTCAATCAAAGAGATACAGGAGTCAGCCTGGGTCTCTATGTGGACCTGACCCCTCCAGTAGGTGACTTATATTGGTGCTTTGGCTGCATCACACACCCTAGACTGGGAATGCAATAACACTTTTTTAAGGTCTGATCCATGCTCTCCATACGGTTGATCTCAGTTGTAATCTCAGCCATGATCAGATTAGAAAAAAACTAAAAATAAAAAATGTTATTATTTTTCACCTACTCTTTCAATGGACAAAAGAACACTGCATAAATTAAGTCCCTTTAATTAAAAATTCAACCTTAAATAAATGTAATCATTCCTGACATTGATGTAACATTTACTGTGAAACCAATGTACACTAGCTGCCATCAAGGACTGTATATTGAACTTCATTGACTACCACATGCCCTAATGTTTTCATTGCAAGATACATTGTTTTAATATTTATATTTATTGCCATTTGATCATTGCTAGCATCATCATAGATGTGGACTGATCATTTTTTATCTGCCAGATCATCAGTAAAACAAAATGCTTATTAACTCAGCTTTCTATTCTTCTGTATAGCTCTGCTCCTTGACCTATGTCAGCTACAACTCGCCAGCGTACTTCCTATTTTCTGTTTTGTTGTTAGAGTAGAAAAATCAAAAAGAGTCGGCACTGCATCAGGTTTCAAATGCAAACTTTTTGGCTCAAACTAAATACTTGGGGTGAGTCTGAGGTTTTTTGAGAAACATTCGGGATGAAAATGTATCTGGTGTGTTGAGTTGGCATAAAGCCTTCTCTGAAATTTGATCGTCCATACAAATCTTCTCTTAGGGAAACGTGAAAAACTAATCTTCTGTCCAGAACTGCTTTTATTCACACCATTAAGAGCTGCGTATTGAACTATCTTGTTTCTACTTGACAATTTGCAGCACAAACTGAATGACTCTTGTACATTAATCATCTCAAAAGATGTCACATCCTGTTTGTATCGAAGAGAGATGACGTATGGAGGGCAGGTTCTTTCCATTTGATCTCAGAATACAGGACAGTATTTTTTTTAGTAAATGTTTGCAAATTCAATAGATGTAAAGTAAAAAAGTAGGATAGATTATTTACACAAACTACAACATATCCTTCTATTTACAATAAAATTGTGCAGGTTTTTGTTCCCTTTAAGTACATGTACATGTAGCATATAAATTACTGTAACCACATGCTATTGGCAACAGTATCATAGTGAATTGTTTAGTGTCAAGTGGATATAGATCAAATAGCAACTGCCATTTTTTCTATATGATTATTTGTGTTTTCTAATGGGATTCGACTAATACATTAATTTTTAATGTGAGCTGTAGTCAAATTCATAAAATGGTCATATACACATACAGTACTTAACAGATTATGGATTGTGCTAATGTAAGTTGTCAATATACAAGTGTATTTCAGACTAGTTTTGTCTTTATTAAACAAAAAAATGCATATAGTTTTGCACTCTTATTACACACAAACTCACACACACACACACACACACCCTGCCCACCCTGGGCCATTTGTGTGTACATGCATCTTTCTTGAGCTAACTGACTTGTTTGGCTTAAGACAGTGTGGTCTATAAATTGTTAAAGTTCTATTAATACCAACTGCCATGTTATAGCTGGGTCACACTGTGTATGTATATATATATATATATATATATATATATATATATATATATATATATATATATATATATATATATATATATATATATATATTCACTTATAAGTTAAGTCCAACTGCAGACAGCATAGACTCTTGTCTGTCATTGCATAGTGCATAAAAAGGTCAGGGTCTGTGTTGATTATACCTAGCAATAATACAGATCTGCTATCATGCAATAGTAAATTTAGGTCTGTGCAATTTGCAGTTAGACTCAATTTATAAGTGAGAATATGTGGTATATATTATTATTATTATTATTATTATTATTATTATTATTATTATTATTATTATTATTATTATTATTATTATTATTGTACCTTATATGCTTACTTATAACCTGAGTCTAACTGCAAAGAGTATAAGCCCTGATCTGCAGTTGCATAATTAGCCAGCATATCCAGGTCTGTGTTGTCTCCTGATTACTCCTAGCAAACTCTACAGACCTTGAAATGCTTGTGCTCTATGCAATGGCAGATCTGGGTCTGTGCAGTTTGCAATTGGACCCATTTTATAAGTGAATGTGTATGGTACATCTTAACAGTCTTTGGTGTACAGGTAAAGTTGTAAGTTGCTAGTGTGTATCAATTTATTAATATATCTAGGATTGTTAATTTTGTGGCATTCATTGCTATTTATATATTTGTTAAATAAGTTAATTTCATATTTCTTTTGTGCAATTTGTAGGTATTTTTTTTACATGCATTGATAGAGCTTTATAATCTAAGTAATGGCACAAAATATTTATTAGATTGTAGATGGGTTTATTGATGTTATACTTCTAATGCCTTTTGTAATCCTGCAATCATTATCTTACAATAAGTGGTCAATGACAAAATAATTTTAAGGAATGGACACTATCTGTATCATGGACACTGAATGGACCACAAAATATTGTCCTTGGGGACAAGTGTCTTCTATATAGAGGTGAAATACAGTGATCCCTCACCATAAGACTGTTAAATGGAGTTTAAATGGGTTCCATGTTATACATGAGGTCTTCTTAAACTGGGTTGCAATATATACATTGTTACTATTGCATAATGTAATGGTATCTATGACCAATCCTGCCTTATAAATAGGACTGTCTTGTACCAAGGTATACCATATTGGGGTAAATTATACACCCTATTATATTACATAATGTAATGGTATCCATATTATAAATAGGACTGTCTTGTACCATTGTATAATATATTGGTGTAAATTATACACACTATTATATTGCATAATGTAATGGGATCTTTGACCAATCCTGCCTTATAAATAGGACTGTCTTGTACCAAGGTATACCATATTGGGGTAAATTATACACACTTTTTATATTACATAATGTAATGGTATCTATGACCAATCCTGCCTTATAAATAGGACTGTCTTGTACCAAGGTATACCATATTGGGGTAAATTATACACACTATTATATTACATAATGTAATGGTATCCATATTATAAATAGGACTGTCTTGTACCATGGTATACCATATTGGGGTAAATTATACACACTTTTTATATTACATAATGTAATGGTATCTATGACCAATCCTGCCTTATAAATAGGACTGTCTTGTACCAAGGTATACCATATTGGGGTAAATTATACACACTATTATATTACATAATGTAATGGTATCCATAGTCATCCTCTTAATAAATGGGATTGGGTTAAACTGAGGTACACTAACTTGTGGTACTTTATACACAGTAATATATTACATAATATAATGGGATCCATTGCTGTACCTGCCTTATAAATAGGAATGTGTTATATTGAGGTATACTAAAATGTGGTACTATATATACATTATTTACTATTACATAATGTAATGGGATGCATGGCTGTACTTGTCTTAAAACTGGAGTGTTATACCAAGGTACACTATACTGGAGTAGATTGTTATGTTGTACTATGGTACATTATACACAATATTGCTATTTCATAATGTGATTGGAATCTATGACCATACTTGCCTATAAAAGTGACTGTATTATATTAAGACACCTTATACTGAGGGAACACTGAAAAAAGTTAACTTATGGGTTCATTAATGTTTTCTTTTATGTGGAGGTGATCTTTATGTGTAGGTGTCTCAAAATCAGGTTTCACTTCACATGATATGAATATCACATATCTGGTCTTTTAGTTGTAATATATAAATTCCCAATTGATTTTTAAGGGTAACAGATATGATTTATATTGTTGATGAAAAGTTTGCCAGGTTGATTTATACTTCAAGAGTTTTCGTCAAAGCTTACATGTAACTTGTCAATACATTGCAGATAAAACAATCCCTCAATCCTGTGTATCAAGCATGTAGACTACTTAAAGCATTATGGCCATAGTGTTATGTCTTAGCCAATAAAAATAGCTGGCAGATGTACTGAAAGACATCATACCTTTTTAAAGCATTTGGCCATGGTGTTATGTCTTAGCCAATAAAAATAGCTGGCAGATGTACTGAAAGACATCATACCCTTTTAAAGCATTTTGGCCATGGTTATGTCTTAGCCAATAAAAATAGCTGGCAGATGTACTGAAAGAAATCATACCCTTTTAAAGCATTTGGCCATGGTGTTATGTCTTAGCCAATAAAAAAATGCTGGCAGATGTACTGGAAGAAACCATACCCTTTTAAAGAAGAAAACTATAAATAGCTAATACTTAAGTGCCATTTGTGCAATATATCAGTTTCATGAAATATTGCTTAGAGTAACAGCAAATGATTTGAACTGGAAAATACTCAAGTCAAGCTATGTGTTGCCTATTAACTTTGCTTTTTAGCAGCGTTGTGTGACAAAAGTGTATTACAACAAAGACATTCAAATCACAGTTTTTGATCTATGCTAGTTTTTAGGCTTGATTAGCTCTATTTTTTCAAAACACTTAAAGTAATTGCTTTAATTGGTTGAGATTTAAGGCTAATGCAGACAAATTTGAAGTGATCCAAATGTGTATGAAGGAGGATGGTAAGTTTGTCAAAGTGATAGTATGGCGGGTTTGCTCTTATTTAGCTGTTTAAATCAGTAACAGACAGGAATTTTAAAGAATAAATGGTGTTTTTACTCTAAACTTGTTTATTGAAATCATGCCATAATAACTCAGGATTGTTTATCTTCATCTTGTGTTTCACAAGTCTGCTTTATAAATTTGGAACTCTTCTTTTCAGTTGGCAATTTTATTGCCAAGATTGTGCTTATCATACATACATACATACATACATACATACATACATACATACATACATACATACATACATACATACATACATACATACATACATACATACATACATACATACATACATACATACATACATACATACCTACCTACCTACCTACCTACCTACCTACCTACCTACCTACCTACATACATACCTACATACATACATACATACATATTGTCAAATACAGGTAACATGGTTTTATTTGGAAATTCTCAACAAAGCACAGGGAATTAAGGTTATATTTTCTCATTGGTAAGAAAAACAAATGGGTTATTGTTTAGAATTAATATTATTTTTTTGTATGAAAAACTTTCTTGCCACTGTATGTATTCAACAGTTTATGTATGCCAACACTACTTGTCACTGTGTATCCAACATTTGAAATATGCCCACACTACTTGCAATGGAGATATTTTGATGAAATAGAGATCATCTGTCAGTTCTGAGAAGCTCCTTTACAGGATTGTTAAAAACTACTCATTGTATGAAAAATAAATGGCAGGCATATATTGTCGTATATGTCATGACTGGGTAGATTTTAAGGCCATTCCATCAATCTTTTACACATGTTTTAAAAATTTGGGATTGTATTATTTGTACAGTTACCATGTCTACTCACTTGTAAGTCAAGCCAACTTGCAAACAACAATTCCTGATCTGCCATTGTTTATTCTACTGATTATTTTCAACAAACTGCACAGACTCAGATCTGCTGGTGCATTAGGCATATGTCGGTGACTTGCTTAGATTTTTGAGCCATTACAGGAGATTCTCAATTTTTGATGCATTTCTGTACTTTTGGGATAAAAAAGGCCTTGTTAGCATGAATAAAGTCCACTTCAGGCAGACATGTGAAATTTGGTAGTCATGTCTGTATAAATATGTACATAACAAGATCTGATTTTCATGTCATTATAATGATTTTTCAGTTTTGTTCAAAAATTTTGTTTTCAAACACAAATTTAGTTGTACATTTATCATTATTGTATTTACAAAAAATAAGAAGAATCTGTTTTAAAAAAATAACTTACAGGTTAAAAGATAAAAAAATCTATAAGTGTAAGTTTAAAGTAAACAACTTGATTCATGACTAGACAAAATAATGATAATAAAAATAATAAGTTAATTCAGAAATATTGCAAACTTCTGTTTAATATTGTAGTAGTGAGATCATATACAGTATGTGATCTAGAGACAAGTGTGTTGATTTTCTTCACGTTTTGAGAAATTGTGTTTCAGATCAATTTTAGTCTGTAAAAGTGATCACTTAATTCATATAAAAGAATTTATTATTTTTAACACAGCTTTACAGTTTCTAGTTACATAATTGTTTGTTTGCTTTGTTTTTGGTGTCAATATATGTATACCTACCTATTCATATATTTCCTATATTTACATTAATGTATTCATGTAACATCTGTCCATTTTAGCTTTGACACCTTGTTGATGCAGTTATTATTGGTTGAAATGTTACTCTATTAATTATAGAAGCATCTAAATATTTTACATGTATCTTGCATTTATTATGTTATACCACAGTGTATTCACCTAAAATAAAAATAATTAAAATGATAGTAATTTAGTCTTTCTTGTCTGTAAATGGGTTTTAGAATTGGGGTGTAAGGTTATGATCATATACAAATATTAGAATATATTAAAAACAAGCATGGATGGTACCTTGCATTTTTTAATTATTTGGATCCAATCATGGAATCTGGATACATGTAATTATTCACATTTGTACACTCACAGCAATATCACAAAAAAAGATATATGTTGGGTTTTGAAGTGCACTGAAAAAGCATTGACCATACCAGTATTTCCTTTGGTTTTAATAAATTTTCTAACAGGGAAACATAAACCTGTAATTGTCACTCATTGCACATATACCCTTTTGCTTGTTATGACATCAAATGTCATTTTAACCAGGGATCTTAAGCAACAAAACAGGGAAGACAATGATATCTTCATATTTAAGAAAAAAATTTACTTTGGTTTGTGACTTATTCATTAGAGACATTTGGATAAAAATCCACAAAACAAAACTGGAAATTTTATATTTGATGATTATTCTAGATCATATAATGGCTTATTAATCCATATGATGTAAGATTTGAGAGATAACTCCTTTTGACAACAAGAGGTGGTCACTCACAGGTGTGATCTCATAACAGATCAGTTTTCAAGGTTTAAATTCAGCTTGGTTGAAAAGACAAAAAATAATTGCAGTACATATATTTTGTTCTTTATTTATGTAAAAGAGTTAATTTTGAGCTAAAATTACATTGTTCTTAAATATTATAATTTTCATTTTAAGTTCATTTGTAGTCAGAAAGCACTATGTCATATGAATTGCAGAGATACAGATTGGGTAATACTTATCCTCTCCATAAATTGTCATGTTTGCTATAACACCTAATTCATTCATTTAGAACCAAAAGCTAATTCAATAAACAAAAGGATGTACCAGATCATCTATAGTGAACAGATAATGAGACCTCTCATCATTGCATGTAGTCTTGTCTGTGGCTTTTAACAATAACATTACAAAGTGTAAAAGAATATGAACCTTTACAATACCTGTAAAAATACTCATCTGGAAACTTAAATAAGTCAATAACAAAACAAAACCTCTGTCATTCATCCCAGTCACTGTAACTCCACAGACATGCAATTAAAGACAGTACCTGTCATACTAATGTGAAAACAGGGTGATAATTACAACAATAACAACAATAATAATAATAACAATATGTTTATTTAAAGAGGATAACTTAATTAGATAAATGCAACTAATCTCCCTTGAGGCCCTTTAAGAATAGTAATTAGGAAAATTAAAAAGAATTTATACATTTCATGCAAATTTTTCTCTCATGAAAATAACTATGTAAAAGTATTCAAATTTACAAGCCATACAAAAAGTACATTACGAAAGTATTGATGATTTAATTGCTTTATCAAATATTTCTTTCATTTTCCAGTAAGTATGCTATGTAAATGATTTTTAGCAAAATTTTAATGTATACATATCAGTTAATTATCACTTCTGCTTACATATACCTTCAGTTGATTCTAAAACAATATGGCATGAAGTAAATTTACAAAGGTTGAAAGATTTTCAATCAGAGAATTTATATTTTTGCATACTTTTATAAATATGCTACTATAAAAGATGCAAAACTAGCAAAATTTGAAGAATAACACTTTAATAAATACAGAACTTGTACTTATATTTTCTGGTTTGTTCATTAAGATGTAGGCTTGAAATTTTGCTTGTACATTTTTTTTTAAAAGATTTAACTGAATCAGCAGATTGAATGTGAACAGCAAGTGAGTTCCATATTTTGCCCCATAATATTGCTGACTTCCTTTGAATTGTTCAATGCAAAGTTTTATTAATTCGCAATTGTTAAAATTCTGTCTTAGATTATAGGGAGATGTTTTATACAATAACTTTGTCAATACTCTGCAACATCTCCTTTGATTCATTTAAAAATCAGAAAAACTTTTTTCAGAATATGTATTCATTTGTAAATTTTTAACCATTTTAATTCTGTGAACATGTATGAAGATGATGCATTGATGAGGACATAAAGAATCAACTGAGCTTCTCATTAATGAAGTTTGTGAATTTTGTCCAGTTTAAAACAATTACAATTTCCCCATATTGTTGATCAGTAGTCAGTCATAGGAATTATATAAGCATTATAGTAAAGAATTTAGGAATCCATTGTCAGGTAAATTTTAATTAAACTAAATCATGAAATTTTAGATGTGAGTGACCTCAACACATTGTCTACTTGTTTTTTTTTTCTCCAGATAATATATAAAATCCAGCAACAGCATCACTTTCATTGGCTATAAATAGATATAAATATAATCCAGCAACAGCATCAGTTTCATTGGCTATAAATAGATATAAATATAATCCAGCAACAGCATCAATTTCATTGGCTATAAATAGATATAAATATAAACCAGCAACAGCATCAGTTTCATTGGCTATAAATAGATATAAATATAATCCAGCAACAGCATCAGTTTCATTGGCTATAAATAGATATAAATATAATCCAGCAACAGCATCAGTTTCATTGGCTATAAATAGATATTAGTTTAATCCAGCAACAGCATCAGTTTCTTTGGCTATGAATAGATATAAATATAATCCAGCAACAGCAACAATATCAGTTTCTTAGGTTATAAATATAGATATAATCCAGCAACAGCAACAATATCAGTTTCTTAGGTTATAAATATAGATATAATCAAGCAACAGTATCAGATTCTTAGGCTAAAAATAAATATACATGTATAATATAACCCAGCAACAGCAAAAAGCCCATAACTGTTCAGTTTCTTAGGCTGTAAATAGATATAAAAAACAATGGTTTCTTAGGCTATAAATAGATATAGAATGCTAAATATATATAGACCCAGCAACAGTGACAATATTAGTTACTAAGGCTATGAACAGATTGGGTTCAAATTCAGAGAAGATCGGTAGCTTACAGCATGATCTTGCAGCAATCTTCCATCATTACTATAAAAAAATGTATTTGAATATGTTATCATGTAAAAAAATAACACATTTTGACTACATTGAATACAGATCATCATGGTACCAATCAGGTTTGTACAGATGATGCCAGTCATCTGTTGAATATTTTGGCCATTACCAAATTGAAGCAACTTCTCAGAAATTGCTAAGCAGATTTTTCATCATCAAAAATGGCTTCCTTTACTATAAATACAAACAAAAAAAACCATGAACAATGTGATGGGTCTGCATTCTTGTTACTGCCCCTCCTGAATTAGAAGAAATAGCACATGTGGTTGGCTTCAAATGAGAAATGAGGTGATCTGATATCCAATATGACCACTTAACGGCCATATTGAAGATCGTGTTACTTCTTCTGATTTGATAGTCTTTTTAACATGGGGTTTTTACTACAAGACATGTTAAGATATGTATAGTCCCAAATGAAAATGAAGCAGATCTAACAACCAAAAACACATTTTTAAGCTGTCTTAAAAACTGATAACACCTCAGTGCTCAAAAAGTCTGATTTCCGAAATTAGGGGCCTCTCTAATTTTGTATAGGCTCCTCAATGCCCATCCGGCTAGTGGGGAAAAAATAATTTGAGAAAAATTTGATCATACTGATGAAATGCAGAATTGTATTTTGAAAAGCTAGTAAATTTTCATGCCGATGTATAACCCTTATCCTTATGATGATTGTCTACTTCCCATTCTTCAATTGCAAGCTGTAAACTTTGTGTACAAAGTGAACAGTGTAACCTATGAATGAACAACATATTTCCAAGGTTACTTATAGTGCTCGTTAATCTATAATATACATGTGATTCTACCAGTGGTAGGACGAAAATGCCATCTTTTTAAACTTTCTACCATACATACCACTTTGCCATTGAAATCTACTACATTTAAAAATAAAATTTTACAAATAATTGAAAACAAAAATAGAAATTTTTACAGAAACCAGCCAGAACCAGTCTACAGGGAATGGAACTGATGCAGAAGTTATTGTGACCAGTTCAGTAATACATGATTGTCAGATTAAGGTTAATGTGTACACAACAAACTGTTTAGAGATTACCTTACTGGGTTAATTTGGAGAGTTTAGGGCAATGTGGGATGGTTTATTTAGGTGTTGTAAGTAATAAATGGATCAAATGTGGTTCATGTTGGTTTTTTAATCTTTCATTAAAAATTGGCCATCTTTTGACATAGGTCAGATAAAATGGAGAGCATAGCTAAAAAGTGTAATTTTGTTTTTTTTCTTTTCATGTTTAAAGTACAGCAATTTCAACATTGTGTGACAAATAATAAATGAAAAAATAGGGTAATTTTGGGCACATTTAACTGAAATCTGGGCTTATGGAATTTGAGTAATGAGATGTGACAATTTTTTTTATCACCAGCCCTTGGCTTGTATCTAAAAAATATACTTTGAGCACTGCCTCCAAAATGGATGGCGACATGTGGTTTTCATTAAAAGTCTTCTTAAGACATATAGATGATCTGATATCACCGTAGTATCCATCTTGAAAATCTTGTTATCACTATTCTGGCAAGGATGGTCAGAATGATGTGGAATTTTCACTCAAAGATGCCTTGTCATATGTATTTCATTTAAACATAGTTCATTCTAAATGAAAAATTTTGTAGATATGACCTTCAATCATAAAAGTCTTGCTATGGCTACGCCTCCAAATCAGATGGTCTTAACTAATACATTTTATGGTTCTGTATTCAGACCCAATTCGGGGCCAGACTGTGTTGATATATCCTCCAAAATGGCTGCCTTTTGTTGGCCATCTTGATAATTTCCTTTTGGTTTCTTATACTGAACAAATGGTTGTGTGACATAGTATTTTCACTAAAACATTATAACAATATGAAGCTGGACCTAAATAAAAATTGATTTTGGCAACCATCCATGCCCATCTTAACAAAATCTTGTTGTCACTACTCCTCTTATACAAATATATCATTGATGTGAGTTCTCACTAAAACATATTGTACAATATGTAATGTGATTCTAAATGAAAGAGGTGCTGATTTTACCACCATCATGTCTTCTCTTTTGTGACCAAGTTTGAAAACCAGATGTAAACACAGTAATTTGTACATGTACAAAGGAATTTTAACCCAAATTTGTATTTCATCATTGTTAAATCAAAACGTTGATTGTACCCTGATATTGATTTTAAGTTCAAAGGTCTTAAATCAGGATTTTATTTGTCTCAGTTTGTGAACATGATAACACAAACAACTATAAATATATTTTTATAAAAAGTTCTTCATTATAAGGCAGTCTCACCATAAGATGGTAAACTGGTTATCATAGCTAGTATTATAACGAGGGAACACTATATTTATGCATTGTGACATTGCCCGACATCATCCATTGTATTATTGGGTTTAGTTCCACTGAAGAGAGGAATAACTCAATATTTATCCCTATGGCCCCTCTAATTTTAAAGACATATAATCTTGAAATTGCACTGGTTTTTATTTTGCAAAATGATTGTCATGAAAATTGCCAAAATATCATCTTTTTCCTAGATTTTGATCATTTTATCTCAAATAAATAAAACAACTATTGTTGGAATTTGAATTAAAGACTGTGAATAAAATCTGTTACCTGAAATGCATCTTAAACCCATTATAAAAAGATTAGATTATGAATATCAACTTTCAACTTTAATAGACCTATTCACTATTTAAAGAAAAAACCTAATTCCTGTAGAATCAGCAGAATTATTGAAAGTTTTCCTGCACCATCTGATGGTAAATCTTAATCCCCTGTTTATGTAAAATCAAAATCTCACAAGCTCTGTGCTACTTTACATTATTATTATTATTATTATTATTATTATTATTATTATTATTATTATTATTATTATTAATTATTGTTGTTGTTGTTGCTGTTACGGTAGTATACTGATAAACAACAAAACCAATGGTGTAAGGGGAACAAACACTGCAGTTATGTGTGCACAATTTTAATATTATCTCCCTTTAATTGCAGGTTTTACAAATCGTTCGGAAACGACAGTGAAAGAAAGCAACTGTAATAAAACAGTGTTCATGGCTGGAAAAAAAAAATACAATTATTTTCAGTGCTTTAAATGATTTTAAAATAACACGAATTTTCATTTCCATTTGGTTGGTTGGTTGTTTTTTTTTTTTCTTCAATAACCAGTTTTGGTAACGATCAAGTTTTAGGCCAATAAATAGTTTATGCCATCATCTTTTGGTCATCAAATTTAATAGTTAAGTTACGGGTCAAAACGGACCGGTACCAAAAAGGCCCACGATCAAAACGGACCAGTGCTTAACAGGCCAAGTCCAAAACGGACCAATCCAAAAAGTCCCATTTACGTATTAAATACCAATTACTAATAGCATGTCTAAAGTAACTATTATGTAAATATTAAAACATTGTTTTATTGTGAAATGCTTATTAATATTGTGCAGCATTGAATCCTTGTGCAGTATCTCACAGTCGTACATCAGTGATCATGAAAATAATTGTTACACGCTATGTGTTCTGCGTAAAATGAACAAAGAATGCAAATAATAACTGTGTAAAAAAATCATTGGAAGTAAAGCGAATCAATAATGTCTTTGATATAACATATCAAGACTGAATACGAGTTATCGTCACACTCATGTGGTTTGTGCATGCCAACTTTGTAATAATATTACCTTAATTATGTAATGATGATTTCATTAATGATGAATAATTTTCTTAGCGAAGACTTTTGACTCTTCCTATTTGACATACATTCTATATCGTTAATACATGTGTATGCGTGGTTCATTTGTGTTGATTTTATAATTTATTTAAATAGAAATTTGCTAAATTCTGTGCTTTGCATTGTGGTTGCAACGAAAGTCAAGACAAAACTGGAAAAGAATTAAGAGGCTATTTATATTAAAAAATATTAACAAAACATTTTTAAGGTTGGATAAAAAGACAAAAAGGAAAGATATCAAGTATAAACAGCAGATAAAAACAAAAGCTAATGCCATTTCAGATTGATAATTTTTTTTTTTATAAAAACACGTATTATTGATAATACATGAATATTAACATCTAACATCAAATACTAAAACAATATTAAGCATAATGGACGTCAGATAAATTTAACAGCAAAATAAAGTAAATAATAATACAATAGCAGCAACAAATAATCATCGAACTATAGAAAAAAACAAAAACAAAAAACAAAGCGAAAAAAAAAACAACAACAACAACAACAAAAAAACCATGCATACAAATATATTCATTTTTCAACAATAAAAAACCTCTTCCAACTCAACAAAATTGCACACAGTGGCTGTCGACGTTAATACATGTATTACGAAATAGGATGTTGCTACAGTGTTAATATTTAAACTCTGAGACCATACAGATCGCCGATGGAGCTCAAAAACTGTGAGGTTTTGATCTCGTGGTGCATGTACCGGTCCCAAAGTGTATTTAATGCATTTTCTAATCTGTAGCTTCGTCTGTCACGTCCTAGGTCGTTACACTCGACGTCTAAACGCACCAGATCGGCATCCTTTCGCAGCAGTGGTACTAACCGGTAGAACCCCGGTCCCGTGTGTCCTGCTCTTGAACTTAAGACGATGGTGCCAGCCTGAAAATGTATACCAGAACGAACAATTTAACTTTAAAAATAATAATATATATCAACATGAATAGATATTAATATGATATTGAGAATTATGTCATGCATGTTGATATACTGTCTTTATACTAACATGCTTTATTTTTCCTTTGCTTACCTTCAACGTCGTTCATTCGCACTTTCTGGCAGTATACTACTGACGAGGCGTCAGCTGGAAACACTGGTGTGTCCAGCCACTGTCTGCGGAGGTATCCAATAAGGGTCCGTTGTCCAGACACTGTCTGCGGAGGTACCCAATAAGGGTCCGTGTAGCATCGGTTGTAGCCTTCATTTGTAGCATCTATACTGCTTGTTGTATGGGAGCACTGGGAAGGAGCTGAAGTGCGAACATTTGACGTACGAAGGAATGAAGGCCCTCTCATTGCATGCACGTTACAACCAATCCAATTGACTGAACGTGTCGCCACACGGCCTGGGACCAGTGGAAGGCACATTCCTTTTTTTTCCAAGCCGGGAAATGCCTCTCGGATGGCGAGCCATGCAGCTGAAAATATGCAAAGAGCATTCCCTTCATTATATTGTTCATGTATAAAGCCATTCAATGTGGATGGTAATACAGTTGTCATATTGATATTGTGTGAGGTGATTAATTTTTGCAGACATGCACTGTTAGCGTTGCTGTGTAATGATCAGTTTTAAATTTATATTATTGATATTAATAAACAGCTTACCTTTTCGAAGTCAAGGACAAATCTTTCTAACGATAGATGTCTCAACCTTGACCGCATAGAACGAAACAACTGTAATCAAAGATTCGAAATAAGAGCACTGTTCGTATTGCGTTGACCAGAAGCAATTCTACAACGCTTAGATAACGTCATTTACCGTACTTTCAACAATGACGCATCATTTAATTCTTGGAACGAAATACAGATGCTGGGGGAAAATGTGTAAAACATTTAACAGACATATGGCTCATAGAGATCATGACATAGTCTCATCATAAATAATATTTATTTTGTTACTGTTTCTTCTATATATACGTATTTCTCAAGTAAACATGCTGGAAATGTCAATGAAGTTTGTAACAGTAGAGAGAAAGAAAGCTTTAACATACTAGCTTACAGCTAGGTAGTCTGACTTCGTCTTCCTACTCATTAGACAAAATACAGGCGGCAACTGCTTCTGTGCACCATTCCTTTCGATGATGGACATGAGCTGACCCTGTTGTCTGAATGGCTCACTAAGGACCTGGAAGTTATAGCCACACTTATTAAACAAATAAGCCTGAAGGCTATTACTAGATGCTCTTACAAATTTAAAACCGACAAAATCTGGAGTTCAGCAATAACTGGTACTCGTACAGCAAAGACTAATGCATACAACGTAATGATTTACCTTAAATGTTCCATCCATGTACCACAGCTTCGCTTCTCGCAGACGTCTTAACTGATTTTCAGTTGCCAGCAGAAAGTGTCGCTCCCCATCCACCCTGATGTCTGCTACTAAGAAGTCAGGAACGTTGATGAAGTCTTCATTCACCTGTAAAATTCAGAACAAATAGATCATTGTTATCAATATTTTTAATGTAATAAAATATTCATAACTTCGTCCTCTCATAATGCACGAAATTAATCAAAATATAGCTTTGTTAGCTGCATTTTAGTGTTCAAATTACAGTAATTACCACAAGTTACAAATACAAAAAGAGACGAAATTTAATCTAGCCAAGTTTATTTACAAACTAGATATAAGACATTATTGTTATTAAATAGTTTGATATCAGACCGTAACATTAATGAGCAAACATGAAATAATAAAAACACATTAATATAAATTATATAGTATATTTATATCAAGCTGTAGATTTATCTGAGTAGTATATAAACCACAAACTTCAAAGTCCAACGTACTTGGCTCTTCTAGTTGTAGCTTCGCTCTTGTTCTATTTGCAACTCTTTTCAAAAGCGCCTTCTTTGGGAGAGAGACTGTATCTAGTCCCGAACTCTCCAGAATAGCGTCTTCTGCAATTTTCAAGACAGGTGTGAAAAGTTGTTCCTTTACAGCACGTCTTACCTTTGAGAAAGAGGAAAAAATGTTATGTCAAAGGAGGTAAGCACAAGCGTATAACTAAACACTAAACATATATGGAAATCTCTTGCCTTTATCCCTATTGCCATAAACATATTTGGAAATATTTTGCCTTCACCTGGAAACCAAATAACATTATGAAATGCATTTAGAATTTCATTCCAAGATTATCGCCTTTAGTATAACCACTTTGTCAGGATTGAATATTTCAAAAATTTTGATTGCTTGTAATTTTATTCTTATAATTATTGAAATGGACGTTGATTTTTTACAAATTGTACAATTAGCTGCCAATGTGACATGCTCTGCTGACGAAGAATTACCTTGGTGTACACCTGTGCCTTTAGTTGACGGCCAGGGACAGCAGTGTGTGTGTGTGTTTGTGTGTGTGTGTGTGTGTGTGTTGAGCATAGCTTTGAACAAACAAGTTCTTTTGCTGGCGTATTGTCACAGGACACTTCACGTTGACACTTCTAGAAGTGCAGCGACACAAAGTAGAGTTTACGTCGTCTCGCTACAAAGACAAATTTCATGCATGTATATCCTTGAACAGTAATGACCAATAAGGAAATGTAACAGAATTAAATATTTGATATCACACACACACACACACACACACACACACACACACACACACACACACACACACACGTGGGCGTGCGAATTCTTGTACAATCTACACAACTGGGATATATGATTTTTGACATCAAAACGTGGACATTTTTTTAACAAAGTATGGCCAATAAAGGTCTAGTTTACATCGCATTTTCTATATACATGTCAAATATCATTGATTTGTGGTTGCTTTCCAAAAAACACCGTATCACAATCGTTCCTCTCGGAAAGTGGACACACAAATATATAATACAGTGGATATTCCCCATTTCTACAATGAAATAAATGTAAATAAAATTCCTAGTATGTCCCCTTATGAATTTTTTACACTCACACTTAACTCCCAAAAGGCAGGTTTGTTGGCTCGTCCTGGTCTTCATCAGATACAGCCATTATCACGGGAACCTGTTGTTAACGATTAAGGTATATTTTATTAAATGCAAAATTTATCACGAATAAACGCTCATCATGAACAAAATAGAGTTACGACATGTCGGCGATTTTAGGTGTTTATAGATACAAAATAAATGCGTCATTAACTAGATTTTACTCTTCTTCATCTTACTACAAGTGTCAATAAAATTCCTAGTATCGACTTACAAATTATAACACTTAACGAACAAACGCCCATCACGATCAAAACAGTGTTACGATTTGTCAGCACAAATTCTAAATAACCGCCGTGAATGTTATGAGAAATTAATTAACTATATTTTTACTTGTTTATATAGAAAATAAAGTTGGGTTTATCGGATCGTCTTTGTCTTCAGCTATCACCGCCATGGTCATACGTTTTAAACATGATTTCTTATATTTTAGTTGTTTTATATCGTACCCGAGTCAATTCTTTGCACGGAATGTATGTAAAACTGATTTTCCCTCTTTTATTTACAGCCTCCTTGTACGTCAGCAACGATATGCCTATAATGAAAATGTATTACGTAATCTTCCTTGATAAATGCTTTCGATTCATACTCTATAGGATGTACAAATAAAACATGTAGTGGCCAAAACATTCATATGCGATTTAAAGGAACAAAGGAAACAATATTGCCATCATTAGCAGAGAATTGTCTTAAATAAAGAGGCTTTGCTTGATTGCTTAACTTTTCTGCCAAATATGGTTGATATTGGTGGCAATATGAAAATTACATTTATAGCTTATTGTTAATAATATAAAACTAATAATATAAAACTTTACGCATATATTTAAAATTGTACTTACCAGTATTGCACGTGCGATGTTGCCAAAATCCACTCACGTCACAAGCAATCGCATGTTGTCGTGGCATAACTTCCAGAGCACAATGAATACATGGAACATACTCCATTATACAGATTGTTTTGTTTTTTTTTAAAACAAAATTTCTGTTAGTCGTAATAAATTGATAGACGGGTATGGAAAACCGATTATGGTAAAACAAGATGAAACAATAACTATCAGGAACCTTATTGTGTGTCGTTGAGATAAATTTTACACAGCAGGTATTTTAGGAAAACAATATTAAAATTAAGATAAACGGCTTGTAATAACATTAGCATACAGATAGATTCAGATGCACGTGAATCAGTTGTCACCATTAAAGACTTTGCCGTTTATATAGGTATTATATGTTGTAATTATCCTATTATTTGTTGCTGCTCATGCGCATATACGTTATGGAAGTAGACCAAAGGTGACGTGAAAGATGTCTCACCTCTAATAGGGTTGGTCCGAGTAGATTTGGTCTTGTGATTTTTGGCTATGGTTGAATCTGCTTTAATCATTTGGCCTTCTATGGTTACGAATACGAAATGGTCATGAATTGCATTTATTAGGGGGAATGTGTCGATTGCTCTATCGTAGATATCAATTTCATGATCAAAACTTAATGAATAATGAAATAATTCAACGATGTTCATATTTGGTACATTATATAGTTGAACATTACTAATATTCTGCACACATATGTTCATAATTTCAACGCCTTTGTTTTGCTAGCTTATATCAAAAGATGAAGAAAAAAATCTGGTAGACAAGAATGTTGAAACAAGGTGTTACAACTCGTGATTAAATATGTTGCTAGCAGAAAGAACAGAATATATCTATTATATATTCAAAAGAAAATAATAGCGTACAAATTCTAACAACATACTTCAATACAAGTCTAATTATTGAACTGTACGCGTGACGTAAATGAACATTTGTAAGAAAATTACATGAAAGCAATCAAGCTTCTCTCCGTTGTAAGTCAAACAGTTATAATGTGTAATATAGGAATATTGCACATTTATACATTTTCTCTGTATAAACCCCCATCATTTGTACACGAGTAATGGTTGACACATCAATAACATATTTGTACACAAAATGGCAATGATTTCATAATATTCAAGTACATAATCGAAGGTCAGTTGCTTCAAAATCTTCATCCTTTGAGACAGTCACAGTAATTTGAAAGATACATCAATTATTCATGTAGAAGATATTGAAAATATCAGAAAACGTAAAATAAGTACAGTTCACTAGAACAAATATATAATGGAAAAAGTATAAATTATGATGGATAACATGCTATGAGTGAAGAAAGAGGCACAAGTACCATACACCTGAAATCGCCTGGAGTAAATCAGTCAGGAATGTCTCAAGTCAGTAATTGTTAAAAACAACTTAAAATCGTATGACACTTCAATCTCTGTTGAAACCGGAGGCACAGGAAAGAGTTGTGATTGTAGAGACTTGTATTTGCGTCTTAATTGTGATTTTTAGAATTTCATTACATATTAAATAAATCTAAGACAAAAAACAGGTAAAGGAAGTGTGAAAAGTACAATGCGATCGCTGATTTTTTCATGATATGGGTACACAATCTTCGCAATCGGTAAGGGACTGCTGTTTGCTATCAGTACTTTAATTTTGTTTTGGTGTTAATCTTCACTGACCATTACTTCAGTTTTTGCAGCTTAGTGTTTTAGCAATATATGTAAAAAATGTCATCAACTTAGAAGTTAATAGATATAGGTACCGTAGAAAAGCTGTCTTCTTCTTCTTCTTCTTCTTCTTCTTCTTCTTCTTCTTATTATTATTATTATTATTATTATTATTATTATTATTATTATTATTATTATTATTATTATTATTATTATTATTATTCAATCTATCCTTTAATAGTTCCTTTTTAATTCGGGCCTTTTCCGTCCAGGTCCTTTCTGTCCCGTTATTGGCCATTCTGGACCGAGCCTTTTTTAATCCGGGCCTTTTCGGTACCGGTCCGTTTTGACCAAGAGTTATATCCCTTGATTATCATAATAGGTGGCAGAACAGTCACGGGCGGAGGATATGGGTAAGTGAAGCTGTCACAACTTAAACAAAAAGCGACTGTTCGTCGATTTTTCTATTGCTGAAAGACGTGTATAAATAACATTTAGGTCATGCACTGAGTACGCACGATTTTTATGTCCTATGTATGCAGTGTAGATAATTTACTTAGCATTCTGTCATCTTCAGTACGATTTGTGTCAGGCCTTCAACCACTTTACTGTAAAGTATACATGGAAGGTTTTGTGGTCAGTACTTGTGTGAAGAAAATATAGACGCCAACCGAAATACTGGACTTACAAATCACCAGATGAAACAGAACTTTAGTTAGTCACACATGTCGCTGACGTTAGCATAGTTTGCTGGGGACTGACGATTGCGTAATGCACAGGTGACTGACGCGAGCCTATGTTGGAAGTAAAAAAACAAAAAAAAACAACCAACAAACAATAAGCCTAAGGAAAAAAAAAAAACTACAGAGTGACTGTATTACCTTACCTAACTTTACCCTCCATGACCCCTGTCTATCATGCTATAAAAAAATTACCTCAGATTAACCTACATGACCGTTCTGACATAGGACCCTGTCTATCTTACTATAAGTCTATTATATTGCTGAAAAATAAGCAGTAAACTGAAGAAAAGAGAACTCTGAATGGTAACATTATCTCAGATTATTACCATTCTAACAACTGACCCTGTTTATTGCCTTCTTTAACATTGACTTATCTCTGTCATCTGTTCAAAAAAGTCTGGGCCTTCTGTTTGTGAAAAACTAATTTTAGTAATGACAGTTTTCTTTGCTTCCCAACAGATTCAGAAGAGAATTTTCATACACAGTCTATTCTTCCTTTCATCATTTTTCATGCAATCATTAGTTAAGTTTAACAATTTTTGTATGTCCGACCAATACAGTGACATGCCACAAATGATGCAACTCCCGGCTCACAATAGTCGATGCTACATCCCCGTTTGTACCCCCTACAATAGACTCGGACTATATCAGTATTCAAAGAAAATTTTCATTTTCACACAGGTCCAGGGCTGTTAACATTTAAATAAGTTAAGCCATAACTTCAATTTTCATATGCCTAAATTGACCCCCATTTCTCTGGTATTTGCCACACAACATTAATGACATGTTTTGCTAAATCTCAAAATAGTTTGCTTAAAGTAATGTTTTCCTGCAGGCTGTGAGGTCAGTCATTGCTCTTTGAAGACTCCTTAATCATTGGAATGGCAGTGTTTTTGTTCATTATTAACTGAAGTTTGTCTTTATCCAGTTTCTGTGTATACCTTTGATGTTGTTTATAGGTGCCATTTGTGTTTATTTTACCAGTGTTGCATTACCCCATATTTAGTTAGTCTTGCCATTTTTTTTATACCACTGCTGAAGGGTGACCAATTTTTAATCAAGAATCAAAAGCCATAATGGAATGCATTTGATCCTTTTACTACTTAAAGCATTTGGCCTAAAATCAGCAGATTACAACAATAAAAAGGTCAGTTAACAGCTAGTTGTGTTTACCTTCTAGCCTTGTTCCCATTACTCCTCCATGCATCATTGCTCTGGTTGCAGTGATTGCTTGAACAGTAATGGGTTCTGTGATGCCTATAAATATTAAAAAATAGTATTTTGTCTTACTGCTAGTAAAATTACATGTATGTAAAAGTCATTTAAGTACTAATTATATGTAGCCCAGACAATGTATTCTTATTTCGTAGGTAACATGGTTTGGTTTGTACAGTGTTTATAGCTTTCGATATAAGTGTGAGAAGTAGATGATCACCTTGAGCATAAGTTACATAAATGAGAATAATCAATAATTTACCAGTCTTTCAGCATCTAGAAAATAAATTTCTGCATTTCATATGAGCAATTAAAGGCTTTTTTATTTAAAGTAAATTAGATTTTTGTTTTCAACAACCCCATAGGTCACATCACTTAGAATACAGGAGGATCCTATCTGAAATTATGGGGACCATGCTCATCGGGCTATCCAATTTTTTTATGCATAGACTATATCGACATTATGGACACAAAATATGCAGTATTGAAACAGATGACCTCAAAAGCTAAAATGTTGCTTACTTGGGGTCTTCAGTATTATGTAAATGACCACTTCAGTTGATAATTTCTTTGAGTCTTCAAGAAATAATGCATGGTGAAGCTTTAATATAGCCTACTGTGATCAATGTTAATTTTTTGTGTGATTAACAGATACCATCAGTGTCTTCCAAACGGTCATGTAGTTGGCGGTGAACAGTCCTCATAGGCATTTCCATACTCTCTTGTAAACTTGTTTTGCTTCACTATTCAAAGTGTTGATGATCTACCCTAGCACCATTGAGCTTTATCGATTCATGGCAGCCACTGTTTTCCACATTTCCATTTCCCGCTATAACACGATTTTCAGGGCCATAGAACCTGTGTTATAAACCTAACCACGTTATAAGCAACCAGGTCAGTTACTTGGGAAAAGTTCCACAAAAATGCCTGGGGCAATAAAAAAAATATGTTTGTATGTATGTATATATATATATATATATATATATATATATATATATATATATATATATATATATATATATATATATATAAAATTTAGAGCATTAAGAGTATCAACACCATATACACCACTCCCTCGATAACTCGCGCCCGGATAACTCGCGAACCCGCTTATAACGCTGTGTCCGGCATGGCTCCCGATTTTTTTTCAAAGAAAATATATTTTAAAATGTGTTGAATGTGAAAAAAGTCATGATAAGAAATGGTAAATTGGTAAATTAAACCTTGATATATAGCTCAATTTTATCATCAAAAATGGTGATTATTGCCCATAAAGATAGAATCCATATTGTGAAATTTGCAATTTCTAATAAGATATCACATATTAGGTTTTTTTTTTTTTTAATAGAGAAATAGTTGTCAATACACTAAATAAACAGCTCTCAACAAAAAATTCTGGTAAATGCTAACATGTGGCAACAGAATGAAATAAACACAAATTAAATGTCTTCCCGGTGAGTACTTCTGTAAGAACATAATTACATGCTGGCTTTGTTTCGATCAACAACTTGGGGAAGTGTTTGTTGCAATGAAATAAACACCAATTAAATGTCTTGCTAGGTGAAATTCACATTATAATCCTATAATGGAAACATACCTATTCTTTTATAGGAAAACATGAAAAGAGTCAGTCGACCGTCACATTGAAACCCGTGAGTATTTCTGGGAGAACATAATTACATGCCCGATTTGTTTCCCTCAACATCTTGGGGAAGTATTTGTTGCAATAAAAGAATCAATTAAAAGAAACCGGTGTTGTCTTATCACTTTGAATATGTCTTTTGTATCAAATCAATCAAGTAAAAAAAAATAAAGTTCAAAAGCATGCCAATAGGAGTATACCTTGTATTCATTACCTTTATCAAATTTCATTTTACTTGACCACATTTTATGTATTAATATCATTCAAGTATATAATATTAGTAATGTATCCTTATCATTTGTCAATGTGACCATGGAGAGCAAATCAAAAGCTGTGCATCATAGATAGTGTTCATAATGACAAATCTAGATCAAAAATTTGCAATGACCAAAAATTGCAGAGTTGACATTTAGAGGTTGGCTTAAGGATGAGCTGAAATTTAGAAATTACTCACATGATGCTGATTCAAATGATGGGATGAAACGAAAACGAGCACGGACTGCAAGCAATAACGAATTAAATGATGCTGTAACGCATGGTTCACACAGCAAGTGTTATCATGTTCTAATTTTTATATCATTTTAAATTTTTAGACTCATATTTGTGTTGGTAATGCTTAACCCTTATGAATTTTTTTTTTCTTCTATTTTACTTCTACCGAAAAATAAAAATCTAGACATCGTTCGATCGACATTGTTTTTTCAAAATGTGTCGATCTTTTGTATATAAAAAAATCTACTTTGGATGAAACAATAAAACTAAAATGCATGCCATTCACAGCAAAAATTAGTGACGTAGTACACAACGTGAGTCGTACATGTGCTAAGTGAATGGAAACCACATGGAATAATGTTTTGATGATCAATATACTGCAAGTTATCCTGAAATTAATGTTACTCTGTGAGGAAAAAACTAAACAAAGTACACCGATATGAAGAGATATTTATTCACTGTTAATTTTAGCACGATTATTAATTTAGTATTCAACACTGTAACATGTCAAGCCACCCCCATCCCCCTTTTGCCTATACATCAATCCCTTGGTTAATTTTGTTGTTTGTTATAGGTCCCTCAATAACTCGCGCCCTCGCTTATATTGCGGTCGATGCTTTTGGACCCTGATGTCCACGAGTTATCGAGGGAGTGGTGTACTCACCTCCCAATCTAGTCAAATGTGATAAATCCACAAATCTATTTCCAGAGAAAATATGCAGATTTATAATATTGAGTAATTTTGTCACATTATTATTCAGAGGAAAAAATAGCAAAATTACACATCACAATATGAAGTACATTTATGGCTCAGTATGTCCCAAGGTAAATGAATGGTGTCTGTATAACTTTTATTCCACTAAAATTTTCTCATCTTCAGTACTTTATTATCTTTTTTTTTTTAAAAAAAACTGAGTTTTAGCTGCTTTCTGTTATGGTCATATTTGCACTTGGCAAAGTTAATCATATTCGTCAAATGACAAATTCAAACACCAGACGTAATTCTGTCCATGGCTTTATTTTTGTCTTTAATGGTAAAAGATTTTCATTTCCATGTCCTATTATCTGTTGTAAATGTCCTCTAATTAATACTTTTACACCTATTTATTTCAATGACTGCAGCAAAAATAATTCTCAATAGTGGGATGATTTTTCTAGGGAATGGACAACATTATTGACTTGTCAACTTATTGTGACTAATAACACTGCTGAGCCACACAACACGTTGGCAGTTTTCAGTTTTTTATGTTTAAAAATGGTTGTACTATGATATGAACACATTTTGTCTCTGCATCTGACTTTGATAACTAGCAATGTAACTATGTTCGTTGATTTATAAATTTAGTTGAGAATCATTTATCAGCCACAGTATTGTTTGGTGCTTGGTTGTGTAAGTATTTTAAAGAACAAACATATGTTACATAATGTTTGATCATCAATAGTTTACAGAGTACAATACAGACAAACAAAGAAGACTTAATCGCTTAATTCTCAGTGAAACAATAATAATATGATTAATGCTATTGAGCTGACATCTTTAGACAGTATACTTGAGATCAGTTTTCAAAAGGCCCTTCTAGTGGTTCAGATATATGTACTTGTATTTTGAATGTTTATTGACCATGAAACTTCAAGAAATTGATGTAAATTATTATTTCAGGAGCTGCACCACATTTGTTCTATATTTTAAGTTCATTAGTAGTCTTTTCCCCAAGATGATAAAACTATTTACACATTATTTTTTGTACTATACTTTTAAGCCACATCATTATCAGCCTATATTTGAATCCATATGCAATATCCTTCCCAAAATGAATATTAACTCTACACATTAGTTTTCATACTTTTAGAAGATGCAAATATTTTGCCATGTACATGAAAAATAATATGTATATAAAATTTATGAGCCACGCCACAACCTTGTTATATCTAAATTTGTGTTATTATTGTTGCTCACTTGACTTTTCATGTCTTCTTCCATCTTTTGTAACACTGATATTTAAGATCGTTCATGAGCAGATCACAGAATCTTTTAGATAAACAGAAAATAAATGATTTCATATTGATTAATTGGTGATATACATGTAGTGTACATTCATGACATCAGTGGAAGTTGTACCATTCCTGTCAGATCACCGTGTATAGTTTTACTATTGTCTGTATATCTCTGTATCTGTAGCATTTGTTTTATGATTTTTTACATGGTGGGAATCCCCCCTTCGACATTTCTATTAGGAGAGATGATCAGTAATTTTAAGAGGATTTGTTTTTATGTTCTAACTGTATTTATAAAAAGACCTTTTGAAACGTGTTTCAACAAACATTGTGACAAAAGAACCTTTAATGAATCAAGATAGATCTTTCAGTTGTTTATTGTTATTAACTGGACAGTGGTGTTAAGACAATGTTATATATGCATAGAACTGCATGTAACAGTAGGCATTGGCACAGATTGCTGAAAACCACATGTCCACCATAGTTCTGTGTAGCCAAGTGCAGCTAGTAAAATGCTTTTAATAATAGCTAATTCATGAAAGCATTTTGTTACAAAAGGTCACTGATATTGGCTTGATAATGGTGATTGTGAAATCAGGTGCCTACATTATGATCAATGAGCTTTGTTTATTTTGATGAACATTACAGTTTTTCTTATGTTCAGTCACATAAAAGTGCATGATTTTTGCAAGCTTGCTCATGTTTAAGGTGATTAAAAGTTGTGCATCCAGAAGAAAGCACTATCTGTTGTCTTGTTGGTTTACTGCCATTTTTCAGCACAAAATAGGCATAGCCATACATGGTTGATAGTATGTTTGGTGGAGGAAGAACCTGGGAAAACTTTGGGAAGAGCCACAGACCAACATGAATCTCATTGTAAGCTTTCTCTCACTCCAAGGTAATCAAGCCAGAAACTCAACCCACACAGGCATAACTAAGATGTCAGTGAATTATGATTTGTAAAAGCTAGTGCATTAGACCACTTGGCTGCCTGGGGCCTCCTCCATTAATGATCCTTTTGATTATGTACTACCAGATAAAATCTTGGATTTTCTTAAAAAATATAAGATGAATCCAACTGCAAACTACACAGACCCAGATCTGCCATCGCCTAATGTGCCAGTTGATCTGGGTCTATTCAGTTTGTTAGGAATAAGCAGTAGAACAAACAACATAGACCTGATCCATGAGCACATTATGATATGACAGCACAGGATCTTTGTTGTTTGCAGTTTGGCTCTACTTATAAGTGAGTATATTGGTTAAGACATTTTGATTCATTCTTGGGACTTTTATCAAAGATTGGTTGATGCTTTCATTATATTGCTTTTATTATTTATAAATCATCAGTTGTAACAGATCACCTTTCATTTCTTATTGGATGCACTTGTTGAAATGTAAGTAAAAGTTAGATTGTAATATATATTGCTCATCTCATGGATCATTATTTGTCTCATAGATCATTGTAAGAGATAAAAATTGGAGTTTATCAGAGATCATTGTAAGAGATAAAAATTGGAGTTTATCAGAGATCATTGTGTGCAATGAAAGAAATCTCTAACAATAATACAGAAATATGCTAAAGTAACATTAGCACCGTAATAAAGATCAGGTTTCTAATTTAAGGGCCTTAAATTTTGCTTCTGACTCATTGGTCCAGGATCTGTAGGACTCTACACTGACCTGGTTCACATGAGCCAAAGACATGGTCCAACAGTTAAGTATGACATGCAGATATTTACTACATTTCTTGAATATTAATGAATGACTGGAAAAGTAATGCTTAATAAAAACCAGAGATCAGACCATTACTTTATTGCTTATGCAATCATATAAATATTTACTAACTTTAATATTTTCAAAGTTTTAAGTCATAGGATTGTGCTTTCTTTTAGTTGATCATCTGTGAATGTCAGTGCTGTAGTTTTCTATTTGTAGATCATATGTGAATGCCAATGCTGTAGTTTTCTGTTTGTGGATCATCTGTAAATGCCCATGCTGTAGTTTTCTATTTGTGTATCATCTGTGAAAATGTGCTGTAGTTTTCTGTTTGTGGATCATCTGTGAATGTCAATGCTGTAGTTTTCTATTTGTGGATTATCTGTGAATGTCAATGCTGTAGTTTTCTGTTTGTGGATCATCTGTGAATGTCAGTGATGTAGTTTTATATTTTTGTATCATCTGTGAATGTCAATGATGTAGTTTTCTATTTGTGGATTATCTGTGAATGTCAATGATGTAGTTTTCTATTTGTGGACCATCTGGGAATGTTAATGCTGCAGTTTACTATTTGTGGATCATCTGTGAATGTCAATGATGTAGTTTTCTATTTGTGGATCATCTGTGAATGTCAGTGCAGTTTTTAATTGAAACTTCAAGAAAAAATATCAAACACCCCAAAAAAATAAAACACGTTTTTTATTCAAAGTGCATTCAATGAAACCAAAGGGAAAAATGCTTAAAGCCAGTCAGAAGTCCTAAAAGTAGATATTCAGTTGGCATATAGCCAGAATCTTCTGTGACCTTTAGCACCCAGCTTTAGATATTTTTACATTTTTGTTGCAAAAATCTCTTAATTGGGGAAAGTCAGAGAAGACTCAGACTGCCTGACAGATTGCTCAACCTCAGTTGAAGGTTGCCATCAAGTGATGTGTTTTCTCAGAAGAAAGTATTCAGTGGGAACTAGTCTTATGAGGAGACAAATCAATTAGTTCTGGTCCTTCTGACATCATAAATAACTTGTTCTGCACTATGCATTGTAAATGTATGGGGAATCATTGTCTTGTTAATTGAGAGTGGTATGTTTATTTACTAAATAAATAACCTTTCGGATGCAGCTAATATACTGTTTGCATGTTTCTTGTTCTGTCAGTGTTTTAATAATAAAATTGGACATGCCTTTGATTTGACTCTATGTATGCTGAACATGCTGAACAAAACAAAAATGACAAATGAGGTCTTGTCATACTCAGCTAATGGGGAGGCCTTCTTCCTATGAAGAATGTATATATGTTGATTTTTGTCATAGTTTACATCCATATTGGACCTGATTACTGATGCCCTTCAGTGCAACACATCTTGTGGCAGACAAATTCTCTGTGGTTGATTCTTGTCTTCTGCTAATAAATTCAGTTTAAACACACTCTTAGCAGCTGGACCATATGGTAATCCAATACTACTGATAAGTTCTAGTTGTTTTGTAGAACAGACAAACAATTGATTGACAAGGAACAACTCAGGTTGGTAGCCAGCTTATTGCATGCTAAATTTGCAGATTTCCAGTGATATTTTACAACACTACCCTCTCTCAACTATAGCTAGCATCAGTACATTTTTATGACTTTTGGATGTTTTAGGGATTAAAAAGTATATTTTCTTCAATTAATAGAATCAGATAAGAAATGTTAAAGGTCTGACAGTCTAGTGCTTTGTGCATATGACTGTTCTGCAGCTAAATAAAATCAGTCCCAGACCTTGGACCAGGTTAATTTTCAGGCCCATTTTTTGTATCTTTTTCATACCTAGAAACCCTCATTTCATTATGAAACATGTAAACATGTATATACATGTACTTCATTGCATTTATATGTCCATTATTATGGTAATAACAACAGGACCCCCAGTATACTGAAACTTATGTAAAAGCATGCATGCCTTTTAGTTTTGGACACCTGAAAATTCTTACACTTGAGTTCTTTGTATGCAAATGTTGGATTTTTTGTTGCTGTTGGCAACACTCTTTGATTTGAACCATTTCTATAATGTTAGTAGTGATCACTTTACAAAGTGTGCAAGTTATCCAAAGTTCAAAGGGTTGTAATGGGATTTGGTGAAGCCTCATATTTTAGATCTTATCTGACAAATAAAATAAGATAGATGTTAATGTTTTGCTGGTTCCTAATCATCATTTTTGATCAAAAGATTCATTATGGGGGCCCCTGGTCAGGCAGAGTGGTCTAAAGTGCTTGAATTAATGTAGGTTCAAGACTCAGCTCTGCTAATGTGGGTATTTATTAAAGCTTGCCAATAGCTTCCCATGGGTCAGGAGTTCATTCCAAGGTTCTCCATCTTCTTCCTCCACCAAATATACTGACTGCTATGAATATCCAGTCATGTGCAGAAAAATGGAGATATGCTCATAGCAACATAACAACTGTATCTGATTTGACACCTATCGTTGATAAGCATTACTCAATAATGTTTTAATCAATCATATAAATCCTTCTGCAGGGTTTGGAACACTTCCATTTTATCATACACCATAAATAGAAAATTAGTGCCAAGATATTTAGAGTTTTGTTTGTTTGTGGGAGGAATTGTTAATCGTTGTAAATCATTTTAAAGTCATGTGTTTTGGTGTCTGGTACATACTCAGTTTGGAGTGATTATTATATGTGTATGTTTTTTCTTTTGTGCCAAGCACAAGGCTGCAAATGAGCATGATTCATGCATGACTGACCAACAGAAAGTATTAGATGTGTCTAGTTTTGATAAAGAAAACAACACCAAAGAGACTGAAAGATTTGTGGAATGAATCATGGAATAGGACATTTCCCTTGAAGAACTGAAAATCATGGAAAAAGACATTTTCCTGGAAGAACTGAAAATTATGGAATAGGACAGTTCCCTGGAAGAACTGAAAACCTAGAAAACAATAGAACATTATTAGCACTATGCATTTTGTATCACAACTAATGAAAAATGCAGTGGCAACCCATGAATCATCAGGTGAAGAAATTAAGGATTTTGATCATAAACTAACTTTGGAGAAATTTGTTAAAGTTTTTTTTAAGCTGTGCTTTTTTAAGATGAAAAGATGTAAAGGAATATGCTCATTTGGTTCTATTTCAAATGTATTGGAATTAATCTAATTAAAGAAATTAATATAGCAAAGAATGTGTAATCACCTTGATTCATTCCAGCTGCACACAAAAATGAAGATTGGAAGGGGTAAGGCTTGAGAATTGTTACAAGTGTAACATCACAAATGAAAACAATTATCTTGATTTATCAGATGCTTTTATTTTTCATTCATTTATTTAAAGACCAGAAAAGAAAAAAATTGTCTGGATCTGGTTTTACTTGGAAAAAGAAAACATTAGGCTTGGGATGATGGTAGGTAATATTTTTATATTAAATATTTGGCTAGACCAATTTAAATGAAGCATAACCTAGGAACTAGTGTTATTCACAGACTGAATTAAATTTTGATTGTAGTTATAGCTCTTTGATTGTTGATTTTGTAATTTGTTGTTGGGCTTAACACCATTTTTCAGCACACAATAGGCTATTGTGGCCAGTATTAATGATGGAGGAAGAAACCGGAAATCACCGGAAAGAACCACTGACCCATGAGAATCTACTAGCAAGCTTTCTCACATATCCACATTCCACGAATCCTAGACTCGAACCCAGGAGGTGAGATGACAGTGATCCATAACGGACAGCGCTTTAGACCACTTGGCCACTCGATCGTTGGGGCCCCTTTTGTTATTAATTTTTTTTTAAAATATAATTTCAGAAAGACACATTTTGCTATGTGGCCTAATTCAAAATATTTCACAATAAATAAGCATTAAAATATGACATACATATTGGCGACACAGTAACATGCACATTGTGAATTATTGCATGTGTGAAGAAATATTGTTGTTATGGGGATTCCTAGTTTTAGGGCTGGGATTGCAACTGTTTCCATGGAAGGATTCTTTACCGAATTGTTTTAGGACCCTGAATGGGTCAGTTTTCGGGTTGAATGCAAAGCTTGTTTACTGCATGGGTCCTTCCCATAAATTCAGATTAATGACAGTTAAAGCTTAACTAGCCATTGCCTATTAAAATTATTTCAAAACAACTAGTCTGACAGGAAATTTATTAGCATTAGGCTTGCAGACTGCCAATATTGAAGTAAAACTATTGAACAGCACCATTGACAACACTAATAATAACTTTTTTTTGTAGCTAACATGGATAAATTACCAGTAGCTTATATCAAATGACATACATGTATATTTGCTTGTAAGTTCTGATTGGTGAAAGACCAGCTGTTCAAAAATCAAATTACAAGGACAAGTTTTTCATTGTCAGAATTTTATAATATATCCCCATCCAAGAAGTTAACAGATCTCTCTCTCTCTCTCTCTCTCTCTCTCTCTCTCTCTCTCTCTCTCTCTCTCTCCTCTCTCTCTCTCTCTCTCTCTCTCTCTCTCTCTCTCTCTCTCTCTCTCTCTCTCTCTCCATTAAGTGTACTTTCACCAGCACCTTGACTCAGATATTCATTGTATAACAGTTTAAAATATATATAGTGTAGTTAGTAATGCACAGCTAACAAATGGTGGAAAATGTATGAAAAGTACAACATATATTTCCAGTCTCTCCCTTTGGGTGTAAATTTATGTACCATATATAAATATTTAATTCAGATCCATTGCATAACTTGCCATCCGATTGGGTTCTGTACATTTTGTTTAGAGTAATCAGTAAAACAATGTAGATCCTGATATACCTGCAAATTATATAGTGGCAAAACAGGGTTTTGGCTGTTTGTCATTGGACATAACTTGTATTCAAGTATACAGTAATAATGTTTTTCATTATTTAACATTAATTTCAAATGGACATTTCTCCATTTTTAAACAAAATGTAATTAATGTGAATCTGCTGAGCCTTTAAACATATTTATTTTCTTTTCTCTGTAATTTTCTCAGAAGTGATGTTCATTGATTACAAGATCAGTTCTTTTTGATCTGCTTTGTTGCTCATCTGCATCTTCAACAATTTGTATTTCAAATATTCCATCTACAATTAGGTTTCTCCTTTATTTGCTTTATATTGATACTTTAAGTGATACCAGCAACTAAACTAAACGTGTTAAGATTATTTATTCTTTTATATCTTTTGTCATTTCTATGGTTCTCTTTTCACTGAGGAAAATGTGAGATATCGGCAGTGTGTGTATATATATATATATATATATATATATATATATATATATATATATATATATATATATATATATATATATATATATATATATATATATATATATATATATATATATATATATATATAAATAAAACCTCTGCACAGACATTTAAGGAACATTTATTGTTTACTTTAACCCAAACATTGAAGCCACCCAAACCATATAGCATTATGTGTGTATACTTTTAACTCTAGAATAAAATTCTTTACTTATATCTATCTTTGATTTGTGAATAGTTGGTGTGCTTTTGCAGAAAACTTTTGGCACAATTCTCAACAGCATGTATATCAGCAGAGGTCATTATTATATACTTCTGGAAATAATTAGTTAATGCCCAAGCAATGACAGTTATTTAAACATTAATTAATACTACTAATGCATTTTGAAGAATACTTAGAGAAAGAGTAAGTATTTGTGGACTTGATTTAATGTTTGATTCTGCAAACTAATTTGTTATTGCCATAAGCTCTGTAATTTGCAGGGATTGAGGTTCCTGAAGATTTAACCATTCATATTACCTTTACTATTTTTATTGCATAATTTTTAATTCACACTATATAATCAGGATTGTGCTGATGTGCATAAATACATACATACACACACACATACACACACATACATACATACATACATACATACATACATACATACATACATACATACATACATACATACATACGTACACACATACATACATACATACATACATACACACACACATGCATACATACATACATACATACATACATACATACATACATACATACATACATACATACATACATACATACACACACACACACACACACACACACACACACACACACACATACATACATACATACATACATACATACATACATACATACATACATACATACATACATACATACATACATTGGTCAGTTTTAAGTATTTAAGTCAGTTTGTTTGTTTTCTTTTCTAGAATGAATATACTGTATGGAGTATGACAGTTTTGTGACAAGACATGTACAGATTATTGCAGAGATTTTCATGTAAGACAGACTTAAAAACATTGAACTGGCATGACAGAAAATCTTACGAATGGTCATGATGTAAGTATACCTAAATTTTATATTACATTTGCAAACATAGTAAATCCATCTGCCATTACATGATTTGCCAGCAAGCTAGGGTCGATGCTATTTACTAGGAATCACAAGTTGAATAGTTTGGCATTTTAAAGCACTTAACTAGTACCGGATTTAGGCATAGGCATAAGCTAAAAAAGCTTAGGCTTAGGGCCCCAAAGTCTGAACTCAGTCTGAAGAGGGACCCTTTCAGATTTATTTTATACCAAAAATGAATGCTGAAATCTTGCCAAAGCCACAAAACGATCTTGACTGGCATATCAACAGGTTCTGTCCAGTGGAGAAAAAGACAAGTGAATGTATGGGATTATTTGATGTACTTGGTTTATTTTACAGATTTGTTATGAAGAGAGAGAGAAGTATAATATGTTTGCTCCAAAAATTGACAAATTAAAGACTTAAAATGTGAACACTGACATGTACATGAAATAATTTCAGCATCAGTGAATCTGAACTTATAATTGATGCACTGATTTTTTTTATAAATAGGTAGCAAAATTATATATATATATATATCAAAACTGTCACTAGCAGTCACACATGGGGAAAATGCAGACCTGGCCATTGGAAATGGCTGACCTCTATACACAGGTTCACTTTTTAAAATGGACTTTTGAGAAATTATTATTTTTATTATTATTATTATTATTAATAATTTTATTATTATTATTATCAAGGTTGTGTTATGCGCATCTTCCAAAAAAATGTATATATGTTCTTGCCGAATTTATGTTCTGGATAAGGTTACTGCATCCTCTTCATTTTCATCCATCCTACAAGTGAAGCCCTTATTGACATAAAATCTACATCAATCTTCATATATTCAATTTTAAAACAGTGTCTGGATTAGTTAGTTCTTCATCTCCAAAGATCAAAGATATTTGACTTGTGTGAGAAGCCTGTGATAAACAGAAATTAAAAAAGAAGCAGTATATTGCTATTCTCTATGATCCATGAACCAGAACTTCACCTACAATTACATAAATGTTTTAAAGGGATGTAACTTGTGTCTCATCTCAAAGATCAACTGTTTTCCACAGAAATCGATTTAATTCACATGCAGATAAACAAAGATATATAATAACTTAATAGCTATCACACTGATAACACCACTTTTCTCTCTATCCAGAAAATAAATTGCTTACTCTCGACCTTAATGATAAAACTATCAGCCTCACTTTCAGATTTGACACCGTTACACTATCCATGTTTCTGGAATAGGCCGAGTAGGGAGATAAGAAATATTTGTACCTTCGATTGATTCACATGATTTTGCTTTATGTATAAAATGCCTTCATTTTGGACATAGTTGTAGATACATGCCTAAAACTGCTTAAGCATTGTTTAGTTAGGAAACACCTGGCCATAGTGGAAGGCACCTGATCATTTCATACAGGATATTTGTATAAAAATTCTGCTGGGAAAAATTAGATTGGCCATTGGGAACAGGTGAACTACATTGTGGAATACTTCAGTTATCCATCACCCTATTAACCATCAAACAGTGTTAACTGTCAAGGCATTGTATATCAAAATATTAAAATACAGGTACATGTGCATATGTAGATATTATGATTTTTGATGACCTGATCTAATGTATACTATTTTTAATGTGCCTATTCTGTTATCGTTCAATTCTCATATTTGTCATGACCTCAGCCCTTCACCCTGACAGATAAAGTTCTATTGTAATAAAAAAAAATCTGGATCCACTTCATATATACCACATTAATCAGCAACTATTTGACATTAGTTTTTATGTACATGGGTCATTTTGCATTCCAAAATGTGACTGATCACTGTTCAAATTGTAATGTTGCCTCTGCCCTTTCTTAGGCCTTTAATATTGTGCCAGATAATGGCATTAAATACAGTTGATCAGAACAATGATCAGTATCAAAAAATTAATTGAAACAGTACAATGAATAATATCATTTGTTCAGGCTGTTTTGGATCATGTTTCTCCAAACACACACACACACACACACACACACACACACACACACACACACACACACACACACACACACACACACACACACACACACACACACACACACACACACACACACACACACACACACACACACACACACACACACACACACACACACACACACACACACACACACACACACACACACACACACACACACACACACACACACACACACACACACACACACACACACACACACACACACACACACACACACACACACACACACACACACACACACACACACACACACACACACACACACACACACACACACACACACACACACACACACACACACACACACACACACACACACACACACACACACACACACACACACACACACACACACACACACACACACACACACACACACACACACACACACACACACACACACACACACACACACACACACACACACACACACACACACACACACACACACACACACACACACACACACACACACACACACACACACACACACACACACACACACATGATTTCAGTATAGGTAGCTTTGATAGACAATAGAAAATCACTTTAAAATATTTATCCATTTTCAGTCATGGTCAATAAAATATAAATTTGTAGCTATTGGCCATGCAAGGATAATATAAGGAGAATCTTAGTGGCTCAGCTGATTGAACAGTATAGACTCCTAATCCACACAAGATAAAGAAAGACCACCAGTCTGACTGGATCTCCTCAGACATTCCTCAAATATTTTAATGACTTTTTCATTTAAATTGCTTAGAAATTTTAAGAACCCAGAACTTCATCTGATCATCTGGAAATAAAACATATTTTAGCTAAAAAAAACTACCAAACAATATAAAGTTTGAAATTCCTGGAATGAGCCAGAATTTGTACTTAAATATATTTCAAAAGTGGATGATTGTAAAGCTACAGGACTTGATATGATTGGACCAAGACTATTAAAGGTGGCTGTGCCTGCAGTTGTAGAGAGTACAAGTTTCATTTGCAATGAAAGTATTAGGTCTTATAAATTTCCATAAAACATGGAAAACTGCCAAGGTTACACCATTGTATAAAGCAGGAACAAAAGATGTCAGTAACTACAAACTCATCTCTATCCTTCCTTGTCCACTCATCTCTATCATTCCTTGTCCCTCCAAATTACTAGAAAAACATGTACATGATTCTTTTCTCAACTAATTGAACACTAATATGATCTTATGATAATCAGTCTAGTTTTTGACAGAATCACTCCTGTGAAACTACACTTCTATCTTTGATAAATGGCTGAAAGGATTAGATCAAGGAGAAATGGTAGGCACTATTATGGCTATTCATAAAGCTTTTGACCTTGTAGACCATGAAATTTTGCTTGAAAAACTAAAAATCTATCAGTGCTGTGAAAACTCCCTAAACTTAAACTTACTTAACCGATAGAGTGCAACAAGAACCTTTAAATGGTCAGCTTTCTGAAAGTAAAAATATTAATTGTGGTGTTGTTGTAGATGTGAAACTAGTAGTTGTCATGGGTGGGTGGGTGGCAGCTACTTTAGGGAATTGACTGGAGCAAACAAAACAAATGTCTAGGCTACATATTTCTTTAATGGTTTACTTTCCACTGTCTCCAAATTCCCACCTCCCCATTCAAATTCAAACACTCAAATATCTTTATCGTAGCGGACTTCACAGGAGACTACTAATATCATATTTCTATAAATGGTTTGATTGTTTCTTTTACACAGAATCTGTGTTTCCTATACATTAAACTCAACATTTGATATCTCACTAATGAGTTGTCCAGAAGTTGATTTAAAAACATAAATTATTATAATATATCTGATCAGATTCACACTTACTTTCCACCTCTCCCTCAAAATATTAATCTTAAATGAAGTTTATAGGGAAGGGTTGGCAAAGATTGTCAGAATTCAAGTATAAAATACCTATTTTGAAACAATATGCAAATTATTCTTGCTAATTTCAGAAATTTAGTCTGCTATCTTGTCTCTAATATCATCAACATATTCATAATCTAAAACTAATTAATATGTGCCTGCTTTCCAACTACATCTAGCATGGAGATAGACCAAGTGATTAATGTCCCTAAGGCCATGGAGTGAGCTTGCTGTAAAGATTCTAATTGTATTGTTTTTAGACAGCAGAAGCAGAACATTTATCGAAAAGTGGATCTATCCAATAAGGTTACGTACAAAACCAGAAAATTGGAAAACGGTTAAATTATATTAAATGTCCCTACTACAGAGTACTACAGCAGTCTATCCTTGGACCTCTGTTATTCATTCTTTTTATCAACAACTTACCTCTTAAGATTGGAACTTCAATTTCTTCCACCGACCTCTATAAAGATGATACTATACTGTCTGATTGGTAAAACCAAAATGATAATTGAAAATAACTTACAAGATGCTCTCAACAGACTTGAAGTATGGTGTAAGGAAAACAGTATGATAATAATGCAGAAAAAAAATGAAAACTATACTAGTTACAATGCAAAATGAGCAAGGCTAGATAGCGACAAACTCTAGTTTCTATTTGACTATGAGACCTTAATATGCCACTCAGGATAAAATTCTTGGTATATTTGTAGATAACAAGCTTACTTGGTCTATTCACATTAAACACGTTTCAAAAAAGGTTAATTCTTATCTTTGGCTAAAGAGGAAAACCAAAACAGTCATACAGTCCTCTTCAGTATAGGGTCATCTTTTATAAAAGTTATATTCAGCCATATCTGGACTTTTGTAATGTAATGTGGGGTAATACCAGTAATTCAAACACAACAATACTTTCAAGACTCCAAAAGAGAGCTTGCCATTTAATTCTAAGTCAATGTATAAATATCCAGGATGAAATGAATAATATAAAGATTTTAACAATACATGAAAGAATATTTCTTAGAAAAGCCAAATTGATGTATAAAGTATCCAAAAAAGCCATTCCTGTCTGTCTAATCAATATCTTTCACCAAAGAGATGTTGATGTTACTCCAAATTTAACGTTAATAAGAAGCAAAAATTACATTTTACCAAGGGCAAAGAAGGAATTGTTTTATAAAAGTTTTCAATATACTGGTTCACTGGTATGAAACAACATAAGGCAGGCACCTAGCATTTCTTATTTTCATAATCAATGGACGAAAGCTTCAGAAAATTGAACAGTTCTCATGCAATAAATACTGCCTTCTTTTCTGTTATTTTGCATCATTTTGACATTTAAAATTTTCAATGCAAGATATATTTTATATTTTATATGTTTATGTATTTACATATGTCTGTGCATGTTTTCCAGGCTTCATACTTTAACTTTTAAAACCACTTAATTATTTAGTGTCAAGCCAGATTCTTTACATCCTGTAGTATATACTGTATATATTGTACATAACAGATAGAAGGCCTCGAGGTAGATTAGTTCTGTAACTAATTGAGTTACCTTCTCTAAATAAAGTCTTTATCATTATTATTATTAATATTATTAATAATGATAAAAATATTATTATTATTATTATTATTATTATTATTATTATTATTATTATTATTATTATTATTATTATTATTCCAAGTGTTGATTCTCTTCTGTGTCAGTTTGGTTAGGCAGCCTGTGTCCTAGGGAAAGACTCGTGTCTCCTATTTCTTTGGTATGATAGAGCTTGTATGGTGATAAAATTACAGTAAAATTAAAACTTATTTTTTAAAATTAGGATCATTTATATTAATATTTTACTTGCTTCAAACAATGGTTGAGTTGGGAAATCGGTATTCTGTGTCAGTAAGTTTATAAAAATACCTTCTAGCTAGTTATTTCTTTCAAACATATTATTTGATTGTTCATAAAGAGACTCTGAGGTTTAAATTTTTCCAGTTTGTACTACATTGATTTTAAGAATTAGTTGAGTGAATCTTAAAAGGAACAACCAACAATGTTTTCAATTTCTTACAGAAGTGTTATTTTACATTGATTATCACTATAGTTAATAGAGGGCATAGAAGCTCATAATTCATTCAAAAAGAAGATAAAGAAAAAAGAGGAAAAATAATTTAAATTTGACTTGCAAATCACTGTGTTCCAAAAGATAGTATAATAATGCCAAGTTAGTTGAAATGTTGACAGGAATTAAAAGATAAAGAATATTTCCTGCCAGTGTCCTCCATTATGTGCTTAGTGGATATTGTGTTTGCAATTACCAGCTTAAGCACATCAAGTGAATAGTTCCTATTATTGTGCTTGGCAATCATTACTGCATCCTTAAAACTCTTTGCACCTGGTGTTTATGACATTGATTAAAAATATTTATTTAATTTATGTGCCAGTAGCAAACAAGATTTGAGAAAACATTTATGTAGGATAAAAATTGTAGTTTTAGTATTTTTGCCATACATGCAGAGTCAAGACTTACTGAAGTATTCTCATTAGATGAAATAGAGGACTGTTCGATGGCATTTTTTTTTTTTTATTATAGATTCTATCCTGTGTTAATAATAAATGATAGCCATAATTATTTTAGTTGATAATACAATTTGATAGGATTTATTTTTATGATCAAAGTGTGAAACTTCTGAATGACTTCAATTTCTCTGATGCTAAAATTTATTGTTATCTTCACCATCAGAGTATGTAATGGTTCTGTTGGTTGTCATGGGTAGGTTGACATAATGCTATTTTTATGTTAATCTATTTATAAAACATTTTCACTTCAAGAGCACAAGTCTCAAAGTGTTCAGGATACATGTTATCTTATGAAAGCTTTATACACTTACTGTACTAACGGTTCAGGTATTACTTTTGTAATTCACAATTCTTTAATTTCAATATTTGTAATGTGTTATATATACACACTTTAATTTCACACTTTAATTTTTTAAGAACTGGACCATAAGTGATAAACCATTCCAGTCCACTGAACCATATTTTGGTTTGCGTGTCAAGTAAGTTGTGATTTGCCATTTAGTACTTTTAATATTTTTAACAATGTTTGTTACAACACTATAGAAAGAAAGCATACAAAGATTAGTATATAAATTGAGAGTAATACACCAAAGCATTCTGACATAACTATTGTAAAAATTTACTATAGGGCAAGAAACATTTTAGTCTGGGTTTACCAGTATATCCCTTGTTTAATTAAGCCAAAAGGAAAACAGACTATATTGTAGGACTGATCATCAACCTGAAATATTTACATAAGGTTGATTCATTTATCAGTATTGTATGAAATACCTAAGGCTACATGTACACTGCATTATTGTAAGGCATTCCTGTGTGTGAACATAAAACTAGATGCATATCCCATCCTGTACTATTTTACACCTACCTGTGTATTGTGACAGGTCAAACCAGGCCTGCATTGTATTGAATAAGGTAGCTATCAACAGGCTTTTGAGCCCAATTTCAATTTAGGTGATAGATACAGGGTATATTCCTTACATTTTTGTGTCTGTTGTATCTAAACACTTGTGCCAAGTGTTTTCTCTCTTTGTCTGTCTGTCTGTCTCTCTCACACACACACAGACACAGACACACAGACACACACTCTGACTCAGAACTGTAATATGCACAAGTTCCTGGAGTGAACTACTGGATTTAGGAATTCTAAATGATGTTGAAATGTTCCTATATTATATATAATGGTAAGTGAATTGATGAATCATGCAGACACAGACAAAATATTTATGATGTAAGCCAGCTTAAATTTTTGTCCAGTATTTAATGTAATAATGACTTTTGCATTTTGACAGATTTGTTTCACATGTTGTATAACCCAGTAATGAAGTACATCTCCTTAACAAAAGAGGCATACACACATTTTGTAAATTATAGTAGGAATTGCTGGCTGTGCAATAATATATTGTGATACATCTACACTATTGGTACATCAGCACATTCAAGATTCTTGGAATTCATTTAGAACATGCTTTACTTTTGGGCTTGTGATAGAACTTTTAGGATTAGTTAGAATTTAATTCATAATACTGTTATGTTCCTCTTAAATTTTCCTTTTATAACTTAAATAATTAACTTATTTGTTGATTTTACAGAACTTGTTTCTGCTACTTAGTTTAAGACCATAGAGTCTTGGAACATGAGATATACTGATCTGAGGTGACTTCTCATCAATTTACAATTAGTAAAATGTACGGTCTTTAATTCTTAAGAAATCATGTAATTAACTCCCACTAGATTTTTGTTTGTTTACAAAACTTCACTAAAAATTTACAAAACTTTTAGTTTGAATTTACCCTTTAAATGAAGTTGAGGTCATTCACCTGCAACATGAGTGAAAAATGTCTGAATAATGACATAATGACCACAAATGTGTATACAGTGTTGCTTATTTGTGTATTTATATTAGGGTTTATTTCAAAATAGCTTTGTATGGATTTTGGTGATGCTTTAGGGAAATATTACCATCAGACAAAAAAAAAATTATAATTTGTTTCTAGTAGTAATCACTTTTTACATGTTATCAATTACCATATTTACAATGTTATTGCTCCTTTTAGTTACAGTTATTTACAATATAGGTGTATAGTTAAGGGGATTTTCATAGAGAGGTTTGGATTAGGCAGATGTTCTTCAGGTTTAGGTGGTTAGGTGGATGTTTTTACTTCACATTTGAGTTTAGTTTGATCTAGCACCTGCTATTTTTTTTGCATGACATTGCTAATATTATCTTTGCCAGACATCTTTCTGAGCTAGGGAATATTTTTGGATATAGTTATAAAAATTCAGTCTTGGTTTAGGCAAATGTTTGCATGGGGGTTCTGGTCCAGATTAGGTGTTAATATGGATGTGCTTGTTGCCTGGGACTCAGCTTTGGTTGTGATTCCCTAGGTAGTTTTCATAACATTTGGTTGCCTTGGTCAAAGTTACCAGCTTCAGAAATATGTATTTTATTAAGAGAAGTCCACTGCTTGCCAGAAGTTTGTTTGTTCCCAATTGTCTCATATTTTGTCCATTGCTCAGTCACTTGACTTTGTTAGTAATTTTAACATGAGCTTGCTCCAGTTGAGGATCTGAAAAGAGTGGCACATATGGGATTTTCAAAAATCCACTTGGATTGTTCCATGTCTTGGTTTAATCATAGGCACAAATATTTGTTCATCAAACCTACAGTGAGGATTTTTGATGTTACTGAAGTTTTTTTTTGTTGAGATGTTCATGAAGATCTGTGTACTCATGGAGAAAGTGCAGTTAACATTGCTGACAGGATTTGGCATTGTACACATTGATTGTGCCGTTCAGTTGATTTGTCAGACCTCTGCAATATTTTTGTCCAATGGAGCCAGATGTTCTGGTCAAGTCTGAGTCATGAAGAAACATTTTCTGAAATTCATCCTATCAATGAATCACATAAGATATTTGGTGGTGGACTTCTTGACAAAAGCCAATTTGGTTCATTGATGAATATGATCGAGAACCTATATATAGCGCCTAATCTTTAGAAGCTCTGAGTGCTTTACAACATTTGACAATGCTTAAAAAGAATAAAAAACATATAATGAAATGATTGCAAAAATAAAAACAAACACCACAAAAATTAGAAACAGGAAAAAACATGCTGTAAATTTTAAGGTAAGGATATGTTAAAAGGATTCATTGTTAGGTCTTTATGACTGTTCTTGCAGTTGAAAAAGATGGGTTTTAAAGGCACTTTTGAATGAGAGCACTGTGTCTTTGTGTCTAAGTGCAGTGGGCAATGTGTTCCATGTTGCTGGGCCCTGGTATGCAAAAGAACATTCATATGATTTCAACTTGATAGTGGGATTATTGAGAATATGTGTGTCAAAAGACTAGCATAAGCATCTTGCAGGTGTATACACATGGGTGAGGTCAGATAGGTATATTGAACTGGAGACCATAAGTGAACAAATTTTGTGTTTAATTCTGTTTAATTCTGGATCATATGGATAGCCAGTGTAGGGTACAGACTGAGAGGCATTCTCTGATTGTGGTACTCAAAGGATGATCCGAGCAGCATTGTTTTGAATTTTTTGAAGTTTCTGAAGGAGATATTGAGATGAACCTGACAGAATTGAATTACAATAGTCCAGTCTTGAAAGTATTAAGGAACACACAAAAGTGTTTTAGTGGCATCAACTGACAGATACTTGCATGGCATGGTCTAACAACTGTACCAACATGTAAAATGGGCAAGTGTGATTTACAGAGGTCATAATGACATGTTTCACCAGAAAGTTTTTCTTTCCCAAGTCATATGCCTTTGCATTTATTGCATGCCAGTAAAGTTGTATATGTTTGTGACATTTATATGCTTGTTCACATTTGTTTTTATAAACTGCCTTTTGTTTTAATTCCTATGCATGTGCATCTATAATGAGGACCAAGGCACATGATCGGCTCGAATTTGAGAGTCCATCAGATGATGTACAATATATTTATTTTTGGGTAATTTGAAAAAGTATATCCGAATGTTACTAATAAACAGTTTATTCTTACTGGGAACTTATAAAATAAATCTGCAGGCTGCCTTGATAAAATTTGACCCATCGCTAGGCATTACACCAAATCAGATAGTCAGATTTGTACACTTCTCAAGGTTTTTGGTCATTGTTATCAAGGAGATGATTTACCACTGTGTGTTATTGCCTGGATCAGTAAACAAAAAAAAAAAAAATAAAGTGAAATGAATGGATGGAATAACAGAAAGCTGAGCAAAGACAGAGATTGTCAATACAGTAGTGACTGTGATTTTGCAGTTTAGATCACAGGCAGGAATTTCTTGTGTGCATGTACATACCAGTGATATGCATATGCTTTACAAAGCAGATACAAGTGCATGTAACCCACTTAATGACCTATTATTGACCTATTGCAGTAGTCAAGCTTTCATGTTCACGAGCAATTACCTGTCTATGTGCCTGCAGAGATTTGTCATAGATTCATCTGCATTTGCAGACATCTAGAAAATTATGTTATTGTTTCTCCTCCAAAATGGCAAGTCGTATCAGCTTGGGCTTTTTACCATCAAGCCTCTTATGCTTACCAATTGTTCCAAAATTAGCATGGTACATATCTGATGTCCAATTTGGCCACCATGACGTCATCTTAAAAATCTTGTCATAACTATTCCTCTTTAACAGCATCCTGTTTTGACATGAACACTTCTTATGGTGTCTAGTTAATTGGACCTCAATTAAAATGATTTATACTGATGCTCAATATGATCACTATGGTGACATTTCAGAAAATATTTTCATCTATACTCCTCCCAAAAAGATGGTCATATCATTATAGATTTTCACCAGTAGGCTTCTTAACATAACATAGTTCTAAATGACTGGTGCTAATTATGTATCTAATATGGCTACCACTACATCCATTTTGGAAATCTTTTTGTCATTACTTCTGAATGGATGGTTATACTAATGTTGGCTTTTCACCATAAAGATTTCTGATGATGTCTGTTTGGTTCTATTAATGACCATAGTACCAATTTGACATTGAATATATCCATAACAGCACCTAATTTGAACACCCAGTAGCTAAAGAGAAGAAAATGTTTTATCTTTAATTCGTGGAAATTCTTGCAGGGCAGCAGAACATAAGTCCCTTTGAGATACTCTTACTTATATCATGCAGTGAGTACAAAAATTTAAGTTCCAATTGGTTGTAAGTGTTGATAGCAAAACAGACATTTAGACTATCTAAAATTGGCAATCAGTTTTGTGTTGAATGGGAGTAGTTGGATGTGTTACTGGTAGGTTTTCTTTTTTTCGAACAACTGATGAGTAGTTTACACATCACTACCTATTAGGTAAACAAACAAATATTTGAATCTCAATTTCCAATTAAATATTTGCAAACAAGTACTCCTCTCACATCATCTCATGTAAGCATTTGATCTGCATTGTCTTCCCTGTTTAGAACTGTTTTGCAGCTTGGTAATGCACTTTAGCAACAATAAAATTCTGGCACTTGCCTGGACTTTTAATCTACCTTGTTATCATGTACCTTTTGTGTTGATATGTCATATGTATTCTTGGAATTGGAATGTGCATAAATATTGATTCTTTATAGGTGCTGAAATTGTTAATATTTGAAACCTGATGCTGTGTGAATAGACCTGTATCAATATTCAGCTGAGATTAATACATCTCACTTGGGTGTACAATACAGGGACCACATATACTTAATTATAAGTTGAGTCTAACTGCAAACAGCACAGAATTCCATTAATCAGGTCTAATTAATGTGGTTACTAGAAATTTTGACCATTTTCAAATTTGGTCCTTAGTTTTGGCTAAGGGTTACATCTAAGTGATGCATTTTGTACATGTATTAATTCATATGCAGAAAAGACATGGCCTGGCAAACTTTACTATTTGTGCTTTGTCCTTGTTAATAAATGTATTGTAAGGGTCATCATGTGATGTAATTTTTATCACTTCTTGTCAAAGACCTAAAAAGCTTATGGGATGGCCTATTTTATATCATCTATCATTTCTTTAGCACAAGTTTGTTTTCAAAGGTTTAAATTAAATGATTACAATGAAACTTTCATCCTATGGTCTGTTTGTTGGAAAATGAAAATGATTCTGCTCGGATTGCTGCTTCTCTAGAAAGATAGTCATATTGACATGGTTTTTATTGGTTCTAATGGAAAAAAGCTGCCATTCTGACCTTCGGTATGGTCAATATAGTGGCCAATTGTTGCTTCCTTGGAATGGATTGGTCATAGCAACATTGTGTTTTCACCAGAAGACTTCTTATGTCTATCTAGTATGTCATATAACCTCCATGCATTCATATTTAAAATCTTGTACCTATCTAAGTCTGTTTGGTCCTAATAAAAATGGTACCAATCTGACCTTCATTACTGCAACATGTTGAAAATTTTATCACTACTACTTGTATATAGATAATCATACAAATATGGAAATTTTACAAAAGGACTTTTACCCTATTGTAATGGTGCTGACCTGATGTCTAATATGGCCAGCCATCTTGAAAATAATAAAATTTGGTCAAAATGAGGTCAGTTACAGTATTGCATCTTTATTAAGTAACAAAACAGCTACAGAAGAAATGTTCAAGTGTAATTTTTACATGAGAAGCATCATCTAGAATATAACTTTACAGATTCAAAAATTATAGTAAAGCAGATATATTGGTCAATAGAATTAAAAATTCACTTTTAAAATTCTTGTATGTTCTCACAATTATTTCTGAATCTATGCAATTTTCATAATCTTTATTATTGAGATTTTCTCAATTTCAAAAAATATAAAAGAAATGTTTACTTTCCTACTTGTTTCAAGAATAGCACTGATTTCATAATAGAGAATCTTGAGTTAGATTTAACGACTACCATGCTAGTATCAAGAACCTCCTTTTTTGCGTTAATATTCTTGCCATCCACCAATTTCTTGTCTCTGGTCTTGGAGCAGGAAGATTGGAGTTGTCACACCTGTTTCTCATTTTCTTGGCATGTTATAGCCAGTAATATGTTATTAGGGTCATTCAATCCAGCCAACAACAACAGCAACACTTCCTGCATTGTTTTCACAGCTGTCAGCTTGTCAGGAAATGGTAAATTACAGTAGGTAATGTATCTCAGAGGTGTCTAAATACCTGATCATTATCTTTGATTCCAAAGAATGCCTGTTGTATTGTGCTAGACACAGGCACACACACACACACACACACACACTATATTTAAAAAGGGCAATGTAGATCAGGTTTCTGTTTATTGAAGCGGACATGAAGATGAGGTATGTAACAAATTAAAATAATAGCCTCTTTTTGGCAGATATGCTTCACCCATTGTTTGGAGCTTTAGTTACAATGGGTAGTCTCCCTTTATTGAATGACCCAAAGGCAGTAGCAACACATTGATGGTTTGGTTTTTGTAAATTAAGTTCCTGTCTTTGGAGAAAATTCCAACTTTTCACCTTTTGTAATGGAATTAATTTCCATTCTCATTTAATACTTAGATGTTTTATTTGGATAATGCCAGTTTACATGCAGGATTGTAAGAGTCAAACACATTCTGATTTTCTAGTGTAAGACAGGAAACTGATTGTGGAAAACAACTGGATGTACATGGACTAATTAGAAATTGTGTAAAACTGAGTTTCATAGTACTTGTCACTAAGGTCATTGCGAAAATTTATACTGGATTTTTTTCATTGGATGGTTTCAGTGCTCCTGGTGTCCCTCATCACAATGTTGAAGGTAAATACAGTATGTAAAATGGATAAGAAAAAGAATTTTGTTTAAAACACAGCTGCAATATCACTTTCATTTCTGTATAAACTTTAATTGGATATAAAACATGCAGAAGTCAAATCCAACTGCAATCAGCTCAGACCCTGATCTGCCACCACACAAAGCATTGACATTGTCAGAGTGTTTTTTGTTCTACTGAAGGCTCCTAACAAGATGCATGGAGAAAAACATACCATTGCATTATGCAATGTCCGATCTAGCTGTTTACATTAACAAGTATGTATGGCAAGTGATCTCCTATTGTTAGTTCTTAAGTTAATCAAAGAATTTAGACCCATGGTTTTATCTCAGTTTGTGGTCCCCCGAGTGGCCAAGTGGTCTAAAGTGCTCTCCGTTATGGATCACTGACATCTCACCTCTGCCTGGGTTTGAGTCTTAATGTGGATATGTGAGAAAGCTTGCCAGTAGCTTTTTGTGGGTCGGTGGTTCTTTCCCTTGATTTCCAGGTTTCTTCCTCCACCAATAATACTGGCTACCATGTATAGCCTATGATGTGCTGAAAAATGGTGTTAAACCCCAAAACATCATATCAGTTTGATTTTAATTGTCATTTTATGGGAGTATCTTGAATGTTGTATATAATATTTGTAAACCAAATCTTTCCTTTTACCAGTGCAAGCGTTCACATCATATGGATTTAACAATGCATGTTCTGTTGTCAACACCATTCTGTTTTTGTTGTGTTGTAAGGGTATAGTGCCATTTTTACTTATGGCAACCAGTATAACTGGTGGGAGGAAGAAAGAACCTGGTAAGAACTATCAACCCACCCATGAAAAGCTACTGATGAGCTTTGTCAAATACCCACATTGACCAAGCCATGGACTTGAACCAACACAGAGATAAGAGAAAAGTGATTGGTAATGAGGGAAGATTAGACCACTCTGTCACCCTGAGCCAGTTTCAAACACCTTGTGTGGGTAGAGGAATATATGGCAAAAAATTTATAAGGTACAGTGTATGAAGGGATTCTATTTTAAGATAGTTTGTCATTGTGCAGACTCGTTAGCATATCACAACCTACAAAATTAGCATTGCACCAATGAGAACTTGTCATTACACAATGTAGATCCTGAACATTTAATTAAAATTGGTTGAAAAATGAAGTTATGCCCATTTAATGTGTTGTATAGTGTGCCCCCCCACCTTTCAGATTATGATTAAATATACAGACAGATGATGGTACATGGACCTGGAGGCAAAGATGAACACATGTACAAAACAATCAGAAATCCCAATAGCAAAGCATCTTTCTATTTCTTTTATTATTTAGAAATTTCAACATTGTGTTAGAATATTAGGGGAAAACAATGAGGAAAATTGGCCCTTTGGTAGAAGTGAATTTGAGCTGTCGCAAGTTATCTTTTTTTTTAGCCACCTGTCCTTGGTCTGTGCCACAAAACAATTTACTTTGAATAATGTATACCTATGGAATAAATTTATTGTTTAATCCTCTATTTGTATGAGAACAAAAATGTAGCCTTGATAAAATCTTGTTTTAGATTACCCAAGGTCTCTTTTGCATTGAATTAAAATATTTGCAAAGAGAACCAAAATAAAATCACTACATAAAAATGTGTCCTTGCAGTAGTGGTAAAATTAACATTTATGGACACATGATTATACAATTTGGTATGATTTCTTATCCCCTGCATAGAACTCTCACAAATTGTGTCTGCTCAAAAAATAATGCCTTTATTGATTTATTCTTTGGGCTGAGTAGGTAAAGGGCATTATTAAATATATTGTCTGCTGTGAATAGTTGAAATAAGGACCCTTGAGCACTTAGTTATGTGCTGACAGAGATATCAAAATGAGAAGTACTAGATTATACTCATAATGATGTGTATACATTAACACTTTATTAAGTTTTGTGTGGATTTTATATATAAGGAAAATAATATCCTAATGAAGGTAAGATTTTTTTTAGAATTTGTTAATGTTAAAAGATGATTAATGGTTGGTGTAAAGACTGAACATAAGTGGGTTGTAGGTTTGAACCCTGCTTTGACCAACCCAAATTAGATCATGTGGAATGTCATTATGCAATGTACTTAATTCCTGTTGCCATATTACTAATAATTATCTATCTGCTGATTTGGTGTTGAACACCAATTAATAAATTCAATCAATCTCAGAAAAAGTTCCAAAAATTAAAACAAGTTATGTTCTGTGGTCATTCAGATCAAGGGCCACTCACTCCAAGTGGTCTAAAGTGCTGTCCCTTATGGATCACTGCCATCTCACCTCAGCATGGATTTGAATTTAAGATTGAGTTTAGGATTCAGGGAATGTGGATATGTGAGAAGGCTTTTCGGTTTCTTCCTCCACAATTAATACTAACTGCCATATATAGCCTATCATGTGCTGAAAAATGACGAAGCCCCACAACAAAAGCAACAACAACATTCAGATCATATTTCATTTAAGAACAATATGAATCATAAAAGACAGTAAGTACTATTTTGTCATCATATAGTTAACAACCAGAGGGTTCTGGAGGATTTTATCTAGAAGTCCAGGACCACATTTCTTACCCAACACTAGGACTGGTATAGTAGAACATGTCTTGACACAAATATTCCTTCTGCCAAAACTTAGTGGTCTCTCATTACAGGTCATAACACTACAATCAATATCTATACATGGAGAAGCTGGTCTTAACACAGGTGGACTCTCATAGCAGTGGTCTCTCAAGACTGGTTTTGCTGCATATAGACAACTGTACATCAGAGCTTTAAAACTTTTAAAAACCTGACTCCATAGTAAGAAAATTTAAGTTGCTAAAACAGGTACTGTAATCTAGGAACAAAGTCTACTTATCTTTTAGTCACAGCCACTGTCAGCTCTGGTAATGGTCTTGAAGCTCAGAATTTATATAGTAAATTTCTATGGTTTAAAAGCTTATTATCAAGTTAACTATTTGGAGATTGGTTTGAACTGTTCAAGTTACAACCCAAGTGTATGTACCATGCCTAGGCTATGCCCTGCCCAAGCCCATGTGCCATGGCAACTACAGTGAAATGTACAGCCGTCATGTAAACACGTTTGTTTATACAAATCCCTTTATGTAATGAACACCAATATTGGCCACCATCTCTCAGAAGACTGCTTTATAGCAAGAATGTATTGTTATTATAAATACTTCATTATAACAAATTATATTTTTGGGCCCAAATTATTAAGTGATGGACAAATATAGTTAAGTTTCATGGTTTATTTCACCCATTATTAGCAAGATTTCTCCTTCTTGTTTACCCCAGCAATTGACATGTGTAGACAGTGTAACAAGAACAAAAGGTAGTGTATCAGATTTCATCTGACTTTGACTTTTAGCTTGTAATTTGATAAGCCCCCCCATGGTATCATTACTAGATAAAAGTTTAAGTTATGCCCCATTATAACCCCCTTCTCCCAAAGAATGGAAATATTTGCATTAATTAGTTTTTCATAATCCCGATCCTTTGTATTGTAATATTTTTGATCCAGAGAAAAAGCAGCAATTGTTTTTATGCTTGCTATTGTTTGTATAAATGAATTTATATTGATGAACCAGTGCACTTTATTTTTTGAAGATTGAAGAAGAGGAAACATTAAAAACATACACAATTGCATTAAGACATACAGTACAGAGACATAATTGAATCATATTACCCCTTCACTTGTCAGAACACCAGGATACAATTGAATTTTGAAGCCATGATAAAATGTATATTCTTGAGTATCTGTCAGTCTTTATGAAAAGATGACTGTAAATTCAAATATTTATAGGTCATTGTTTTGAGAGTATGGATGTAAATTTCAAATGAATTGCTTGATTGTCAATGACACAAGTGGTATACCTGTGACAGATTACCCAAACAGCTCTTGAAAAAGTTGTAACCAATGCCAGTCATCCATAAAGGACTTTTATAGTGGGTCATAATTGACACAAAGACTTTCTCTACTGTACTATATCCAACCTAAACTGGAAGAATCAAACACAGCCCAAACTTGTGGTTTCTTTACAATTAGATTCTTATTGTCTTTGACTCATCTGGCTGGTAATCATGCTTGTCTTGGGAGGATATTCTTTGTCACCATTCAGATCCATTCAGTGGAGGACAGTCAAATTAGTATTGATTATAAGCATTTCCTATCCTGCTGATAAACTCTATCCTCATGGATGTTGGACCCTTGCCTAAGGCACTGGTTCAGGTTATGAACAATGTGCTACAAGATGAAAAATGTTTGTGGTGGAGAATTCATGGCTTGCCAGATAAGATTGCAATGAATGTAATGTGGAGTTTAGGACCCTCAAGAAATGGGAGTGGTTCTACTTGGTGTACCTCTAGTAGTTCTGGAAGTGGATACAGTGATCAGGCTGTACAGGTACCTTAGGGACAAATATTTGTATATGACCCTAGTGATATAGTTGTTTTGGGTTTAATGCCATTTCTTGGTGTTAGATAATCTATACATAGTGGCTAGTATAACTGGTGAAGTAAGAACCCTAGGAAAATCCCAGTAAGAACCACCTACCCATGGGAAGCTACTGGCATCTTTCTTACATACCCACATCGGCTGAGCCCAAGACTGGAACCCACATGAAATGAGGTGAGATGAAAGGGATTGGTAAAGGCGAATGCTTTAGACAGTTTTGCTACCTTCGAACCCCACTTGTGATCCAGAGATCTTTCATCCTATTTCAGTATGAAGTGTTTTGATCACGCTATTGATACAGATATCATGTCCTTTAATTTTTAGTATGAAAGTACAGTAAACTTCTGATGACCACCTACAGGAAAAGTCAAAAGTAGCCTTTGCACAGATTCACCTTTTATACTGTTTTTTTTTTTATAACAAATACCAATTCATTACTACTACTTTTATTATTATTATTATTATTATTATTATTATTATTATTATTATTATTATTATTATTATTATTATTATTATTATTATTATTATTATTAGCTTGTATTATGTATAGTATGCAACAAAACCATTAAATTGTGTATGACCACTCCCATGACCTAAGAGGTAAGAGCATTCTCCTTAGTTGTGATAGGTCATGGTTTTAAACTCTGGCAGTCACACCAAATATTTATAAAAATGGTAATAGCAGTTGCTTGCTTGGTGTTCAGTATTAAGAGGTTAGTGTTAAATGGTCAGCCAGGTGTCAGGATAATGTGACTGTTTGGGACATGATGTTAGATGTCTGTGTAATGATGCTACAGAGCTAGACATAAGTGTAAACTGCCACACTACAGACATCATAGCATGAAAAATTGTTAAATCTACATTAAAAATATAAATCACACACACACACACAAGTGTATATGTTGTTCTTTTCCAAATTTTTTGTTTCACCCAAGATTACTGTATCCTGCAAACTATTTCATTCATCTTATAAATCACTGTCTTTAAATAATAATGTGTTTTGTGCACATGGATAAAATAAAAATGTCATTACAAATTGACAGCTTGCACATAACTGTAAAACAGGACTCACTCTACTGTCTTATATAAATTAGGCATGAAAATGCATGTTTGAAGACTTGCTTAGTTCCAGAGAAAGCCAATTTAAGTGATACAGAGGGAGAAAAACATAATATGCAGTAAACTGACCACTAACAGTGCAAAAATATTAACTAACTAGCCTGAATGCTTTTGACTCTGAATGAGTCTTTTTCAAAGGCAAATACAAAACATATATGACAAACACAAAAACGTTGTGGTTGTGTTTGTAAACCTCTACATGGCTGTCTCCACATGGGTTAAAACTATAAATACAACCAGCTTGTATAGAATAGTTGCAGATACTGAAAATGGTGTATAATTCCCTAAAAGTCTATAAGCCAAAGCGACATCTATTTGCCTCTTATAAACAGTGTACACTGTGTGGTATCAGAAACGTATATTCTCATAAATGCTATTGAAAATGTTTCGAATTCGTGTGACTTTTCAGTCAGTTGTTGACAAACATTATCCACCAGCTCTGTAATTCTTTTTGCAACAATATTAGCGGACAAGCTTATGCCTTGAAATAGGTTCTTTTTATCAGAACATGAAATTTCACTTGCTTTAACAAGACACTTTAATAAAAAGGTCTTCTTTAAAAGGCTTTGGTGATTTAGGAATCCTTTCACTTATTAGGAAACTTGTCTTTACTGCATCATCACTTCACTTATTGTTCAAAAAGAAATTTGTTTGCTTGGCAACTGCTGTTTTCAGTTTCAGCACTTTTTCCTCTCTCATTTTTCCAGTGAGAACATCATACATCTCACTGTGCATTGTTAACATAATGGAGACAAATATTATACTTATTTAGCACAGCTATTGTTTGAAGGCAAATTAAACATTGAACTTTACATTGGACCTCTGTGACAAAGTACATATTCTCCAACTTATCCTGGAAAACTTTTATTTTCTTCCAGGAGGTTTCTTTTGTTAAGTGTTGAAGCCATTTTCAAAGGGCATAATAATAATAAATCCTCATCATTACATCCTCACACCAAAAATCTTTGTTAACTCTATACTTCTTACAAGCGTCTTTTGGCCCTCTACCTAAGTCCCATACAGGCACCTTTTGGCATTTTACCCAATTCCCATATAAGTGCCTTTTGGTGACCCTAAACAGCAGCAATTTTGATTGGATTTTCGGATTTTCCTAGAGCCAACTTCAGATACTACATTCATTGGTGAGAATGATCATTATGTCAGATCACATGGTCACTGTTGATGCTCTGGTGGAAATTGCTATTTAAAGTATGTAGGTCATACATGTCACATATTCTCCATTTGACAAAATGGTGGTCTCTGATATCATTCAGTACTTGCTCAAGTAGAATCACAACTATGAAAGCTTCAATAACTTAGGTAAAGGCTCTAAGACAGATGTAGAAAGCCATTAGTTTTTATAAAATATCAAATTCAACTGATTTAGTGATGTAGACGCAAAGAATTTGTAAATTTTGAGTATGAAATATTGCCGCTATGGTTGATCACTGATTTAATAGTAAATGAATTCTCTCAAGATTGTAAAGCACATACAAAATTCTTTTGTTAAAAATAATTATACAGCTATAACAAACATATTTTAAACTTAAATTTTTCCATACATAATATATGTGAACCAAAAATGTAAAATGGGTAAAATTGCTGTTCAACATAACATACACTTCACTGCTTAACAGGCCTATGCGTAGCGGACTACACTGGGTAACTTTGCTACATGCGTATTGAAGGGCTAAAAAGCCATACACTCTGATGGAAAGGGTTAAAAGTGAAATCTGGGAAAGAAAAATAACTTCTGTCAGCCTCAAATAACTGTTTCAATATAAAGGTACATCATCAAAATGTGGTTTATTTATAGCTACTGATGCAAGAATTTGATGCCATATTTTGCATTGTTCTTGAGACCCCAGTTGGCCTTAATGTAACTGATATCTGTTCTCAGGATGAACTTGTTCATCAGAGATAGTTTTAATTCACAGAAAAATAGATGAAGCTATCAAACTATACTTGCAAAGTGGCACAAAATATTAATTGCATTCTGTGCTAAGATCATAACTGCTTTTCCCATCATCCAGCAAATAAATTGCATCAATTCTTGTCCCTAATGATAAAAACTGCATTTCTTTCACATTCAGCTTATTGACATGTTTGAGTTAAACTCTGTGCGATTGGAGTACAGTAAATACTAGTGAGATAAAAAAAAATCTTTGCACACCAATTTATAGGATATTTCTTTATGTAAACAACCCTTTCTTCATCAAGGAAATATTTATTTTGAAAAGACTAGGTTTTTTTTTGTAGATATGCACCAGTGACCTGAGTTGAGGCTAGGAGAAACCAGTGTTCAGAAACACATGGTTACTGTCCACAGAAGGCAGGTGACCATTATATACAGAACATATATAGGATATTTGCCATGGGAAAATTAGAATGAACATTGTGAACAGGTGATTACTGAAATATTTAACAGGTACATTTGAACAGGTACATCTGCATGTTGTGAATTACCTTATTGAGGAAAGCTTTCATAGATCAGAAGAGCTTATTGGATGCTCTATTCATTAACACAAGTTTGTTATTGCTACTAAACTAATTGGAGGATTGCCTGTAAATTTATTGCACACATTCATTTCATGGTTTAGTTCTAAATAAAGTAGATATCACTTGGACAGCCATTCTGGCTGCCACATTGGCCATCTTGAAAATTATATTATTACTACTCTATCTGAATGGATGGGAATATCAGCATGGGGATTTTACTGAAAATATTTCTTATGATGTCTATTTGGTGTTAAATGAAAACTGTGCTGATCTGAAGACCAACATAGAAGTCATCTTGAAAATCATTGGATACTCATATCAACATGGAGTGTTTGCGTTTAGTCTAATTATTAAGTCTAGTTCATCCTAAATGAAACTGATGTCAATCTGGTGCTCCAATATGGCCACCATAGCTGCAGTATTGAAAATCACATCATTACTTCTCCTGAATGAAATGTATCATTACAATCTTAAAAATCTTGTAATCCTCCTGAATGAAATGTATCATAACAATCTTAGAAATCTTGTAATCCTCCTGAATGAAATGTATCATTAGTCTTAAAAATCTTGTAATCCTCCTGAATGATATATATCATTACAGTCTTCAAAATCTTGTAATCCTCCTGAATGAAATGTATCATTACAGTCTTAAAAATCTTGTAATCTTCCTGAATGAAATGTATCATTACAGTCTTAAAAATCTTGTAATCCTCCAGAATGAAATGTATTATTATAATCTTAGAAATCTAGAATTCTTGTAATCCTCCTGAATGAAATGTATCATTACAGTCTTAAAAATCTTGTAATCCTCCAGAATGAAATGTATTATTACAATCTTAGAAATCTAGAAATCTTGTAATCCTCCTGAATGAAATGTATCATTACAATCTTAAAAATCTTGTAATCCTCCATAATGAAATGTATCATTACAATCTTAAAAATCTTGTAATCCTCCTAAATGAAATGTATCATTACAATCTTAGAAATCTAGAAATCTTGTAATCCTCCTGAATGAAATGTATCATTACAGTCTTAAAAATCTTGTAATCCTCCTGAATGAAATGTATCATTACAATCTTAAAAATCTTGTAATCTTCCTGAATGAAATGTATCATTACAATCTTAAAAATCTTGTAATCCTCCTGAATGAAATGTATCATTACAATCTTAAAAATCTTGTAATCCTCCTGAATGAAATGTATCATTACAATCTTAAAAATCTTGTAATCCTCCTGAATGAAATGTATCATTACAATCTTAAAAATCTTGTAATCCTCCATAAGGAAATGTATCATTACAATCTTAAAAATCTTGTAATCCTCCTGAATGAAATGTATCATTACAATCTTAAAATCTTGTAATCCTCCATAAGGAAATGTATCATTACAATCTTAGAAATCTAGAAATCTTGTAATCCTCCATAATGAAATGTATCATTACAATCTTAAAAATCTTGTAATCCTCCTGAATGAAATGTATCATTACAATCTTAAAATCTTGTAATCCTCCTGAATGAAATGTATCATTACAATCTTAAAAATCTTGTAATCCTCCATAAGGAAATGTATCATTACAATGGGGTTGGTGACTATCTTAAAATTCTTGTAATCCTCCTGAATGAAAAGTAATATTATGTGCTATTCACCAGAAGACTTCTCAAACTGAATGGTTGGTCCCAAATGAGAATGGTATCAATTTGATGTCCAGTATGGCCAGAACATGGCTATCTTGGAAATGCTATCATGGCTGGACATGCTAATGTGTGTTTTTTACTGAACAACTTATGTCTAGTTGGATCTGATGGTGCCATTCAAACATTCATTATGTTTGCCACAGTGTCCATCTTGAAAATCTGATTTCTATGGAATGAATGGGCCTAACAGTATCTGGTTTTGACTGAAAGACTTCTTACGATGTCTACTTGGACATAATTGAAAACTGTATATAGTGGCCATGTTGAAAATGTCACAACAACTGCTATTTGATTTCTTGTTGTTGTTGTAGGGTTTAATACCATTTTTCAGCACAAGATAGGGTATACATGTCGGCCAGTATAATTGGGGAAGGAAGAACCACTGACCCATGAGAAGCTGGCAGGCTTTCTCACTTACCCAAGTCTGAACTCCAATAGAGGGAGGTGAGATGGCAGTGATCCATAACAGTCAGCACTGTAGACCACTTTGGGCATCCCATTTGATTAGTCATATTTACATTGTTGTTTATGAGGTCTAGTTGGTGCTAAATAGAAATAATGATGATCCATTGAGTCATGAGCCACAAGTTTATTTATGGACACATATCTTGCAGAAATTGTAACAAAGTATTGAATTTTTGTTTTCAAATTGGAAATGTGTCAGATATTCAATGAATATTGCTTTTAATCTTATAGAATGTTAACCCAAAAGATTGCAGAAACCTTTCTCAGAATAAGAAAATCTGATTGACAATACAGTAAATCCAAATGCAATCCATCCACTGTCAAAACCCAGATCTGTCATCAATAATGTGGAGGCATATCAGTGCATATGCAGGTAATTGTAAGAACTAGTCAGGTGATCAGTTAAACAGATATCATCTGCCCAGATCTAGCACAAATTTGTGACTGCAGAATAAGGTTTATGTTGTTGTTATTGTAATAGGGTTTAACACCATTTTAAGCACAAGATATACAGGGTAGCCATTGTAAGTGGTGGAGGAAGAACCAGGGGAAAAACCCCACCAACCCACAAGAAGCTACTGGCAAGCTTTCTCACCTTGTTTGCAGCTTGATAATAATTATACATGAGTATAAAGAAAAGAATTTTTAGACATATTCTTCACTGCTTCTGGATCACACTCATAATTGCTCTTGAATATTTTATAATTTAGTCATATCTTTACTTTTAATTTATCTTTTCAGCAGAGAGCTAATAGCTGTTTGCATCTTTTTTCAGTCAGATTGACGTTGACTGTAAAAAAAAGATTTATCAGAATTTTTCTTCATAGCCTTCGAAATTTGTCAGGCTCTATATTTTGTAAGCAACAGGGATCATAGAGGATTTTAAGTAATCTAGGTCATAATGTCAAAAGAAATTGATTGTTGTGTAGAGAACAGAATATTATCTTAAGCCATGACTTATATTACACAATCAATTTAAAATTCAAAATAACACAATCAATTTAAAATTCAAAATAACACAATCAATTTAAAATTCAAAATATTTGCATGTTTATTTATTTATCAGTCACCTATAATTTTTATATCTTCAGACAGCCGATGTCCATATAGCCACAGGTACCAAAGATTTGGAGGTAGAGGAGGAAGAGGCAAGTGTCGAACCAAGAGGTGAGAGGCGGAAACAGCTTCCATCCATCCCAGATTCCGAAACACTCAATGCTATGGCCAATAAGACGAACAACAAGTCGGCAACAGCACACAAGGGAGGAAGTGGCTACAGCATGTTCTTCCTTGAGTACACCCTTATGGCAGAATAGTAATTACTATTGATGCATTTATTGTTATGAGTATCAGTTTCCATGGTTAAGAGAAAAATATGTTTCACTAAAGAGATCATATTTGTTGGATATTTGTATTCCATGAAATTTGGCACCCCATGAAAAATAGCAATTTTGCAATATTTTCACCATTCTTGTTCAGCATTATAAGGGAAGAAAAGTTATTTGCACAATTTACCTAATTAATCCCTTATGCTGTAATTATGCATCTATGTACCCTGACCACACAGAGTAATGGAAGCAGTATGTATGCTATAAAAAGTTGGTTTTCATTGTTACTGGTCATAAATCGGAATAGCTTATGTGATGGTCATTTGTTTGTAATCTGTCTCCTAGTACAAGTTTGTTATTTAAAGAATTGCAACAGAACTTTAACACTTCTTTAATACCAAGGTCTCAGTGGTCCTAAATGAAGATGTTGCCTCATGGACATGCATTATGGTTGCCATAGTGACTGTCTTGAAGCGCTTATCACTGCTCCTGATGAACAGATAGTCCTATCAACATGGAATTTTCACTTAACTATTTAACTTCTGCTAATCCATATATGCATCCCTAAAAACAGCCTTGTAACCACATAGATGCATATACAAGTTGCTAATAATACTCTTCTTTATCCTAGTTGGCTTATATATGCATTTCTGGCCAAGGGTTGGGAAACCCCAGAGATGCATGTACATGTTTCATATTAAAGCTTTGCATTGGATGAAATTACAAACATCTGTTCTATTTTAAAATATTTAGCCTATGAAAATAGACTTGCATAAAATATGAAAGTATTCTCTTAGTAGTTTTACAATATATAAGTGGGAAATTCGATTGAAAATGAGGTCAATTGTGAAAGTAAAACAAAATGGCTACATTCATGAATTATGATGATGATTCTGATGAGAGTTGCAATGACATTAATTGTAATCAGATTCAAGATGAAGGATCAGACATTAGTATAAGCTCTGTTCCAACACATCACATTTCAGATTTTTTTTAATCTTAGGATGAAAAGCACAATGGTCAAATCTGTTTAGAACACATGAGGCCGTTAAATGTGGACAACTTTAGTAGAAGATGTTTAAGAGCAAACATTTTTTTCGAAAAAAATGCAAGAGAATTAGATTTTTTGTATATTTTTTCTCCACAAGAAGTATTCCAGTTACTGGTAGATGAAACAAACTGATTCACCAGAATACAAATTGGTGAGAAGCCTTATCCCAAGTGGTCACATGCTTCATTTGCAGAAAAGAAAGCATTTCTTGGAATATGTGTTGTTTTTTGTGTAATGCAAAATTACCAGATCAGCAGTAAAATAGTGAATACATTGTTGTGCAAAATAGTGGTGAGGAAAGTTGTCTAATATACATTCTAAACACAACAGATATCTGGAGGTATATTTTTCATTATGAATATAAACATTGATTCCTGAGGAATTATATGTACTTGTTGGTGGAAATTAGTGGCATAAAACATTGGTAAGTGTTTAAAATTTAATTTTCGTTAAATTACATAGTTTGCATGGGACAAGATTGATATAGAAAATGTAGACATCATATACATTAACTGAAGAAAGCTCTCACTGAGGCAGCCATTATGATGCTCTGGGGTTCAGCTTACAAACAACTGCTAGAAGGCAGGCTGTTTATCAGGCCTAGTAGGCAGGGCAGTTATTACCTGAAAAGGGTATAGAGTTAAAGACTTCCTTTTGATATTCAGTTACTTGTAAATGAAAATGGTGCTGATTTGATATCCAATATTGCTACAATGGTGACCATATGGAAAATATTGGTTTTGCTATTTCTCCTGAAAGTATAGTCATAACATTATGAGATTTTCACTAATAGAATTCTTATGATATGCAGCCTGCTTTGAGTGAAAATGGCACATTTCGAATATGGCCATCATAGTATGTATTTATAAAATCTTTTTTATCACTGCATCTTCTTGAGAGTTGTTCATATAGATCAGGTATTTACATATCCACTTACCTGACTTCTTGGACAAACTTAACTTCACCTTGGGCATGCTCAGGTTTCTGTGTCAATAACATTGATAGAGAGAGGGAGAAAGGGTTGTGTTCCATTTGTAATACTTTGTTCTACATATTCTATTCCCAGCAATCTTACAATAATACTGGCACCTTTATTTAGTATTTATACGTACCTCATTCTTCTGTTACCTAACTGGCCAGTTTCTTTCATCTGTAGTATGTTATCTCCTCTTTGTAATCATTTTCTATTTAAGTCTTAAATGATATTAGGAATATTTACCATTTAAAGCAAGTTATGACAAATACAGTATCAGGAGTGCCAGGTCCTAACCATAGAATAAGATAATTTATGAGCTTATCGTCTTTGAACAGCTTGTGAAAGATTATTTTGGTGCATGCTGCCAGGTTTAAGGTAACACTAAGTAGATATTAACTGTTAATAACTTAACTCTCAAGATTTCTTTTGAAGGTGTGTTTGGACTTAAAAGGCACTCATCTATAATGATGGTCGACCAGGAGGATTTTGTTCACAATGTATTCAATATGCTGAAAAAATAGAAAAAGCCACAAGCAGTGTTTATGATCTGTTGTTTTGCATGATAATTACAGGAGACCAGTAATACTTAAACTGCTTGGCAAACAATTAAATCAATAAAATTAAAAGTTCTCACTCTCAGAAGTTGACTTATTAAATAGTTTGATGTATTCACAAATTTCAAAGAGACTAGATGGTAATTGTTAAGTCAATGGATAAAGTACGTTGTGATTACAATAAATCATTGCGAATAGTCCAGCTTTCGTTATGGTTGATGTAGTTGATGATAGAATTCTGCTATCTTATTTATTATTTTATCTTTTTTGCTATTCATGTTAGCAAAGTTGTTGTTTGTAGCAAGCTAAGATTTCCCAAGGCCAAGTTCAGTCTCCATTCAGTATTCCCAGGGCAAGCTAACTTTTATAATATTTGTAAATCCCTTTAGATACGGGATTTTCATGATGCTTAGTTGATTTTAAAATGCCATTGGTGTTGATCAAACATCTAGCATAATGTTTATAATGACCATCTTGTCATCATTCGTCCTATTGAAAATAGTCATATTGATATGGAGCTATCATTAAAACACTTGTTAATTCATTGAGCTTTTGAGTCTGGTGATTTGTACATATACAAAAAGTTTTTGACCAGATTTACATGCGTATGAATGAAAAGTCTTGTACATGTATTATTTGTTGATTGGCAAGACTTTATGCAGTATGTTGCATTCTAATAAACAAGTTGATTTTCTGGTCAGTGTACTGGCATTTTTGAGCATGACCAGACAAACAAGGATTTTTATCAAATCCATTTTGTGGACACTTAAGGATCATTGCTATGTCACCTCTGTCTGCATGGGTTCAAGTCTTAGGCTTGACCAATGTGGGTATGTGAGAAAGTTTAAAAGTAGCTTTTCGTGGGTTGGTGATTCTTTCTGGGGTTTTCCTGGGTTCTTCCTCTATCATTAATAATACTGGCTGCAACCATGGATAGTCTATCTTGTGCTGAAAAATGGCACTAAACCCTACAACAGCAACAACCATTTTGTGGGTCCATCTGAAAAATACCTTAAATGATGCCAGTCCATGTTTATTTCTGTTTCCCAAAAAGTGGTAATTATAGATATATCCAAACTTAGCATGTATGTTTTTGTAATATTGTCAGAGACAGTCCAGTAATTTACCTTTGATATCAGGTTTAATTCAAATCCATAACAAAGAATTATAGGTGTCTTTTGATTTGTTAAGAATATACTTTTAAGAAATACTTGTGTTGGTGTTTCTCAATATCTGGCATGGTTTCAATACTCACTCAGTAGTTAAAAAGAAAAGTACTGAAGAAATAGATTTGTCATTAAATCGTGGAAATTATCACCAGTAGAGTAGCAGTCTCTTCAAGGGACTCTTGTTATTTAGCTCACTTGGCCATTGCTCTCATTTCCTCAACATTGTCAGTATTGTGTTAAAAGTACCATTCCAGCCAACCCAACCCCACCCCTAACCAAAGAGCAGAATTATAGATTATTTTTGCAAATGCACTATACCCATGTTAATATGCTAAGGGAGAAGAGCTATTTTGGAAGCTAATACTTGTTTATTTATTAGGGTCCCTTGATCAAGTACACACAAACTGTCTTGGACTAGTTTCAGACCTATTTGTCATGTTTAATGCTGGGTTCATTATTTATTTTTCAGTAATAAGTTACACAAGCAGAAGTTGCCAGGAGTATATGTGATACCATCAGCTCTGACCCCACTAGGTAAGTCTGATCATTATTGTAAAGGTATTTAAACCATGGTATAGAGCATCTCTGTCACTTAAGTTTTGATTCGATCACTATTAATGTTGATGTATGAATACCAAATATGAACTTTCACTAAAGCTTTCAAAATTTCAAAATGGACTTAAAGATTCTAAATGATTTAGAAATGTGATATGTAAACAGCATGACCAGCATTGAGTAATCTATAAAATTCACACAATTCTGCTGTAAATGGAAGCTCAGAAGATGAAACTAGTGTTAATGCCCGATTTCTGATTTTGCACTCATACAATTGAAATGATTTCAGTTTGTAGATTTGTAGCTGAGTGTCCTGAAAGAATTGTAATTAAAGTCAAGTAGGAGTTGTGGTCAAAGGTTCATTTCAGGTTGTTTAACGTCCAGTAAGCGTTCTAGGTAATTGTCCAGTAAGAGTTGCAGTTTAATATCCAGTAATTGTAGTTAGTTATCTAGTAAGAGTTGTAAATTGTGCAATAGGAGTTGTTGTTTAATGTCCAGTAATTGTAGTTAGTTATCTAGTAAGAGTTGTAAATTGTGCAATAGGAGTTGTTGTTTAATGTCCACTAGGAGCTAAGAATGAAAACTTCACTGTTTTAAACATCATCATACATTTTTATTAAGGAGAAATCCCTATCTTAAAACTATTCTTGCCACTTGAAATATTTATTTAACCGCAGATGACGAGACAACATTTCAATATGTCTATGTAGCTTTAGTCACTAGTTGGATTAGCAAACTTTCACATAACAGGTATTTTTAACAGAAAAAAAGAGGAATTCTTAAGACAAGTTAATTTCCCATGAATTCTCCCCATTTGGTTATTTACTAAAAATTGGAATTGTCACATCCGACAAATTTCAGAGCTTGATTATCCATATGCTGCAAATGGACAAATTTGATGCACAAAGATCTCAATTAAGTTTTGATGAAATAAAATAAACAACAAAAACTAAACAGCACACAACACAAACTAAACAACACACAACACCAACTAATAATTTGATACAGTACTTTGTGTTTATTTCAAATATATCAATGAAGTGGAAAAACAGAATTAAAATTTATTTTTTTGAAAGTGGAAATATTTTCCATGTAATACTCAACAGAACTATGCTTCTTAGGGTAAATGCAAAAAAAAAAAAAATAATAAGATCTAATAAAAGTCAAAATGCAAAAGCAAATGCACTTTCTGTAAGGTAGGAACATAACAGATTTTGCAATTTGTATGTGACTGAACAGTTACTGAACTTTTTTGAAAGGTATTTGTAGAATGGATCCAAACATAACTCCCAAATTTTAAAATTACACCAAAAGATATCTTGATAGAAAATAAAACTTTGATGATCATATCAACTTTTTAATCTTGCTTGCAAAATATGTTATATGTGCATCAAAAATACTAAATAGTATCTATTATGTAAAATTGTGTTTTGTCACAAAAAAGGCTGGAAAAATTTGTCAGCAAAGTGAGTAACAGAAGTGATGAATGAAAAGAAAAATGGACCCTTTTGACAACTTTTGGTTTGACTTTTAGTTTTTCTTTACTTTCATATAAAAAAAACAAACAGGTGAGGTAGAACACATTGGGGGCTGGTAAATGAGTGTTTTGTTGTTTTTACAGTATTTCTTATCTGAATGTGTATGTGTGTGTTGTGTCTAAGTAAAGGAACATAGGTAAAGATCAGGATATAAAATAATCTTTAGGAAATGACCCATATACCTGGTCAGGTGGTGATGTAGGGGAACACGTACAAATCCTGATAGCTTTATGCTCAGTAACACAAAAAATATAATATTCATTTATACATTGTATGATTCTTAGGATAAAAGCATTCATCAATTACATTTCCTTGTATTTAATAGATGTTGAAAAGGTGAGTGAGCTTAGATCAACATGGGACCTTTGTTTCTTTTTATTTTGCATTTCATTTGTACAGTAGCATACTATTGGGTTACTGTAGCTTGAGGACTAGTTCTTTTTTATGATAGTTTTCGGGTCAAGGCATATTTTGGGGGGTTATGTTGCACAGCCGTAATTAGAACTAGCAAAGCTTTGGTAGTTCATGCTTTTCTCACAGAGTGTTAAAATTAAAGGTCTCAGTTATTTCAGTGGTGTACAAATTTACATTGATCACCTTAAGAGATTTTGTGTGTTTTGTTTATGAGCCCATCAGTTGGTTAATCCATCTATTTGTACATCTCAGCTTCTCTCTCCTCTAGCTTTGTGGGAAGAGGCAAAGCCTTTGTTTCTCATTATTCAAATTACAGTGTGATTTGCAAGGAATCACATTAAAAATATGAAAAATTATAATTATGGTGGCAATAATGCCATTCTCACAGTAATTCATCAACATTCAGATTAATTAAATCATTTGTTGTGGCTTGTTTGTCAAACAAACTAAATGAAAAGTCCTCTTCAGTGTGTTTAAAAATATTTTTTTATATTCACTACCCACGGGTGTTTTTAAAATAAAAAGTAGGAAGATTTTGAACCAAGCTGACAATAGTGATGCATCCTTCAGCACACCATGATGCATTTGAGGAAACATCCATGACAGGTACCTGACATCATGGTGTATCAAGTATGACATCATTTTATGTGGTGAATCAGAACATACAGAAAGAAAATACAAATTTGATTTGTCTTTAAACTTGTACACAAGGTTGTGAAGTTTTGATGGATTTTTCTCTTTATTTTATTTAGGGCTGTTCCAGTAAAACATATTCCATAATCCCCCTCTTGAATGCCTCCCTCCACCAGTGGCCACCTGCTCCTTATGGCCAGAATCTGAAGGCACTGAGGAATTTGTATTTAAAAGTGCCCCTCGTGAAAGGCCACTCAGCTAAAGCGGCCAGCATATTTGTACAAATCTATAAAATTTACCCCTCACAAATGGACTTGTTTTATATTGTAATATGTATCCAGAACAAATTTTATTCATAATGTATGTTAAATAATATGATTTTTGTTTCCCTATGTCAGGCTTTTGTTCCTGAAGTGTTGACTAAAGTACATGTACCACTAAGGTTAATATTATATCATTTACGTCTTATGAGAAGCCACATTTATTCCACAAAGCCGAGAAAGACACACATTTTGTTTCAAACAAAAAGGAAAGTATAATCTGATTAGCCTTACTGTTTTGTTATCATGAGATGTCCGGTTTAGCCACTGATAATTATTAAGATTATAATTATTAACAGTAGTAATAGCTAAGTGGCAGTATTGATGTACAATACACAAGTCAGCGGGAAAATGGTTTGATAGCCTTTGTGGCTTCTCTTTGCAAGATGTTGAGTGAGCTTGTTCACTTTCATAATTAGTGGCTATTACTACTGACAATAATTGTCAAGACTGCAATTCCTAATGGCTGCCAGGTGCTATTCAGGTCAATTCTGCATACATATCGAAGCCATTTGAGCTTCTGTCACATAATGTAAAAAAATGTAAATGTAAAACAATGTAAAATCAATAGAGTGCCAGACTGTGACTAATGAATCATGTGACAAGATTGCCATCTTTAAATACATGTAGAAATTTTTTTTTATTCAGTCTTTTAGTTGACAACATTGGAATAACTTTTGCAAAAAGATCATGTCATTGAGGAAAAGAAAATTCTCAGTTTAGAAGAGAAAGTGAAAGTAATTCATTTGACCGAAAAGGGGGAGAGTTTGAGGATTCTGGCAAAATAATTGAATGTCGGAAAGACTCAGATAAACAATATTTTGAAAGATAGGGAAACAATTCTGCAGAAATTTGAAGGTGGAATGGACAGAGCATGGAAGATTGTTAGAGCCAGGAGATGTTTGTATCCTGATTTGAATGAAATGGTATTTGAATTGTTTTGCACTGCATTTGCTAAGAACATTCCACTCACCAGTCAAATGATTAAAAAAACCCCAACAAATTTGTTAATTGAAATGAGATATGATGACTTTATCTCAAGTAATGGATGATTGCACAGATTTAAAGCCCAACACAATATTTATACATTACTGCATTTGTATGGGAAAATATGAAAAAGGTTTTTGGAATGATATACTGCACTCCCAAGGTTGTGCAGTATATCCATCCAAAAAACTTCCTACAAAACGAGTTCATATTTTTCCATACAAATACAGTAACTTTTTTATATACTCATTTCTTATTCTTCCCAAGGCTTAAATATATAAACAAAAATACACTGCAAGAAATAAAGTAACTAAATGTATGCCGTATTCCAAACTAAATACATAAGCGTTAATGGATCATTACACAACATTAATAATGAGTGCATAACTCTGCCCAGATAAATATAAAGTTGGTCGCGTGCTAGACGTAAGTTTTGAAAGAAAATGTTGTTTGCTCAACTTAAAATTGAAATTTGGAGTAATATTGTTAATGAATACACATTGCAACGTTTCCATTTGATCTGGAATGAATATGTTTTGGTATTTTTGTCGATTCAACACAATCTTGATTATGGTCTGGATGTATCTACATGAAGTGACTTGCATCAGATTCCAGCAGCGTCTGCCAATATAATCATTTTGAATTGTGTTGACATCGTCATGCGTGTTTCTTTTCTGTCATTGAATGATTCAGATCATAACGTGGGAAAATTATGAAGCCTTTTAATTGCAATTGTCAAGAAGAACCTTTGGAATTTAATGTTTATTTTATTTTGAGTGGAGTAAGGAGGACGTAACTGCACTTGGAATATACTTGAAATTACAGTACAATTTCAAAATGTGTAATCAACCTTGAGAACCCATGACATGGCTCATCTAATTCAGATTTACAGACCTAAGAAAGTATATTTTTTTAGGAAATTCAGGATGTAAAATTGTAAGTATATTTTTGGCCATTTTTATTAACAGCTAAAGAAGACAGTTTATGTGTATAACTTGTGTTTTATTGAGGACACTGTAGAGCATCTATATCTAGCTAAATCTGAAACATTTTATCAAAAACGTAAACGCGGAATGTGCCAAAGCAGTTTGTATGTGTCAGTCTATGAAACATTTGCTGGTATGTGGCCGTCTATGGAATGTCTGCTTTAGTTCATTCAAAAAAAATTGTTTACATTATAACATAGTTCCTTTGAGCACGGGGTGCTGTAGGAAGGTGTTCAATATTGGTGAATATTGCATGATTCTGACAATGTAAAGTTAATGGAGATAAAAGATGAGCATATCATAAATCATCTTTCCTTAATGGCGAATTAGCGAACTACTGTAAAAACTGCTGAGACAAGTTTTGTTCCTGATGGATAATACAACAGCTGCATCAGTGATAGCACAAAAGGTGACTCTGCTGGATGCAATCCAGTGGCTGACATCAGCATGGGATGTTTTGACAAATGAGACAATTCAAAAGTGCTTTGGGAAATGTGGGTTTTTCCAAGAGGTATTGGGTATATCAGAGGCAGAGGAGGAAAACTGGGATGAAGAAGACTATCTTCCCCTTATAGCACCTGGAACAACCCTTAAGGATTATGTTCAGTGTGATGACACATTCCCCTTATAGCACCTGGAACAACCCTTAAGGATTATGTTCAGTGTGATGACACATTCCCCTTATAGCACCTGGAACAACCCTTAAGGATTATGTTCAGTGTGATGACACATTCCCCTTATAGCACCTGGAACAACCCTTAAGGATTATATTCAGTGTGATGACACATTCCCCTTATAGCACCTGGAACAACCCTTAAGGATTATGTTCATTTAATGACATATTCCCCTTATAGCACCTGGAACAACCCTTAAGGATTATGTTCAGTGTGATGACACATTCCCCTTATAGCACCTGGAACAACCCTTAAGGATTATGTTCAGTGTGATGACACATTCCCCTTATAGCACCTGGAACAACCCTTAAGGATTATGTTCAGTGTGATGACACACATTCCCCTTATAGCACCTGGAACAACCCTTAAGGATTATGTTCATTGTGATGATGGATTAGCTATAAAGGACACAATAAGTGATGACTGGGAGTCATTAATAACAGAAGGTGCTAGAAATTCAAGGGAAATATGCCACAATGAGGAAAGTGACAGTGATACAACATGCAAAAATCAAAACCCAGCTAAACAGTGCATGATACTGCAAATTGAATGGTTACATTCCACAGAATTGATGGATTACAGTCTCACATTAATGTTGAACTTGTGGACATAATTATGAAAACACAAGACATTCTTAAAAAAGACAATATAAAAGCTGTAGAAAGCATGAGACAAATGACACTCTACAAATTCTTTAAAAAGACAATATAAAAGCTGTAAAAAGCATGAGACAAATGACACTATAAATTTTTCAATCATAAGAATTCTTAGGAACATTGGTATTGTATTTACGAGTCTGTTGTAACAGATGATATGATCTGTGATGTGATGAGATTATGATTTTTAATGTAGCTTTAACAATTTTTCAGTCATATCGCTACGATGTCTGCAGTGTGGCAGTTTATAGTGATGTCTAGCACTGGTGCATCATGTTGCAGACATGTAGCATGATGTCCCACCCAGTCACATTATCCTGACACCAGGCCGACCAGTCCTAACACTAACCCCTTAATGCTGAGCGCCAAGCGAAGCAGTTGTTAGTACCATTTTTGTAAGTCTTTATGACTCAACTGGGGATTGAACCCACGACCTCTCGCATCTGAGGCGGACGCTCTAACCACTAGGCCACCGGAGCGGTTATCAGTGACATTATTATAAAGAGTTTTAAAACTACATGTATATCAATAGTTATTCATTGCATTCTTTTGAAAATGATGAAATAGTTTATTTTCACATTGATTTCACAATGTGCATGTGATTTTTAAATGAAAATGTTGAATCTTTTTGAATTAAATGTGGTTGTGACTTTCTATATACACGTATGTACATGTATTTACTATTTGCAATTCTCTTCCCCTTCTAGAAAGGCTACCTGCATTATAAGCCACTTTCCTGATAAAATAGGGATGGCCTTATAAGAGGGGGACTAATGTACCCCTAAGGGTAAAGACACTTTCAAATTCAACCAACCCACAACAGAAGCAATTTTTAAAAAATTATGATCCAAAGTCAGATATGTTTGAACAAAAACAACACTGTTCCCTACAGAAACATATTTTTTTAAACATAATTTCTGGCTGTGGGTTAGTGGGCTGTAGAAGCAGTTTACATACTATGTTGGGACAGAAAGGATTTAAATGACAGCTGACTGGATATACTACTGAATTTTTAAAAATCATATAATCTACTTCTTATTTTTATTTATGTTCATCCATTAGTATCATTCTTTTGTCTTTTTGTTTGTTTGTTAGCCATGTGTGTTTTGTATACTATGAAATCACAAATTTTCTTGGTTGCTTATTATTTGTAGATGTCATTGATCAGACTCTTAATACCTGCTAATTGAATGTCTGTAAAATATAAATTTTATATTAGGGATTTCTATTCTAATATAGAAATCATGAACTTGTATCCTTACTAAACTGTCTTTACTAAAGTGATCACTATGTCTTGCTTTTTTTCTTTGTTTTCAGGTGTGCTGCTTGAATTGAATAATGGTTAATCTTGTATTTATTAAGTTTTAATCAATTTTGACTCTATTTTATTAGACCTTTGAATATCGCCTATTATGCCTATTGACAGTTACCTAAAAGTCATCATCAGTTGGTAGATATGGATTTTCATGGTAAGCAAAAGAGTCGGAGAAGTCTTGATCATATCATCTACAATAGACTTGACCTGCAAATGTTATGACTGCATTAGTGCAGAAATGCCCATTTGGTCTGAAATGTGAACAAGATGACAGTATTCAAGTATATACCCCTGGCATCAGTCAGGTTAGAAATTATAAATTCATGAATGAAGTAACTAAGTTTTGTGAAAGTTTTATATCCTTGATGCTTTTAGTTTTTAACATTGGTTGAGTGAGGAGCAATGTGCTGGGAGAGGATGGCATAGTGAATAATTTCAATTAGAAAGTAGGGCATCAGCTTATTCACAAATAAATATATCTTAAGTAAATAGAAGTCCAAAATGAAAGTGGTGAATAGGCTTTGCATCAAGGATTTGCTGTTTATTGGATAAATGCGGTAACAATCATCCGACTTGAACCTTCATTAATGTGGTTCATGTAGATTCACTAGTAAAATGGACATTTTTTTTTTTTTTACAGTCTGGAATGGTGTTCTGTTTGTCAGACAAGGGCAGTATCAAGATGGAGTCTTCAAATTCACAGTCAACATTCCAGAAAATTTTCCACATGGGGAATGCCCAGTAAGATTTCTCAATATTTGTTATAAATAAATAATGTAGTATAATTTGCAGTGGAAAATTAATCATTGTCATGAATCTATTTGTACTTTTTGCTTTGCATGGAAGTGCAGTATCAGGGCTTCAAATACTTATTAGACTTTTAGTTTAGTTGCCATAGTCTGACCTACTTAAATCTTTTTTTTAGCTAATCCAAATATTTTAGGTCACTAAGTTCTTAAGAATTTGGTAATCGTAGACATTGAGAACAGAAATTAGTGATAGAATGTGACAAAAGTGTAAGTATATTAATGAGTAACTAAAGCATTTGGTTAATTTTAGTTGTATATCTAAAACTGTCTGACAGTGATGTCAGCAGTCCTCATTTGTTTCATACTCCAAGAAGCCAATGAAATTCATTAATTCGAGTTACCTGTATCATCTTTCTACATATTGGCCAATTTTATATTCATCTACCTTCATTTTCTTTTGATGATGGTTTATAATAATAAATACTGAACCATATATGTATTTATGATACATATATGGTAGCTGGCAGTTTTTAATGGCAACTGACTTTTAGCTAAGTTGGTCATTGAGCAGAAAAGATTATGTGATGGCCTTTCATATGGTATCTGGCATCCTTTATTAAAAGTTTATTATCACTACTGCTTAACACCAAGCTCTACATTCTTCCCAAGATTTAACTTGTGCTAAATGTGTGTAGTGTTTTACATCACCTTGGGAGATAAAGCACTTATAAATAAATTTAAAATTAATTACAAGAAGATAAAATATAAAACATAAATATGTTAAAATTATTCAGTAAAATGTATACAATAACATATGAATGTAATACTGTAAAATCCTTAAACATAAAAAAAATTGTTTTATGAACTGCATTTACTTAAGAAGTTCAACATTTTTTCAAGTGGTGTATCTGCACTTTCTTTAAGCAACTCACATCAAAGTACACACCTGTGTGATGGAGTAAAAATTGAAATGGATGGTCATATCCATAGGGACATAGGGATTTCACTGCAAAACTTCTTATGATGTCTTTTTGGTCAATATCCACTTAGGTTGGTTTCACAGGGGATGATTTGACTGATCACTAGTCTTTGAGCCACACTTGTCAAAGGTACAGATGGCAGCTTTAGAAACCAGCAGTTTTGCAATAAAAAAAAGATTATGCTGTGGGTGAAATTGCATGTGCTGTTTTAAATGTAAAACATAGAGTACTTTTATTAGAAGATATACAACAAGTTGGCTTATGAAAGCAAAGACATGAGCCATTAAGTAAAGCTGTAGTAACTTGCTCATGCAGCTTAAGGAAGTGTGTTAGATGCATTATTGCAACTGGATTTATATGCCCTGACCATTTGGAGGTGACATAGCAAAAGGTTCCATCTGTCCATCCATGCATCACATTTCTAAGGTGTACCTACAAAACCATTCAAAATAAGCATGTGAAATTTATTACTCCTGCAGTGCAGATGTGCCCTTTGCTATGTACAATTTTTCAGTTTTTTATATTTTTTTAATTTGTTGTCCCTTTTGCCATCCTTTTGTATTCACTTATTATCACATCTCATTTGCATGGCAAAATTCCAAAAACCATTTAAGATATCACTTTGAAATTTAATACAATTACTTGACCAGTGGCATTTGCTATTTAAGAATCTTCAGTTTTTTTAAACATTTTTTTCACTTCATTTGTTCAGAAGTTTTTGGAGCAGAGTCCAAAATCAGTCAAGATAACATTATCAGTATATTAGACTAGTTGTCAAGGCATACCTATGACATTTATTAGAAATTCTTAAATTTCACTGTTTTTGAAATTTTTTCCTATCAATTTGCCTATCCATCCATCATTCACACATTTTTGTTGGAACAGATTCAAAAGCTGTTCAGTATATCCCTACGACACTGGTATATGTAAAACATCAGTTTAAAAATCTTTTAAGATTTTTTAATCTGTCTGTCCATCCATCCGTCTGTCCATCTGTTTGTTTGCTTGCTTCTGGAGCAAAATTTCACAACTATACAAGATACCTTTGAAACTTTAAAGTCTTGCCAGATTCATAATCATTGAATACCTTTTGCATTAATGGAATTCTTTAATAGAAAAATATAGACTCATACTTTTGTTGTCTATCCACCTGTCACCAAAAGCTAATTATCAATAATGATGCCTGTTTTCTGTCTACTTTTTTAAAATATGAACTGTGTGTGGATGAATAAATGTTTTAATTTTCATGGTGACTGCTTTTTAAAGTAAAAAAATATATCAGTATAACCTCATTATTTTCTTATATGACCCTTTGAGCTCAAGACATGTTTGCAGCATTTTTGGACTTTAACAAATAAAGTTTCTGAATGTAAGAAACAGTTTAGTATTTCAAAGTGATGGGGAGGTGGACATTTGTTCTGGGTGGGGTGTTTTTTGGAAGACGTTACATTTAATTCCTTTCCATGACCAATTATGTTGGGATAAAAAGGTTTGTGAATGTCACCACCAGACTAATGCAAATTACATAACATATTTTTAAAAGCTTTATCCCTTTCTGTATATTCTTGTCTAGTTGCATATGCCTCATTGAATTTATGTGCTACACCATTATTGCCAATAAACTATAACAATATTTTGGCAAATATTTTCTGTTCATTTCTTGTGAATACATTTAACCATTTCTAAACTGGTCCCATTGTAGCTTTGTTACCCTGGCAAAATGACAACATATTTTGGTCCCATTAAGGCCATTCTAGTGCTTAGTGCTAATCGTCTTTGTAACCCAGACATAATTTTGGTTCCAATAGTGTCTGAACCGCTCTGGTGGCCTAGTGTTTAGAATGTCCACCTCGGATGCAGGAGGTTGTGGGTTCGATCCCCAGTCGAGTCATACCAAAGACATACAGAAATGGTACTAACAGCTTGCTTACTTGATGCTCAGCATTAAGAGGTTAGTGTTAGGACTGGTTGACCTGGTGTCAGGATTATTTGACTGGGTGGGACATCATGCTACATGTCTGCGGCATGATTCCCCAATGCTAGGCATCACTATAAACTGCCACACTGCAGACATCATAGCGATATGACTGAAAAATTATTAAAGCTATGTTAAAAATCATAATCACATCACCAATAGTGTCCAATTTAGTAATGTTTGCTGTACTTTTATGAACTGGTATGATTCATCTGAATTTAACACAATTTAATTCAAGGACCTTTCAAACTGCTATGATCTCAGATTATGTTTTCCTTTCAGAGAGTAATATTTGAATTCCCATTGTTCCATCCAGTTGTGGATCCTCATACAGGAGAATTAGATGTCAAAAGAGGCTTTCCAAAGTGGAGGTAACATATGCCCTCTCAACTGCTATGGTCATGGCTGTTTAACATTTGACATGTTTTGGGTTGCCCTCATTGCAACATTTGCTATGTGGGATACTCCTTGGCTTGTCAATAGGCATCACAGTATAGCAAGGAAAAGCATACCAGCCTTTTTCTAGTGGATCCCTATTGCCTTGTATTGTTCATATAATTTTTTTTTGTTTTACAGAATCCATGTCATCAGATCAGTGTGTATTTACTGCAGACACTGAGACCAAAACCTTTTGATTTGCATAATGCTTTGGGGGGGGGTCAGTTGAGATTCATTAGCTATCTCGTTTTGCTATTGGCCAGTGACTTTCATTTTGTATTGACTTATTTCTAATTATATTGTGTAAAAGTAAAATAAAAGTATATCTCCCTTTGCTATTGGCCAATGTCTTTCATTTTGTATTGACTTATTTCTAATTTTATTGTGTAAAAGTAAAATAAAAGTATTTCAGTACATTATTTTGTCATTTTGAAGATTCTGTAACTACATCAAGGCAAGTATTCAGATATTAGCGATCCATTAAGTGTAGTCGGTGAGGCCTGTAGTAGCCATGTCAGCCCAATGGTCAATCCATCTATCAGTCATCCATCTTTCTGCCTGTAAACTTGTGGTTTTCACAAGATAATTTTACTGAGAACTGTTGGATTTAATCAAATTTGATATGTATCTTTTTATTGACAAAATGTTTTTAAAAATGTTTGATTTTCAGACCTCTCTGCCATCCAGTAATGGACCTTGGACCCCAGTTGCCTGTCCTCCTAAGTTTAGTTTCCAAAATCTTTATATTAAAGAGACTCTGATCAGTTTGATTTCAAGTGTTCTTGGATTTCATTTAACAAGAATTGTTGCTCCTAATTCAGTGTTTTATCAATAAATGGATTTATGTAAGTCATTTAACTCATCAGGGAAAAAAACAGTGAATCAAAATCCAAACCTATGAATCCTATACAGGTTGATGATCAGCCTTAAGTAGTTTTTACAAAATAATTATATTGTTTATATACACAACAAATGAATATTAGGTCAAGTTATATAATGTAACTAATGCCAATAAGGCAAATCCTTTGCTAGAAGCATCTGGACATTCTATATTTGTTAAAAATCTTGTTGATGGTTTCATATCGTCAGAAATAATCTTAGTATATATGACAAGATATTTATTGTTGGCTATGTCAGTACTTTCGTCTGCCATTGATGTCACAAATGACAAATTTTGAAGCTCTCCAGTACCTCTGAACAGGTAGTAGCCAAGTCATACTGAGCGGTGGAATTCTTCAAAATGCCAATGGCATCAATTTCTTTAGCTGTTAAGTCGTCTATTAAATTAAGAATAGATTTGTATTTTAAAATAGGGTTGTCTTTAACACTCAGATAATGTACACACTTAAGTAGCACTTTCGCTGCTATGTCTTGTTTGTTAAACTGCATTAAAATTTGCCTGTTGTTGTGAATCTTTAATCAGCATTTTGTGTTTAGGCAACTCAGCATGCCTTCCCAGTGTACTGTTCTGAAAGTTATTAATTTTTTGCACATTTGGTCATCGAGGTTTATTTTAGCCTCAGTACATATATGGCAAAACATAAAGGTGACTTCACTGTCACATTCTTCACTCAACATCTTTTGAAAATGTAGCCAGCTGTATGTTTTCAACCATTGCTGCACAAAATTATGACTTATCTTATGAGCAACTGTTACCTCATCTTTAGATGATAAAGTTACCTCATCTTTAGATGATAAAGTTACCTCATCTTTAGATGATAAAGTTACCTCATCTTTAGATGATAAAGTTACCTCATCTTTAGATGATAAAGTTACCTCATCTTTAGATGATAAAGGCTTCACTGGTTCGATAACAATACTTTTTATCAATGATCAGTTGTAAAAACACAGTCCAAATGATTATTTCATTTGTTTTGGATCCATTTTAATTTATTTTCATTGGATGTAATTTTCATTTGAACGCAGATAGTATCTTGGAACAATGCAAGGCATACAATTGAGCGAATGGAAATTGTTGCTTCTTTGTGCAACATTGATGCTCATAAAATAATAGTTTTTTGCGAGAATAACTTTAAAATCACGTGTTTATTTTTCACCTCATTCTTGTGTGTGGTGATTTATGGCTCTAACATCCTGTTGCTACAAATGATGTTACTGTTACAGATCTCATAAGGTCAGCTCCAGGCTCCACACTGTTGTGTTAATCAGCAAAATCATAACTTCGGTTGTATCAATTTACCTGCCTGGGACGATTTTTAGACTAAACCTTTGTTTTGTGTTAATCAGCAAAAGATAACATAGGGTTGCATAAATTTATGTACCGTTGATGACTTTTGTGTGTCAAATTGGAAAATTTTGTGTGTTTGATGAATGACTCATGGGTAGATAATCACTGCTAGTTGTCCATCAGCTTTGTTTTCTGTAGCATTACTTTTTGAAAGATCATTGGATTTATACTGATAAAAACTTGAAGTAGTTTCATTTTAACATTTCACAGTATGATTTATAAGAGCTATGATACTGATTGTACTCCCTTCTGACAACCCCCTGACATTAAGATCTGTTGTATAACTTCAGGAAGGAATTTCAACCATATTATATACAGTTATAATGATGAGAATTTGAAGTAATTCAATTTATACCATTTCCTATCATCATTTATAATGATGAAACCTTAAAGTAATTTGATTTATACCATTTCCTGTCATCATTTATAATTGATGAGACCGTGAAGTAATTTGATTCATATGATTTCCGTTGATCATTTATAATGAGACCTTGAAATAAATTTTTATACCATATCCTGCTATTTATAATGATGAGACTTTGAAGCAATTAGATTTATACCATGTCCTGTCATTTATAACAAGTCTTTGAAGTAATTTGATTTATACCATTTCCTGTCATCATTTTAAAATAATGAGGCCCTGAAGTAATTTGATTTAGACAATTTCATGTCATCATTTATAATTACGAGTCCTTGAAGCAATTTGATTTATACCATTTCCTGTCATCATTTATAATATTGAAGCCCTGAAGTAATTTGATTTATACCATTTCCTGTCATCATTTTAAAATAATGAGGCCCTGAAGTAATTTGATTTAGACAATTTCATGTCATCATTTATAATATTGAAGCCCTGAAGTAATTTGATTTATATCATATCCTGTCATCATTTATATTGATTAGACCCTGAAGTAATTCGATTTTTACCAATTCCTGTCATCATTTAGAGGAGTCATAAGATTATCTTGTCAGAACATTTTTATAGAATGATTAATTTGCATAAAATATGATAATTTTTATCATTTTCAAAAATTTATTTTTAAACCCCTTTATATTTACATATTGAAAACCCTCTCTGGTTAGCATTTGATGGACCTATTATTTTCATGTGTTTGACTACCCAGAGAAGCATAAAGCAAAAAAGCCAGCATTCAAATTGCCCAGAATTCATATATGATTTTAAAAACTTGGTATACCTTAGACATAATTATTCAGATTATTATTCATCCATTCTTTCTATTTTTTTTCTAATATTTTTGTTTTCATCAAAATTTGTTTTGATGTTAAAAGATTGTAATGTTTATGAATTTTCAGGCCAAAAGTGCATGAAATCTGTCAAGTTCTTCTCTACACACGAAGAATATTTTACAAGATAGATACAAAATCACCATTGAATGAAATGGCAGCACAGTTGTAAGTATTTATGCATAGAAATTGACCCTATTTGAATGATGGATGATGGATTGGAAAAATCCTTTCCCTTGAAAATTATTTATTTGTTTAAAATATAGGAAATAGTGTAGATTATATTTAAAATTGCAGATTGGTTTAGGTGGCGCTCTACAGTTTTGTATTTAGCATAGGGTTAAAATTTTAAAGAAAAAGAGTTTCCCCGGGTTTCCTCACTAGTTATACTGGTTATTTAAAAGAGACTTTGTATATCTTATGTATTGTTCAAAGAACCTTTAATTCCCTTTATTTTGATGTATGATTGATGGGTGTAATATGGGTTAGAGAGTACACAGCTTGGCCTTACTCCAGATGTGCACCTTTCAAAAAAGTGCTAGCTCTACTTGCTCATTTTCACTTCTCAAACTTCAGAGGTAAATTGTAAAAAAAAGAGCCGATAACTTTTTTACATTTTGGCAAAATTCATTTTCCATATTTTAATAGCTGCCAAGTATAATGTACTTTAGACAAATTTAGGTTGATTTTTTGGAGCACAAGGGAGCAGTCATTTTAGTTAGCAGTGTCCTAAGATCATTTAAAATTTCCAAAAGTATAATATCCAAAGAAATTTCATCCACATTACATGAAAGTAGTATTTAGGTATGCCAACATTCTCTCCACTGTGCATGTTTAAAATGCAAACAACTTCACCTTACATACATCACTCTCTCAAAAGTACATAATAACTGGTGAGCGCCACCTTATTGGATTATATAATAAACTATATTCTTACCAAAATTGGACTGGACTGTTCCATGCTAGCATATTTTATTCCTATAAAATCAAGAGTGAAAAATATTTCCAGATATTTCCTTATTCTGGATCTTGATGAGACGTCAACTATACAAGTGGGTAACCAAATTTAAAATAACCTCCAAGTATTTGCTGTAATGAGATAACCTTCCTACTGTATCTTTAAATAATTTTTTATCTTAATTTTTGCATAAATGACCAGGTAAAATCAAGTTGAAACATCAGCTGTGGACTAGTTGTCAATAACAATCATGTGGTCACACCTCAGTTAAAATGTTTTAGTCTACCTACATGATAAATTTTCACAACCTTTAGAAGAGGCTCCAGTACAAGGGACACAATTCAGCTTTACCTAAGTATTATGAAAATCAAAATCTGTTTGCTTTCTCATATCTTTTAATATACAAATTCAAGTCAGTCAGTGAGAGAAGATGCTAAACAAAATGTTTGATGTACTTAACAAAACATTACTATGCTTTGTCATAGGTTTCTCCTTTAAATATGTTACCTGATCACATTGCATCATGAATATTAGCCTGCTACCTCACAAATCCATCCCTACTAAAAGACGAAAATCATCTTATTGTCTCTTTTTTAGATAGACAAAGGGCAGTAATTGTTGCCCATTACTTCCCCTTGATACCACCAGCTGTTGCCAGTTTTTAGCTTACCTGGGTTCTGAGAAACACACAACACAATTGCCTCCAACAATCCAGCCTGTTTTTGTGTTCCTATGGACCCATCCAATGTTCATTTTGCTATTATAGTGTGAATTTATTGATCTACTGCAAGTTTTTGATTGTACAATTTCTGCCAATATTTTGAGATATTTGTCACTTTCGGGACTTTGCCTTACCACACTATCCCCCCACTTCAGAGTTTTGTTTTAGCAACCAAGTTTCTACTTAGGTGTGGATCTTGTATCAGAGCATGATTGCCTACCATGACTCTGGTTCGGTTTATAGTTTTTACACGTCCCTTCTTTATTAACTATGCATTGTGCTTAAGCTTAACATAGGACATATGTTTATGATATGACTCATTTACAGATCTATTCATTATGGCAGAATTTAACTACCTAGTAATTTCATCCCTTTACCAGATTCTGTTTTAGTTTGTGTCTTTTATGTAATTTCCGCAGAATATTTATTTAATCGATCTAATTTCAAAGCATGGAAGGAGCAGGAGCATGACTCCTGCTTTGTTATGTTATATATATATATATATATATATATATATATATATATATATATATATATATATATATATATATATATATATATATACATTGTTTCTGATTTACTATGCCAATAATATGTAGTATGGGCTGCTGAGTTAGATGATTTATACTATTAGTCTGTTAGTCACATACTTATTTGCTAATCTATGCTTTGTTTTGTCTTGTGTCATTTCAAGACGAATGTTGTTAGTCACATACTTATTTGCTAATCTATGCTTTGTTTTGTCTTGTGTCATTTCAAGAATGTTTACTACATGCTTGAGCACAAAGATTGCTCAGTTTGGCTTTGAATGGGAGGAGTTAAATATGCAGTGTTTGTTTGGAAAACACAAGCTCCGCTGTACTTATAGGCAGAAGGGGAAAGAGAGATGGTTCAGGTTATAGCAGGATAACTCTGACATCCTTAGTCTCCAACCCAAATGAGCCTCAGTGGCAAGCCTTGTGTAGGTCACGCCCCCCCCCAACCTGAAGTTTGTCACATGTAACCAACATGTACTGTTATTTCAGGGAATGTAGAGGATAAACCATAAATCTATATGTTGATGCATCAACCAGTACAGCAGTTGATGTCACTCTGTCTTCAATCTGAGTAAAACATGAAGGGAATATTTGCCATTTTTGGCAAACCAGATGAGTTAAGCCTTCACATGTCAGCCTGGCCTTCGGGCCAGTAAGTCGGGGTGCATGGGATTTACAATTGATCAGCTGGACCCAAATAATAATAATACTGCTGCACCAGCACCTGTCATCCAGCCAAAACCAGCAGTCGCCCTGTCATTACCAGCAGTCTCGCAATCCCGGCATGCAGACCTCTTGGCCTGAATGGGCCAACTACATAATGTTTATGGGGATCTTAGTGATAGATTTGTCCATCTAACTTTGCAATTGGCTACAAATCATTATTTTACCCACGATTTCAATGAGAAATCTGCTCCTTCAGCCAACTGCTTTGGAGCAGTTGGCACAGGTGCATGCAACATATATGCAGCAATGGTGCTGGAAAGGCTGTTAGTGCTGCAATGCTGACAGTACATGAAAAGCCAGAGATACTGGTAGTGCACCAATGCCAACAGTATGGGAAAAGATGGTGAGTGCAGAGATGACAGGCAGTACTGTCTCTACTGGTGAAACTATAATAGAGTACTCAAGGAAGAGCTCATGTCTTGCAGAGATACGATCGAGCAGCATCATCAAGGCCACCTGCTTGACTTGTACTGAGCTTGAAGCTGAGCCAGATGATTGATAACCCAATGCACAGTAAGGGTGAGGACCATCGATAGTCACATTTACACCCACATCTACCCGTATCATACAATAGTACAATGGCTGTATGAAACTTCTTCCCTTGGGGGAGGGGGGAGTTGATTGGTTGATCCAGGTCAGTTAGAGGGGTTTCGGGTTTCATTCATCAACAGCCCCCTCACCCTCCACATGAGACAAGGTCAGATCTGGAGATGGATGCCTTTCAATAAAAGAATATGGTCTCTCATATAAGATTCAGGATCTTGTTTTAAGGACACATTCCACAATGAGTTACTCAAGACTTGCTTTGGCATGCAAAAATCAGGTGGAGGCCCATCAGCCCATCATCATCTGGAGTCTCTCATCATATTCTTCCTCACCATTGATCTAACATATATTCTTCCATGTCCCATTCAACCATCGATTGCAAGTTTCCACGTTTACCACCACACCATTATCAACTTACTGTTCTTCTCTTCGGCCCTCATCAACCCTTGGGCTTTCACTCACACTGGGTACTTCACCTTCTCCCAGTTTTGACATCTACATCATACTTGGGCAGCATCTTAATGAAATACATGATAAGTCCTATCCTTCTTCATGGTGGAATGATCTCTTTTCTCTGCTTGGCAATTTCATAGACTGGGAAGTTCAGACCTCTGTACATCCCAGAATTTCGTCCATTTGGGCACAGACATCTTAACCAACCGGAATCTAGCATGTCCCCAGAATCATAAAACTCATCATCAAGTCCGTTTCCATCAAGCCTTGGATTTCATTGGGAGAATTCTTGCATTTCAAGATTAACCATCTATATCGCCGATCTGCTTAGAGGGCAGAAGCCAGTTTTTATGTACAAATTTAATGCCGCAATCAGTGACCTAGTGCAAAAAAATCATAAAAAATCAAATACACAAGTAAAGTCAAGAATGTCCATATTTTGAGATACCTATATTAAAACAAAGCATAAAAATATTATCCACTTGACCAGAGAAGTTAGTGAAAGTTCATAGCAGAAGTTTATGCACCCCATCCCCAAATTTATACCTGCAATTTTCATGTCTGAATGTCATTTTTGACACCATGTGGTACTCACAGTGCAAGCACAAGCCCTTTTCCTAGATTACATTTCTGCCAAACAGTGTGTACTAAACAGGCTGATGCAGTTGAAAATAGTTGTCATCCAAGCCGTTTTTGAGATATGCTCCTTGTCCCAAACCTACATGTTTACTGTTATGAAAGGCTAGCTCTTCTTCCTAGACAACTATTGGTATTTCACTAACAACATATTGCAGAGTAACTATGGAAGGTATACATACCTGACATCAATTTCAAGAACAACACAACTCCAAAACACCTATTTCACAAATATATCCATATCTTTAATTAGTAGACAATAATTGCTATAAAAATGTCACACCATAGCCTTAAGTTAAGAAATTTGCCAGGGGCCAAATTACGAAACTGTACCCTGCCTCCTTACCTCTATCCCTCATGTAGCCAACATTCTCTGGCTCTGTTCTTGGAGGAGAAACATTTGGACCTAATTATTACCAAAGGACTGCCCTTTGATACTAGACAGATCCCAACATTATGGTAATGGGATAGAGACTTATTGGATCTATCAGACAATGTTTGTGTCCTTGGCCAATATCCTTTATTTGTTTCTAAAGTGATCCATGCAGGTTTTTTTAGCATGACTAGGTTCAATTCTATTTGAACTTCTAGCCTACACATCACTGAAGTCACCATCATACAAACCATGTTTACTGATAGCTTTAGCTTCAGCATACAAGGTAAGAGGGCTGCATAACCCTTTATGTTTACCAGAATTCTCTTCAGTTCAGATCAGAGGGTTTGGTGGTTCTCAAGATACCACGTGGATTTGTAGCCCAGAGCAGATTACAGTCTGTTAGTAGTCAACCAGTGTCCTTGTTTTTTAGCCTGATCAAAAATAGCAGCCATGCAAGATTCGGTTTGCCCTCTCAGGAATTAATGATCTTGAACACATTCTGACATCATGGCAGATGTGACATTTGGCATGATAAAGATCTCTCAGATTTGTTAGACATTTTGATTTCCAGCAACCAAAATCCAAAATACTATTTCCAAAATGGAATTTGTCTTGGGATTTAGCTTGGTTCAACTCGAGCCAAGTTTAAACCTCTTGCTCATGCTTTGCTAAAGTTCCTATCATACAAGACATGCTTCCTGATAGTTCTAGCTTTCACATGCAGGATTAGTTAGCAACATGTTCTTTCAGTCAATATGAACTATCTTCTGTTCAGTTGGGATCGTTCAGCAGTCCTCCTTACACAAACCTTATGTCAAGTTGCCAAGAATCAGTTCCCATCAATAGGTAACCTAAGAGTTGTCTTCTCTCTTCCATAGGAAAAGGTTAGAGAGACAGCCATGCAAGAACCTGTATATATATATATATATATATATATATATATAGTTTAAGACAAACAATACTATCATACAGGTTAGAGAAATTAAATTTGAGTTTCAAACCCAGGTCCATGAGTAAATATATATGAGTCCCAGATCAATGGGATGTCAGACTTTGTTGTTTTGATCATTAGGAATAATGGGTTATCTTTCATATGGGGAATCCAACCACTCATATCCAGAAGGATACTCAAGCATCTCCATGCGAGCATCAGCATTAATATCTTGCTCAGCTCGAACCTGGCAACACCTAATGGTATCAAGGAAAGGTAATGGGTAAGAGTTACTTCCCATTGTCTATCTGAAAATAAAATAAAATGATTTTCGTCTTTTACTAGGGTTGGAGCAGCAGGGAGGGTGAACCCTACAAATTTTTGCGACGAAATCGATTAAAGCCTCAGAATGCCCAATAGAGCCTTCCTACGAAATCTCATATTTCAACCAAAAAAAAAATAAAGACCCTATTTTACAAATGGAGCTTTAGCGATTTTGTCGTAAATATGTTGTCATAACCACCCTCAAATTGCTGCCAATAATTGCTATCATTGTTGTCATAGCCCTCCCTGCTGCTGGAAGGATTTCAGGGTTAATACAAATGATTTAACCGAATATTTGTTAGCTTTTCACAAACAGACTAATCGATAATACTTCACCACGTAGATCAATTAAATTATTTGACTGATCGGTGAGTGTAAAACTAATTCGAGTTAGCAAATCATTTTGACATTGCATATATACTGGATTAGTCGGATTCT